>CAOKZL010001598.1:0-322460 GCA_948472985.1 Iguana delicatissima
TGGGCACCATACTTTGTCGAAATTGCTATTTGATACTTTCAGTTCTACATCAAAAATCATTTTTAGATCTTTGGATAGTTTAATTCCATTTCAACACCGAGCTTTGGCATGTTTCTCCTTTTGCAGGCAGCCTCATTTGCGGGAAAGGGCAAGAAATAAACAAAGGCGGCGGCGGCGGCGGCGGCGGCGGCGGCGGCATCCAACACGGCAGGTGGGCGGGCGCAGTCCCCCTGCCGCTTCCAGCGCCAAGCGGCCTCTCGCGAGGGCGACCGGCCCCCCGCCCTGCCCAGGCGGGACCCCCCTCTGGCCCTCCGCAGGGCCGCGCGGGAAGCAGCCCCCACGGGGCGCCCCTCACCTTTCTGGAAGGCGGAGACGCTGTCCTTGTGCTGGCACGTGAGGACCACGGCCGTCCAGTCCACCCCTTCGCCAGCCATGCGGGCAAAGCAAGGCGCGCCGCGGGGCCTGCAGAGAGGGCAGGGGTCAACCAAGCCGGGGGCCGACGGGGGGCGAGGGCCGCCCTCCACTCTGCCGGGGGCAGCAGGACGGGCGTCACCGACCGGCACGGGAGCCCACGGGGGCGCGGAGGCCCGGGGCCTCCGAGCGCGTGCCCGTCCCGCTCCGCAGCCCTGCCTGCCGGCTGCCCGGGGGCTTCAGCGATGCGCTGCCCGCCGGCCCATCACCCCCGACGGGGCGGCTGCGGGGGAGGGGGCGCCTGTCGGGGGCGGGCCGGAGCCGCCTTGCCCGCGCCTCCAGAAGCCCGCCCGCCCGCCCGCCCCTGTGCCGCAACGCAAGGGAGGCAGAAGGCGCCTCGGCCCCCGCTAAGGGCGCCCTCCCCGACGCTCCTGGGCGGCGCTGCCGGCGGAGGCGACCCCCGTCCGGAGAAGAGCCGGGGAGGGGCGCTCCTGGGGGCGGCGAGCGGGGGCCGGGGGATGCTGGGCCCTGCAATGCAGAGCGGGGCGCCTCCCCAGAGAGCGTTGCTGCTCCCAGGGAGCGGGAGGGAGACGCGAGAACACGGGGGGGCAGCCCGCCCCCGACGCCCCGCACCTGCGGCCTCCTCGCCAGCCAGGGCGCCACTTCCGCCTGCAGGGCCCCTTAACTCCGCCTCCGCGCCTGGGCCGCCCCGCCTCGGCCCCCGCTTTGCATCCAGGGAAATGGATGCCCTCGGCCCCTCCGAGCGACGGGGGAGAGCGAGCGGGGAGAGCGGCGCACTCACCTTCCCAGGAGGCACTGCGCCGCGGGCTGGGCGCATGCGCGGTTCCTCTTGAGGAGAAAGGCCGCCCCTTCCACGTGGGTCGGCGGGCGGCCGTGGCGCGCCGGGCGCTTCCCGGGTGCTGTCGCCGCTCTCGCAAAGCGCCGCGGAGTGTGGGAGCTACAGTCCAGGGGCGAGAATTTCTCCTAGCCCTCGATCTAATCACTTTTGCCAAACAGTTTCTAGGCTCCCGGATGTATCAAGGCGGGCCTTCGAAACCGCGGGGGCACCTCCGCGCCCAGAGCCCCTCGGAGGGCAGGGAGGGAAGGAGCTGCTTTTTGCGCCCGCCCCGCTCCTCGTTCTCTGTCTGCCTGGATGGTTTTTGCGTTTTGCAGCGTCCGCATGGGGAGGACGGCGGAGGAGGGCTGGGGAAACGGTGCCAAAATCCGCGGCTACCTAGCGCGTATGGGCCGCAGAACAGGGCAAGGGAGGGAGCGGCGAAGCCCGGCCCACCAGCTCCCCTCACCACGTTAAAGAAGCACCGATCCATAAGTCTGGCCCTGGAAATGGAAATCACATGAAAACGGAAAAGTGCAGGCCGGTGAAAGAGTTCCTCTCCTGCGTGGCGGTGTCATCTCACACGAGCATGCAAAATGTCTCCATCTTCGGGGGCCCTTTAGCCGAGGGAGGGGGGCCGCCTGGCCGGGCACCTTTGGGGGTCGCTTGAGCCGTGCGCCCCAGCGCGGCGGGTGGCCGAGGCCCCTTCCAGCGCTGCCTGCGGCCCGGGGGTGGGCGCTCCGGGGTCCCCCCTTCGGGGTCGGAGATGTCCGGTGGGGAGAAGTCCGCGATGCGGGTGAGCTGTGAGGCAAGCCGCCGCGGTGCCACTTGGGCCATTTCCGCACCAGCCTGTTCTAGCGCTCTTATTCCGTTTTCAACATCCTATGGAATCCTGGGGTTTGCAGTTTAGGGAGGGGCCGGCCGGCCCAGGATTCCGTAGGATGTTGAAAGCGGAATATCAGCGCTCTAAGAGGCCGGTGCGGAAATGGCCCCGGTGTGCGCGGCATCCGCGGGATGCTATAAGGCGGCCGCCGCCGGCGGGCCCCCGTTGCTGTGCAAAGGCAGGGCGCGAGCGGCCCCTCCGCGGAGGAAACGTGTTGCGGAAAAGGCGGCCCGCGGCGCGTCCTCTCCGGCCCCTTCTCCTTTCCCGCCTGTCCCGAGGCGCCGTCCTTCCGCTTTCAAAACCCCGTTCCCAATAAAAAGCTGCCGGCGATGTCTCCCTAGTCTCCCGGCCACGAGCAAACGCGGGCCCCCATCCCAGCCTCGGCATCCTGCCCCAGAGGAGCCCCGCCGCCGACTCGGTCCCCGCCGAGGGCGCGCCCCGCCCAGCCCCCGCCCCCCCGAAACCGGCCGTGGCCCCGGGGAAGCGGAGGCCGGTCGCCCCCCGCTTGTGCCGCCCTCCTGGGGCGCGGCTCCCTTCGACGCGCGGGGGTCCCCCATCCAGAGCCCCGGGTGCCAGCGGGGACCCCGGGGCAGATCCAGGTGGGGCGTGCGCCCGGCGAGGCTGCGGACTCCCAAGCCGGCTCAAAGCCGGGGGCGGGGGGCGGGGGGCTGTCGGGGGCGCTCTAGCTCTGAAGGGCACAGAAAGAGAAAGCCGCCCCCTGCGCCGCTCTGCCGGCTGCCTCCGTGCGGCGAGCAGCCTCCGGGCCTTCGAGCAGCCGCAGGAGGGGGCGCTTCGCAGGGGCCGCTCCCGCCGCCCTTCTCCGGGGGCTCCTGCCGCCCCTCTCCCGCCCGGCCCCTCCGCCCCCACCTCAGAGCCTCCGCTCTGTTCCCCGGGGAGAGCCCCCCGGGCCCACCGCCCAGCCCCGAGGAGGCGCGCCGAGGGGCGGGGCGGGGCGGGGCGGGGCCGGAGGAGGGGGAAGGCCGGGGGGCCCCTCGGCTGGGAAGCGTCGCCGCTGCGGCGGCAGCCCTGGACCCCTCCTCTCCCGCGGCTGACCGGCGGCCGGAGTGGGGGCGGGCGGGCCGGGGGACGCTCGGCGCCTCCCCCGTGCTCGTCCTCGCGCGGAGCCCATCCCCGGTCAGGGGCGGCGGGACCGCTTTGGCCGGCGCGCCTGTGGCCTCCTCGCCCGGCGACGGACCGAGGGCAGGACGGACGCCCGCCCGGCCCGGGAAGACGCAGCCGCCCGGTAAGGAGCCCTCCCCCGCCTTCCTTGAGAGGGGCTCCGCTGCCCGCCGCCTCGCGGCCTCTCGGATCAGGGGGCCGCCCCCCGAGCTCCGCCGCAGCCCGCTCCGCAGGCGCCGGAGGGGATCGGGGCGGGGGCGGGGCGGGGCAGGGCAGGGAGGGAAGGAAGGAGAGAGGGGGCTGCCTGCCCGCCCGCCCCCGCCGCCACCCCGGTGTCCCTCGCCCTCTCCCTCTCCGCGCCGGGGAGTCGGGGGACGGCGGCCTTCTCCCTCCGGCCCCGGGACATCGGCTGCTCCTGCCGCCCGGTTTGGCGGAAGGGCCCGGCTGGCGGCGCGGGGGGGTCCGCAAGGGCTGCGCCGAGGCCCTCTCCAGGATCGGGGCCGCGGGCGCTGTGCCGTTCCCTGGGCAGGCTGGTTTGGGGCGGGGGGAAGGGGGAGGGGGAGGCCGGTCTGGCCTGGACAGCGGAGACCCCCTCCCCCCAGAAGCGAGGGGGAGCGCCCTCGCTTCTTCCTCGGAGGGGCTGCACGGCGGCTCTTGGGGCAGGAAGCCCCCCCGCCCCTCTGCGCCTCCCAGTCTCCCTCCCTCTCTGGTCCGCCCCAGATCCTTTGGCGTAGGGGCGAGGACTCCCGCGGGCGTCCCTCCGCTGTGGGGCTGGGGGATGTTGGAATGCGGCGAGGGAGGGGGCTGCGTGGGCGTCGGGGTTAAGGTAGGAGTCGTGCCCTTCTCCTTGCCCTCCGGCAAGTGCGGTTAGACTGCGAGTCCCATTAGCCAGTGCGGAGGAGTGCTGGAAGTCACAGGCACGTGGAAAAGGGCATGGTTTGCCCCCCACGACTGGGTGTGACTCTCCTCAGGGATTTGCTGAAAATACTTTTTTTTTTTGCAATAAATCCTACTGGCTGCCCACCCGCCCTTGTGATTTGGGGGGAACAGTTGCCACAGCCAACCGGGGCAGGGGAGAGTCAGGGGGCGCATTGCCCAGCTGGTCCTGCCTTCTTTTCCTCCTCCTGTCTGTGGGGGTGGGTGGGCTGCTCTCTGGTGAAGGTAGGCCTGGGGTGGATTCACATCTGTGGGACCCCCTGTAGAAGGCAGAAGGTAGGGGGCCTCCCAGCTCTCTCATCCCTAAGGTCAGAAGCCCACTTGATAACAGCCAACAACCCCAGGAGCAGCTGGTAAAGATTCCAGCCAATCACAACCAAGGAGAACCAAGGAAACCGAGAGGGGGCTTAGCCAGGTATTAACTAATGAGTCCTGGGAATTTCAGTGGGTCTGCTCTGGTCAGATCTCAAAGTGGATTTAGCGCCCCCCTGGGGGCTTTGGTCCCTGGGGCTCAATCCTGTGCTCCTGCAGAAGAGACTGCGCAGTCTGTGCAAAACAAGCTCCTGACCACTTGGCACATCTTTGGGGTTTTTCTGGTGGTCGGTTAGGTTCGTTATGCTTGTTAGCATATGGGACGACTGTGGCCTTAGTACAGATTGCACAACCCCTTTGTGCAATTAGCGCTTTGCACCTTGGTAGCGGGACTGGCAGCATAACGGTTGCCCTCGTTTGCTCCATGGGCAGCCACCTCTGCGTCTCTCCCTGTAGCTTAATTTGTGGCTCACGCTGTGGATGGGGATTGGAAATAAGGACGCCTATTGAAGGGAACTGGCACCATTCCCCTGGCCCTCGAGCGTGCGCCGGTTTGCTTACCCCTCTTCTCTGTCCCCCTTTGGTTTGTGTAGCCCCTCGTCAACAGAACATGGTATTTGGTTTGTTCTGCGTGGAAGGCCTCTGCCTTGACTTTAGTGGCCATGAAAGCTGGTTTTAGGACTGGGAAAGAAGGCCTTCCTTTCTTCTCCTCTCCTTTCCTCTTTAAAGGAATATTCAGCACCCACGGGAGATGCTGGACCCACCCTGCGTTCTCTCTCCTTCTGCTGAAGCAGCCTGCCTGGGCTTGCAAGTGGCAAGAAGTTAACAAACGGGCTTGTTGTATTCTATAGGCAACGTCATGGGTGTCATCACATGATTTTTTTAAAAGAAAAAGATGTACCTCCTGCTCCAGGCATAGATACATATTTGGCTGAGTACCAAGGCTCATCATACATTTTGGGGGTTGTTTTTAATTGAGCATGTGAATGGAACCCGACTCAGAGTCGTCCAAGGAATGCAGTGGTGTATCCAGGTTTTGAGTGACTGCAAGTTTCTCTTGGCATGGAATCCGTTCTTTGGTGTCCCCTGGACCCTGCCATGTTGCTTCTGCCCATATTGCAGCTGTGTATTGGTGAATCAGTGCTGGTACATTTCTGTGGACCCCCTTCGAAAGGAAAGCACACACCCCCTGACCTGTGCTTACCGCTGGGTCCCCAGAGCAGACCGTTCAGTGGGGAAGCTTGTCTCTGGGGCAGGGTAGATACCTGACTGTACTTACAGGAGTGAAGTTTTGAGCAATGAATGGCTGCTCCACCTCATGGAATGTTGTTCACTTGCTTTCAGAAGAGCCTTTCGTAATCATCTAAAATTAGCTCAGAAGGGCTGTGGTGGGCCAACTGTTCCTGGGATGTGATATGGAGCAACCTTCTGAAACTCTCCTCTCTGCCTTCTGAACCCCCCCCCCAATCCATCCTGCAAAAGGTTCACTTGGCCCTGGCACCCCGGGGCGGCTCTCCCTGGGACATTGAAACCCTAGAAGCACAAAGAGTGTGCCAGGGCTTTTTGTGCCCCGAGGAGTAGCTTGACTCCAAGTACTGTAGTGTGTGTATGTGTGCGCGCACGGACATGCACGCGGGGCTTTGAGGGCCACATTTTCTTTGACCGGCGTGGGGAGCGGAGTGGCTGCCCAGCATGCCAGGGAGTGCAGAACGGGGACCAGCTGGCTGGCCTGCAAGAGTGGCTTTGTTGGCCAAGGGCTTGGCAGCACTTCTCTGCTCTCTCCCGCGCTCTTCAGAAAAAGAGGGTGTTTGAGTGGAGAGAGAGGCAGCGTTGCTTTGTTGGCGAGAGCATTGCCAGGACTGGCTCCCTTCTCAGAGTGACTTGGGCTTGGTTCTCAAATAATGTGCTCTGCATGTTTTGATGTGAAGCTCCTCTAAGGGTAGCACCGGGCACGCAGCTGGCGCTTGGTTGAACTTTGCTGGCTCACCTTCCATTTGCTCTGGGGAGCGGCTTCTGGTGAGTTGGTTTCTGAGCTGCTGCTATTGTTGCATATCTAGCAACAATATTTTTTTTTCTTTTACTTAGTTTATTTGTTGTATTTGCATTCTCTTTTACACACACACACACCCTGTTCCTCCAGGATCTCAGAGGTGTTCTCCCCCTATTTTATCCTTGCCATAATCTGTGGAGGGGTGAAAATGGGATGGATACACTGAAGTCATTGCTCAAGTCTGGGCCTTTTCTTCATCTTCCCAAGAAATTGTTGTAACCTTTTGCAACCAGATAGCTCACTGAGAATCCCAAATGAGATACCAGATTTTTGTAACCTGTGATTCTGGGCCCATTTTTTCATAAACTGTTAAAACTAAAGGGGAAACCAGCTGAAAAATTGTCTTGAGCCAGTACTGAATGGCTGCTTTCTGGGCCAAGGTTTTAACTGAGCAGCATGTTGACTCCACCTTGGGGAAAGATTTGGAAACTCCCAGACATCGTGTTAAAAGTTTATGTTGTACTGAGTCCAACACTGCTGTATTTGGGTGGATTCACACTGCAGCTCCATAGAGCAACTGAGGAAATCTCTTACTCCTGGAGAGCTCTAGCAGGGGCACCGCAAGCCCACCACCAAAACCTGCTGCATACTGAAAAAGAGCATTGGCTGTTATGTTGGCTGAAGGTGCAAGGGCTTTCCCGTGTGTACATCACCATTCAGAGTCCTTAAATGTCACCCCAGGTATTTATAGTAGCTAACTTGCCTAACAACTTCGCAATCTGGGGTATGTGCCCTTGCCATCCCAGCACGCTACGTCTATGCCCTTGCAGTTGTTTCCTTGATGCGTTACAGCATCGTCTGCAGCCAGTCCATGTACAGCCTCATTTTAACAGGACCACTTTACCCCATTAGCATATTTATCAAGTGGATTTTTAGACTCTTTAGTCTGGCAACAATTTCAGTTTGAGCTCCTAACGGCAAGGGCACAAAAGGGACCCAAACAGCATCACTTCTCCCTTATCAAAAGATCCCATCCCCTAATAGGGAGTTTGTTGATGTGCTGGCATCCAGACATGTTCAATCTTGTATATTATCCTCACAGTCCAGTAGCGATATGGAGAGGGAGGGATTCTTTAGCAGAGCCAAGGAAAGTTAGATTTTTAGGACTGCTTTCCACCTCAACTGAACTGCTTTTTGCATGTGGGAAGATGTGGTCTTATAAAACCTGGGGGATGCTGGGTTTTTCAAAAATATTGCATCAGATATGCTCCTTCCAATGAGTGCATCTCTGTGCTGAAGCACCAATCTGAACTTACCCCCGTCACTGAAAGTAACTGCTACAAGAGCATGAGCGTAATACAGATATCCCATAAGAGCTATATCTGCTATAGCAAGTGGGCGTGGGAAAACCGCTTCCAAAATGTTCAGATGATAAAGTTTACTTACATGTTGCATTAAAAACCCTTCAAGTAGTTAGAATTAGCTTTCTACTGCTTAATTTTTGCTATTAGCAACCTTTTCCTGGGGTAATTTTGTCTCAGAGAGAACTTGAGACCAAGGGTTCTGTATTGCTGTTTCAGAGCTCTGAGCTGGGGCTTCTTGGGGTAACTTTGGCAAGGGAGCAGGTATCGTACCGCTGCGGGACGTGACGTCTTCACAGTGATTTGTTTTAGTTATAGTTTGCTTGGAATTTTCCTGCTTGAAATTGTTCTGCTCAGAGGTGTTATCAAATAGTGCAGAGAGTTTGCCAAACTCCATTTTCTTTCACTGTGAAACCTTTGCATTTTTAATATTTTTTTGCCTCCTTTACGGCACTGCCCCTCCTCTTCTTAAGTGTTCTCATGCCTCCTTTATTTTGCACAGTCAGTTCATCCATTTGGGCCCTGCATTTACAAGGCTTCATGGCCAGGTCTGAACCAACCTTTTAAAATATTTCCACAAATGTAGTTAAAAGTTTATTCATTTAGGCAAGAAGGATTTGATGTGTTCCATATCTTTCATTGTCACAGATAATCATCCTTCAGTTGGTAAGCTGTCGCCAGTCACTACATCATTCTGGCAGGAGATATCTTCCTTATTTACATTATCATCACGGTTTGTTAGATCTGATCTCAGTGGCTCACTAAATTGGTTGCCGTGTTCAAGTGGCTGTACTTCAGCTGGCTGTAAATCAAAGGGCGGTATTAACCCTTGGACTGTCATGTTCTCAGCAGTTGCCAACTCTGCTGCAAGAATAATAGAAGATGTATCTTTTGCTAAAAGCACAGGAATTTATTTTAAGATCCGTTGACCAATCCAGTATAGAATTTGTGGCCTAAGCAGTCATATCACAACCTTCTCCCATTCCCTTTCTCTCAGCAGGAGGAAACTGTAATTTTTGTTTGGATTTTCTGACTTCTTAAGGAAGCTATCTCAGGTGAAAGTGCGTTGCCCAGAATTCTTTAGCCTTTTCTTGTAAACACCATTTTACAAATTATCCCAGTTCCTGACAGTTGTAAATTACATGTGCTACAATGGCACCGGTCAGCCAAAATTCCCGCCTGCAGTTCTGTAGCACAGCTTTCATAGGATCACCATTTTCTCTACTGTCAGATAATTAATGGCCGTAGGAATGTAAAATGGTGTTCTCTTTTCTCCTTCTTCAAAGCCATTCCTAAACTTCCTGTTCTTTTTTTTCTAAATCTTCTTATTGTTATTCTCAGTTGTTTCTAAACTGTTTCTATCTTCGGTAGAAACAAAACAGTGATAAAAGTTTGCAAGGAGCTTTGGACACAAGTTGTTCTGTAGCCATCTTTTCTGTTACCAGGCCTTACCCTTTAAAAACACAAAACAAAATTGTTTTGTCCTTGTGACGCAGCCTTGAATCTGGATTGCTTTGGCTGGGGAGAAAAGAGTGAGACTCTCCCCCCCCAAAAAAAGAGAAAAGGCAGAGGAGGGCCAGGGAGAGATTGGTGGCTTGTTTGAGACTTCCTGGGCAGCTATAGGGTTACAGGGTCTTGGACTTCCTTACGCAGAAGCTGAAGGTCAAGTGTTGTTGGATCTCTGAATGTAGAACTTCCTGGTGATCTCAGAGACAGAAGCACCTGAACGCCGGCTCCTCTGAGGGTTGGTGGGCCATCCTCCTGGGGGGTCTCCCGTGTGCAGCCAAACGTAACCTCTGCATTATGTTTGCTGGTTGCTCTGGTTGGGCCTGTTTTTCTTGCTCTTAGGAAGAGCTCCCTTCCTTTTGCTTCCTGATAGGCAGGAGTGGGCCGAGGCAGCTGCTTCTGTGTCACCAGGAACCGGGCTTGGGGGCACTTGGAAACGCATCCCCTGGTCCAGAGGAAATGAGTCTGCCCGTGAATGTGTCCTTGTGTGCCACTTGTTGTCTTCCTTGTGTGCCACTTGTGTGCTTCCAGGTTTTGGGGGAAGGAGCTACTCTCGGCTGCTTTTGGTGGGCTCTGCTGGTGGTCCGTGCCTGGCCTCCAGTCGCCCTGCAGGGAGCAGATGCAGACGCTGCTCCTTGGCCAATGGGGGCCTGGGATGCGCTCTCCCCAGCCCTGTGTTAGCCCCCCACAAAACGCCCTGGGCAGAGGCTATGCTAAATTATAGACAGCAACTGTTCTTTCAGCAAGGGGTCTGCTGTGTTTTGTCGGCTCTTTTTGCCTGAGGAAAGAGCAAGGAGCAGCCTCCGCCCGTCCCTGGAGGTGCAGTCTGCTCCATAAGGGCCGTGGGCCTCATCCCAGCCCCAGTCGCTCACCAGCAACTGGGATTGAGACAGAGCCACTGGCAGTCGTCAGAATGGGAGGCCGCCCCTCTCCCCACAAGTGGGTCTTGAGATGACCCCATGGTGGTTCATGACTCTGGGAGTGTTTCCAGTGGGCGAGTGGCTGGGACAGGAAGGGGGAGCAGTGAGAGTAGGTGTCTCTTCATCTGCAAGAGAGGAGGGCTCTTCGGTTCAGCCGCCTTAGGCATCAGCTGCTGTGCAGAAAGGTCTGCTGTAAAGAGCTGGGAATTGCTCCTGGAGCGTCGCCCTGGCTGCTGGGCTTCTGGAGGAGAAAAGGATCGTCCGGGTTGGTCCCTGGGAGAGCCGGTTGGGAAAGGGCTGGATGCCTGCCTGCCCACAGCCATGAGAGGGAGGGAAGAGGAGGAACCCTCAACCAGGCCTTCCCACCAGATATTGGGGGTCCACTGTTCCCAGCACGCCTCACCATTGGGCTATGCTAGCTGGCCAGGCTGTTGGGAGTTGCAGCCAAGTGCCCGTGTCTGAAGGGCTGGTCAGTGATCACCACCTCCTCTGGCCCAAAAGTTCCTGAAGGGTTTCCAGGCCTGTGCAGGAGGTAAGAAGCCTTGAAGACCAGAGCTTATGGGAAGCGTCAGAAGCCCAGCTGAGGGCCAGGCGCGCTGGAGCCCAGTGAGGAGTTCCCACTGCCCTCTTCAGCCAGCAGGGGCATCTTGCAGCTCTTGGGGCATTGCTAGACTATGACTCCCATCACTGCGGGTCCTCTCAGGATGGTTCTGGCAGTCCAGGCACATCTGGAGGGCCCCTGGATGACAGCCTGTCCTCCACTTCGAATGGAGGGACTCTTCCCCTGGGCTGAAATACTTTATGGGGAGGAGTGGAAGCCTGAGTGTGGGGCAGGGAGGGGGAGATCAGAACAAGGCTGGCCATAAGGGGCCTGGGAGGCAGACAGTGATGAGGTTCAGCCGTTGGACAGTCTGAGCCTTTGTTTCATTCCTCGGTCCAGCTATTATGGAAGAAAAGGGTCTTTGTTATCTGCTATTTCCTCTCACAGTCAGTTAAGCAGTTGCTTCCCGGGGAGGAGGCTGCCGCTGTCTTCCTTACAGAGGCCTCCTGTGCTGGGCCAACAGGCGAACCCTTTCCCAGGACTGGGGGTCTCCCCACTGGAATGACCTCCCCATCCGCATCTCAGCACACCTGAGACTGCAGCCGAGTCAGTTAATGGGAGGAGAATTAAGGGCCAGAACGGGGAGCCCTGGGTACCACATTTCAGGCACACGTTGTCTTTGAACTGCCACCTTCTTCTGGTTGTTCCTTTTGTTTTCCCTTTCCTCTTTCTCGTAGCTTTGTTCCCAGATTGCGGGTGCCACATGTGCACCAGGTGTTGTACAGATGTGCATCCATGCCCAGGTGCTCCCCTTCCTCTCTTGAAAGGCCTCTGGTTTCTGGCAGCTGGGTTGCTCCTGCAAGGTAACAGAAGGAGTTTCTCAGACATTTTCTGCTCCAACTCAGAGAGCAAACCAGAGCTTGGTGTTCCCAGAGTCTCTTCCAGGGAGGTGGGGCGGGAACACTCCTGCCTGCAGGGTTATCAGTCTCTGCCTGCTGCCTTGTCTGGGTGACAGCCGTCTCCAAACCGCTTGCAAAAGGAGGGCCTGCAGAAAACTGGGAAGAGAGATGGTTTGATAGCAGCCCAGGCGGCTCTCAGGGAGAGGGAGGAGGAGAAGGAGGACGATAACAATGCTGCCGCCGCCGCCACCACCTTTAGAGGCGATTGTTGGCTCAGGGAAGATGAGTTGCCCTGATAGAAACAAGGAAGCACCGTGGCGGATTTATGATGAGAGAGACATCATGAGTAGGCACTGTTAGGAACAGGTTAGGAACTACTGGTACATGCCGGTGATTCCCAGATTCCCAGGCTGTGGTAGCATTAAAGCAGTGGTGGAAACTGTGCCAGGCTGGTGTGGCTGCTGGGATGCGCAGTCCAGTGGCATCTGCACAGCACCAATCCCCCCCCCATACAGTAAGGGAAGCAGAGTCCGTGTGTTGGACATAAGCTGGAGAGAGTTGGCTGTGCCCAGAGCATGCTGCCTTCCAGAGATTAGATGGATTGGGCTGATTCTAGGGGGAAAAGAGAGTGGGCTCTTTGGCTGTGTGGCTTTTCTCCCCTTTTTATTGGGTGCTGTGTTGAGTCTGTTGCTGACAAAGCAAGAAAATTTTGTGGCTACTTAATAAGTAAAGGTTAATAATAAGCGTCTTAGCCTTCCTGGTGCTGCCAATCTCTTACTGAGTCTTTTGATTTTCATTGTTTTTGGAATTGGAAGTGGTATCCATTACGGCTGTTCACTTGTTCTCCTTTTATGGCAAGCTGCCTCACGAGGGATGGTCTTTAAAGGGCAGGCTGGAAAAGACTGAGGGCAAGGGCCTCTTGGAGATGATGGGCTATACTTGACCCACACGTGGTGAAATCTGGCCTCTGGAGTAGACCAGAGACTTCTCTGTGAAGGCAGCATTCTCGCCTTGAAGGATTTTGAAGAAGTGGCGTGGGTTTCTGGGAACGTTCACAAGAGCTTCCTGCTCCTGCCCCAAAGCTCTGAAGCCCTCCCTCTGCTTGCAGATTTGTTGCTGCACACCGCAGCTGAATTCTCCATTGCAAGTCTTGACAGAGAAGGAGTTGGCATTCCTGCCTCCTTCTTGGTGCATTCTCTCTCTCCCCCTCCCTTCCTCTCCCTGCTCCCCGTGGCAGGCAAATGAAACTTCTGAGTTTGCGTAACTGATTCCAGTTGCACAACCCAAGAGTTTGGAGTTCCATTTGGTGAGCGATTCCCACCAGCAGCTTTTGGGATGCTGCTTTTGGGTGTCTGCTCTCAAGTGCAGAGATTGTTTCTTTTGCATGCAAAAGGGTCGTTGGGTCGATCCCCCAACAGGGTCTCCAGTTCCAAAAGCAGCTGGTGTGGAATACCTCCTCCTGAGACCGGGCTGGTGGTGCTGCCCGTTAGAGGAGAAAGTCCTGGCTCCATCAGGTGTGGGGGGGTGAGGAGGATGGAGAGAGAAGGCTGAATGCAGCACCTTGCAGCTGTGGGGCACCCCAAAGTGCAAGGAGAAAGTCCTTGCCAGAGCAGTCGACTCAGGTATGTGGGGGGAGGAGGACTGCCAGTGTGTGAGGGGTTGGGGGAGCTGGGCCGTGGTCTTTCATTCACCTGAAACCCCAGAGAGAGCGAGAAGGAAGGCTTGGCTGCCAAGAGACAGACCACCTCCTCCTCCTCCTCCTCCTCCTCACTGTCCTTCTGCTGGCAGGCAAAAACTTTTGCTCTTCATACTGGCTTTGATGAACTCGCTGGAAAGAGCTTTAAAGAGCATGATGTTTTGCTCGCCCTCCAGAGCTTCTGCCACCGCAGACACCATGTACACGCAGTCTGGTGTTGTTTATGTGGCTGGGGAAGCGGTGAGTAGGTGCGGGCCATGGCATGATTGGGGGGGCTCTGGAGCTCCCACCTTCTCCCGTTGCTTCCTCCTATGGGTGGGATGGGGCGGGTGATTGCCTTCCTGCTGAGAAGAGATCTGCAGATGTGGGGCGTGGATTCCCTTCTGTGTTGACCTCTCAGGACAGATAAGACATGGGTGGGAATGCTTTATCTTTCTGTAAAGTCTGTAAGAAAGTGATTTGGCAGCTGCTTCTAAGTGCCGTTTCAAAAGAAAAATATCCTGGAAATGTTTGTGATGGAATGTTGGAGCTGCCCACATCCGTTCTGTGGACACGTGAGGCCTCACAGAGCCCATCTCTCTGGTGGGAGTGGGGGTGGGGGGAAGCTGCCTTGGTCATGTGCGATTGTTGGAAAAAGTCCTGCCTTGTGTGTTCTTGCCCCTTTGTCTTGCATGCGCCCCCCCACCTCAGGAGGAAGCTACAGGGATGTTGTGCAGGAAGGAGGCTGTGGTGACTAAGGCCGGGAGAGGTTCTGCCTGCAGCTGGTGCAGACGCCGCCTGCTGGGACGGGGCGGCTGGGAAGCAAAGCTGGTGAGACAAAGCCAAGCGCATGGGCCGCTTGCTAGAGCTGGGGTTTTCTGGAAAGAGCCGGAGCGGTTCAGTGGTTTGAACGCCAGACTAGGACTCCCCACTGGCTGGCCTTGGGAAAGTCTCACTCTCTCAGCCTCACACGAAGGTAAAGGCAAGCCTCCAATAAATCTTGCCAAAAAAACCCTGTGGTAGATTCACCTTCGGGCCACGGTAGGTTGAAAACCACTTGAAGTCACACAAGAGCAAAATTTCCAGGGAATGCAGAAAATGTGGCCTGTTTGGGCTTGGGGGTGCACAGTTTGCAAGGGAGGGGTGCTTTCAGGTGTGGAAAGGCTTTGCTGTGGTGCTGGTGACACTGCTGTGAGAGGAACCAGGAGGGATGGGGGAGCTAGCAGGGCACAGAAAGTTACTTTTGTTGTACTGTTTGTTGTTACTGGTTGTTGTGGTTGTTGTTGTTGTTGTTAATGTTGCTTATACCCTAATTCTTTCTCCAAAACTGTTATTTGCTGACAGTGTTTGAAAAATAAATTTTCTGCCTTGCTCATTTCTTGAGGATGGGGGTTAGAGTTAACAAGGAAGATGGTGTGAAATCTGGAATATTCCTGAAAAACTGCCTTTAAAAGGAATAAGAAAATTCTGCTTGTAACACCATGCAGGAAGCACAATTCCCGAGCATTACATTATTTTCAAAATACAAATTTGTCCCGAACTCCTCCTTGTCCCCATTCCCCACCACCACCAGTAACTCATTGCACCATCTGCATTCCTTGAGACTAGTTCTTTCCAAATTCTGTGAGCAAACTCCTTGATGAGAATTCTTGGTGACTCTAGCTCTTGTGTCAGTTGGTGTGGCATCTGGCCACTAAGCTTTCTCTTGTCAGCCAGACCAGCAGTGGGGGTTGCGGGGACTGAAATTTCGCCCTGATCGGGAGCATCAGACGGTTAAAGCAGAGGGATGCCTGCCTGCCACCCTACCTCCCTCCGGGCCAAGGCTGAGCTCTGGCTGGCCTCCAACCCCGGCCTCCCCATCCGCCACTCTGTGCGGCGGCTGCTTCCGGTGGGAGAGGAGCCCCCCAGACCCTGGTTTTGCACTCGCTTCCTGCCAGCTGCCAAAGAGGAGGGGTCTCACGGCTGCAGCTGGAGGCACTTGGCCAGAATTGGCTGCCTTGGAGGCGGGGTGGGGGTGTCTCTCTCTGTCCAGACCGGCTTTCCCTGCCGTGCAAGAGGCCTCTCTTTTGTCCAGGCGCTGCTCTGGCTCCTGCCCTCTGGGACTCGTGTGTCTCTGTGTGCCGCCCCTGCCAGTGCCGTGCTGATGGGCCTCCTCCTTTCTTTCTCTCTCTCCTCCTCTGCCATTTTAGGATGGTGTTGCAGCAGAGCCGCCTTCTCCGGGCCAGTGAGCGAGCACAGAGGGATTATGTGAAAGCCAAACGCAGCAGCAGCCACCGTGGAGGGGCCGGCGGAGGCCGCAGCGGTGGTGACTGAGGAGGAGCCAGACTGCGGGTCAGATTGGGCCTGGCAGGCGCCAAATTGGAGAGGCTGCTGCCGCCGCGGCAAAGCTGAACTGGGGACCTGCCTATGCGGAGAGCGAGCCTGCGTGCGAGCGTCCTCCCTGCGTGCGAGTGTGCGTATGTGTGTATGCATGCAGCAGGCAGGCAGAGAGAGAGCGAGAGCAGGAGGGGGCTGGGAGAGGGCCACCCCGGCAGCAGCTGCCCACCCCGGCACAGCCACAGATGTGCGCAGCTGTCTCCTAGGCAACAGGAAGCAGAGGGACTTATTGGAAGCGGGGCGCTACGATAGAACTCAGTGGCCGCAGTGGTGGCAACGACCCGCCGAGCGCTGGGGAGGCAGCCTGGGGAGCTGGCTCCCAAGGAACCCCAAGGGTGGCGTCGCCTTCGGCACTGTGAGCAGCAGCAGCAGATGGCTGAGTCCGCCACTCTGTCCGAGAGGAGGACGGCGAGGGGTCGTGAGGCTTGAGCTCGCCAGAGGCAGAGAGGACGATGGCATCCTCCTCCTCTGTTGTGCTAGAAGGGCCTCTCCCTCCAAGAAGGGCGGCAATGGACGGGCCTGGCCAGGAGAGGGGGCGCTTTTGAGAGCAGCTGTCTTGGACCCAAACTGGAAGGCGGGCTTGTGCCGGCAAGAGCTGCGCTGCCCCTGTTCTCTGCCGCTGCAGCCAGAGTTCTAGAGTTTCCAAAAGGCTGTGATTTGCTCGGGGGGGGGGTTGGTGGGGGGGTGCCTGCATGCCCGTTGACTTAGGGAGAACCCAAAGAATCGCCATTAGCTGAGCTGGTCCATCTCTGGCACCTGAATCGGTTGCTGTGGAAGGGTCTGTGAGGAAGTCTCCCTCTGCACCATCCCCAAGAACTCTGTAGGGTGCCCCAACCTTTGCTGGCAGAGTCCTTTCTCCCCGGCCAGTGCACTGCACCCCCTTTTCTTTCTGCCCCCTCACAGCAGAGACACCTGGCTGAGGGTGCCCCCCTTGCAGCGGCAGCGTGTCTCCTTCTGGCTCCTCTCCTCTGCCACCCACTCACCCACCATGAAGTTTTCCTTGCGTTTCTGGTTCCTCTCCACGGCCTTCCTGCTGGCCTTTGCCATGTCCCTGCTCTTCACCTACTCCTACCACAGCATCGCCTACCTGGATCCCAGCGGCCTGGGCGGTGGCAGTGGTGGGGGCACCCACCGAGTGAAGCTGGTGCCCAGCTACGCCGGCATGCAGCGCCTGAGCAAGGAGGGACTCTTTGTCAAGAGCTGCGCCTGCCACCGCTGCCAGGTGGGCACGAGCAACTCCGAGTGGTTCGACAGCCGCTACGATAGCCGCATCTCTCCCGTCTGGACCAGAGAAAACATGGAGCTGCCCCTGGACGTCCAGCGGTGGTGGATGGTCAGTCGGCACCTGGGGAGGGGGATCAGGGCCCGGGGGCGCCTCCTGAGGGGGGGTCTTCTGGAGTAAGGTCATCCACAGTTTCCTGCCCTTTTCTGTGGATGTAGACAGCCACTCTCTGGCCCAGGGGGGAAAGGAGCTCACTCTGCAGAACGTCAGTTGACCCTCAGAGATTACAGTAGGTCATGTAGCTTATTTTACAGAAGGATGCTGAATTTGCATATTCTCCCCTCTACCAATCATTTGCCATTTTAAAATGAGTGTATTTGGCAATTCTTGGTGAGAGAGTGTACTCTCTTCAAAATCTGACAACGTTGTTGTTTGTTTCATTAACTGGTTAATTTTTTAAAAGATATATCATTCAGCTGCAGAAAAAAGTGTCCAAGTTGAATCTTCATTCAGGCCTTTTTGCAGCGGATCAGAATTAAAACTGTATGAAAACTACCTTTAAAGAATCCCATTTACATTCTCTTGGACTTGCAGAGTTGTTCTCCTGGGTGGCAACAACCTATCCCTGTTCCCATCGGTCATTTCATCTACCACACAATGAGGCAAAGTGTATGGTCCTCCAGATGATGGCGGTGATGTTTACATATGTCATGCATTTATGTTCAGTCTAGGACAGCTTACAAAAACTAAAATTTAAAATTAAATATTCAAATCATAAAAACATTTAAAATATAAAAATATAAAATTAAATATTGTATATGTTTTAAGATGATGTACAACTGCAATTCCCTGCATTCTTCATCATTGGTAATGCAGGTTGATGGGAACTGTTGTTATACAATTTTTGGTGGGCTGAGCTTAGCCTGGTCCTGATCTACATGGCTGCCAAGTAATGCAGAATCGGTGTGTGATTACAATCCAGCTTAAATGGTTCCGTCTCATTTATCATGCATCTTGAAAGGCTCGTGTGTACAGAAAAACCCTTCAGTGCAGAAACAGGAACTCTTCTGTGTCCTCCAGGAGTGTGAGGACACGCTCACACACACAGCCTTTACCTTTTGTTGGCCAGCCACCATGACACTTGCTGTGTCCTGCCAAAATTCAGCAGGACAGCAGCTCCAAAAAAGAAAACCAATCTGAAAAAAAAGCAAAACAAACCAGGATAGCATGTGGATAGCAAGCACTACCTTTCCAAACTGAACAACACCCTGGGAAGTACTGTTTTCGTGAGAACAAGGTGCACCCTCCCTGTGCACTTCGTTTTTAAAGAGACTTGGCAGGGATTCTTGTCCGATGACCCTGGTGGTCTCTTCCAGTCCTGCGATTCTGTCGTTCTGTGGCTACCTTTTTGTGCAACCGTACCTCCTACCACAAGGGAGCTCTTCTAGGTGCTGAAGCCTCATCCGAAAGGAGGTTCAGGACCTTGGAGAATGCCTTTAAACTGAGGGTGAACCTACAAATGAAATTGCGTTCCTCCCCAAAGCATTGTTTTTTAGAGAGGAAGCCGGGGGCTGGGGCTTAAACTGGTTGCAAAGCAGCTAGTGCAGATGTATCCAGACAAGAAGGATATACTTCTCTTCCCTCTTTGTTTTGCCAATTGTTTAAAAAGAAATCTCTGCAACATGGCCTAGCCCAGTGTTTCCCAGTCTCTGGCATTTTGGACTTCAGCTCCCAGAATCCTTGATCATTGGCCAAGGCAGCTGGGACTTCTGAGAGTTTAAGTCCAGACCACCTGGAGGACTTTAGTTTTTGAATCAGTAGTTTAGACGACACCCAAGTAGTAGGAGAGCACTCTGCGTGCCTGCGTTCCCTTACTGCATCTGCCCCTTTGCTTGCCCACTTCCTCCTCTCCACTGTCTCCCTTCCTGGCCTCACTTAAAACTGAGCCTCCCTTCCTCTCCAGATGCTGCAGCCCCAGTTCAAGTCCCACAACCTGAACGAGGTCCTGAGCAAACTCTTCCAGATTGTTCCTGGGGAGAGCCCCTACCGCTCCCGGCCACCGCAGCAGTGCCGGCGCTGCGCCGTGGTCGGCAACTCGGGGAACCTGCGAGGCTCTGGTTACGGCAGGGAGATCAATGGGCACGACTTTGTCATGCGGTGAGTGAGTAGCGGGAGAGGGCTGGGTGGGGGTGGGCCAGCCGGCTCTTGCATCAACCAAGCAGTCCTGGAAGGCAGGCGTTTCTTGGCCCATGGGCTGACCCTGGCCGTGCCATCTTCAGTTGGGATGTGACAGAGGGGAGGGCCAGGCGTCCTTTCCCATGCGGCTGCCTCCCAGTCTTTTCCAAGGGCTGGCTGCTGGGCCAAAGTGACGTCTCTCCTTGCCAGGGCTGAGGAGTGTTGAGTCCAGCGCTCCTGCATCCGCACCAGCAGTCGGCTGCTCGTTAAAATACCCCTCAGTGCTCTAGCCTGGCGTTGGTGCCCCACATTTCCAGAGCCTGCAGAGTCTATCCTGACAGGAATCTCTGCCAGGAAAGGTGTCTGGACTGGCCCAACACGGGCAGAAAAATCACTGAGCAGCTTAATCACAATGCTTTCTGAACTTCTCAACAAAGACCACACAAGACAGATTTTAACACTTGCAAAGTTCACCCGAGCTGACCCAAAAGTCTAATGGCTTGACTCTGTTCTTAGGCGTAAATCCATTTACTGGGCTTCCCAACAAGAGTAGACGCACTGAGTCAATGGGATTTACATAGGTGTGGAATTAGCAGTTAATTTAGTGGGCCTATTTATTTTGATAAAATATTTATCTCTCCCCTGAGATGCAGATTTGGTGAGAAAATGGGCTATGAATGAAGTGATATACTTTTATCCTACCTGATAACCTCAGGGTGATGTTCAATAGAACCATTTAAAATGTACTATTCTGGGTCACTGGGATTAGCAATCAGGGAAGCCAGGGGGGCATTTTTTTTAAAAAAGAAAAAAAACTGGCTGTGGTGTCTTGTGGCACTGGGCTGTGGGCCAGGTGTCTCAATACATAAAATCATAGAATCATAGCAGAACAGAGTAGCGAGGGGTCCTGGGGACCCTCGGCTCCAACCCCACCACCCCAACCCTTGCTGAACCTTTCTTACTCTCAGGAGGTTCCCTCTAATCTGCCTTCCTGTATCCTAAAACCAGTATATTGGCCCTGCCCTCCAGGGCAGCAGAGAACCAACTTACCCTTTCCTCTTTGTGATATTTTAAATATCTTTAAATATCTCCCCTTGAGATATTTTAAGAGGGCAATTGTGTCTCTCAGCAGTCTTCTGTTTGCAAGGCTGAGCATGCCCAGCTCCCTCAACCTTTCCTCTCATGTTTTGTTCTCCATACCTCATCTCATCTTTGTTGCTCTTCCCTGAACCTCCTCCAACTTGTCTATATCCTTCTTAAAATGAGGTTTCCAGGCCTGAACATGGTATTCCAGACAAGATCTGACTAGAGCGGAAGAGAGGACTATTACTTCCTTTGACTTGGAAAGTACAGTTCTGCTAGAGCAACCTAAAATAACATTCACCTCCTTTGCCGCAGCATCACACAGCTGGCTCATGTTCAACTTAGAATCAACAATGATCCCAAGTCCTTTCCATGCGCATTGCTGCTGAGCCAGCTACCCCATCTGATGCCTGTGCATATGGTTTTTGTGGCCTAAACATAGGATTTTGCATTTGTCTGTGTTGAACTTCATTCTTTTCATTTTAGCACAATTCTTCTAGTTTATCTAGGTCTGTTTGAGTTCTGTTCCTGTCTTCCAATGTCTTAGCTGCTCCTTCCGATTTTGCATTATCTACAGACTTCATAAGGATTCTCTCTAGCCCATCATCCAAGTCTTTGACAAAAATACTGAGTCAGTGGGGCATTTGGCCCCCAAGCTCTTTTGGATGCTCCGAGCACCTCCCCACTTAGACAAAAATATTTTAAACCTTTTTTGCCTCAAGAGGCAACCCAACCCCACAGGAAGTGTGGAGGGGGAATTTTGCTGTGTTTTGGCCCTCCCTCGGCTGTTTTAGGCCTGATGGGAAAAGCCCCTTGTGAGCCCCAAACACCCCAGGGAGCTGAGTGAGCGGGAAATGTGGCAAAGTTTGGGGCAAAAAATTGGGAGGGGGAAGCATAGTCTCCTCTCCCTTGGTTTGCAACAGCAAGTAATTGGATGAAGTGCATGAGGTGATCTATGGGGGGAAGATTTCTATGTTTTTTTAAATATAAAGTCATGTTTTTTTAAAAAAAGTGAGAGAGGGCACAAATATTCTTTGGATGATTGAAATTAGGACAGTCCTGCCATGTTCTAATTAAAAAACTCCCTTAGAAAAACTATCAGACTAGGGAGAATGCCAAGCAGGTAACTTTAGCAGGAATGGGGAGGGGGGCCTGGTATAACCTGGGTGGATAACAGTGATCCTGAAAGGAGGGCTATGGGGGCATTGCCCCCTGGGATCCAGCCAAGTCCTGGGCCCATGGCAGAGGGGGCTCATGGGGGGCAGAGAGATCTGCATTTTGTCACTGGGGTCTGTTGGAAGAGAGGAGGCATGGAAGTTGCCCCCCGGGTGGACCTGCTTGTCTGTGGGAGGTGGGTTTGTGCATGCTGCACCAGATAATAGCCCAGTCCCTCTCTTTTTCCTGCAGAATGAATCAGGCCCCCACAGTGGGCTTTGAAGCGGATGTCGGGAGCAGGACCACCCATCACTTCATGTACCCGGAAAGTGCCAAAAACCTGCCTGCCAACGTCAGCTTTGTCCTCGTGCCCTTCAAAGCCCTGGACCTGCTGTGGATCGCCAGCGCTCTCTCCACTGGCCAGATCCGCTTGTACGTCTCTGGGCACTCGGAGTGAAACGGGTGGGGTGGGGCGGGGGGGATGCCTTGCCCTGCTGGTAGGATTTGTCATGGCTTTCCTTCACAGTGAGGCAGGGATGGGTAGTGTTTGGCAGGGTGGCTCATGGGCAGAATCCAGCTGGAAAGCCTGTATTGGAGTTATTCTTCAGCAACTCAGACGCCTCCTTTAAAGTTTGGACTAAACCCCAGAATGGATTCACACACATGCCGAGAGACATCAGAGCCTCCACTGCTTTGGGGAAGTGGGGAAGGCGGATTGGCGGGGGGGCAGAAGCGTAAGGTGGAAAGGGGGGTGGAGCAAGGGGCCCTGGAAGCGCCTTGAAGACGGATTTGTTTTAGCAAGCACTTCCACGGTTGTCCATCGGGAGGCGGGCCTCCACCTAGTGGGCTGAATCCATCTGAGAGGTGCAGCCCAGTTCAGCACCCCACCTGTTCCACCTGGTGCTGAAACGGATAACGGGGGTTCCTTTAGGACCGCCTGGGGACGGATGCCTTATTCCCCCCTCCTCTTCCCTTTCCAGCACGTATGCCCCTGTGAAGCCCTTCCTTCGGGTGGACAAAGAGAGGGTAAGTTGGGGGTGGCGCCCCTGGCGCTCAGGGCATGGGGGCAGCCGGGAGGCACTTTTGTCAGGATGTGCTTACGCTCACATGGTTACTCTGGCTTACAGACAGAGGGGCTACGGTGCCCTCATTCTTGCAGGTCCATAAAGGAGGGGGTGCAAAGCTCTGGTTTTGTGGTTTCTCCGCTGGGAGATGGGGGTGGTGGTAACAGACCGCCCAAAGTCCCACTGTGGTCCGTGGGTTGCAGCTGGCTGTGGAGGGAGGGCATCTGAGCCCCACTGGAGTCTGGGTCGGGCTAAAAACAAAGTGATTGCTTGATGGGTTGGGGGCATTTCTCATCTCTGGGGCTTGAATGGGTTTCTGTATTTCTTTGTTTGAACCCCCTCTGTGCCGCCTTTGGCTCAAAGTGGTTCCAAAAGGTAGCATGAAAACTAAACAGAGAAACAACAGCACTAGCCCATTAAAAGGTTGAGACAGTTAGAAGCCAGCTGTTAAACTGTTCCAAAATGATGCTGACAGAGCAGTTGGGCCACTTTGTGGCTGCCTCTGAAGCAGCTCTGCCAGGCCCACACATGGCTTCTGGCCCCCAGATAGTCCAGTGAATTGATTGCACATCTTGCGGGTGGGGAGGGGTCTCTCTCTCAGACTTCTCTGGCTCCCACTGACCTTCCCTCGCTGAAGACTAAGGGCTGCACCCGCTCTGTGGAGGGGTGCGCTGGGCCACCTGCACCTGACACCCTCGTCTCCCTTGACGGACTTCTCTTAGGTCCAGATCTACAACCCTGCTTTCTTCAAATACATCCACGACCGATGGACGGAGCATCACGGACGTTACCCATCCACAGGAATGCTGGTGCTCTTCTTTGCGTTACACGTTTGTGACGAGGTCAGTGTTGCTTCTGTTGTTGTTGAAATCGCTAGAAAGATGACTCTGTTCTGCTAAGGTCCCCCACCCTTGAGAGAAACACTCTGGGGGGATCTTTGGCAGGTTCCCCTATTTACCCTGGCCTATTTGGCAAAATCACAAGCTGGACAGGTGCCAGGGTGTGTGGGGAAGCTACTAAAAAAGAAGGCACGGGCGGTCATGGGGTTCAGGAGGAGACTCAGAGGGTATAGACTGTGGGAGGTAAGAATCCCATTTTGTTCATCATTAAACAGGCCGCTTCTGGGGGACTGCGCACCATTCCAGGTGCCATATTTTCAGGAGGATAACTGGGGGGAGAGCAGTGGGGTGGTAAGCAGTTTAGAAACCAGGTCTGTACAGGGCAGCAGACAGACTTGAGAGTGTCGGTCTGGAGAAGGGGGGAGGAAGGGGGAGATGGGGGGCTCCCTCCACCTGCGAAAGAAGAGGCCGAGACCCCTGTCCTCTGGCTCCCCAGAGGGCAGGAGTGGGACTAGCAGGGGTACGTTGGAGGGTGGTGGGTTTCAGCCAAGGAGCAGCATTGCAGCAGCAAGGCCTTGTGGAGTCAGGATCCATTCCCGCAGTCACAGGGCCTTTCCCTTCCGTTCTCTTTCCACGGGCTGCAGGTGAATGTCTTTGGCTTTGGTGCCGACAGCCGGGGCAACTGGCACCATTACTGGGAGAACAATCGCTATGCGGGCGAGTTCCGGAAAACCGGGGTGCATGATGCCGACTTTGAGGCCCACATCATCGACATCTTGGAGAAGATGAACAAGATAGACATTTACCGTGGCAATTGACCCTCGAGAACTCCGTTTCCCAGCTTTGACCTGGAGCGGAGGGGCCTCTGGCGGATGGCCCGTGGGGGTGGGCTCGCCTTCCTATTCTCTGGGTGGGCTGAGCGTGGGATTTCCTCTGTGTCGGAAGGAGGGTGAGGGACGCATGGTTTCTGGAAGCGGTTCGGCCGGAAGCTGTTCTTCGAAAGAAGGTGGAGAAAGGACAGGCGTGTGGTGGGGCGAGGGGAGTGTTTGAACCGAGGAGGTTTGCCAACAGGAGAGGCACCTGCCTGGGGGAGCTGCGGGTTTCCCACTCAGGCCCCGCCTGGTGGACCGAGACCCTTTTTCCCTCCTCCAAAGGAAGGTACCAGGGAGGAGGATGTGCTGAGGTGGCCGGCAGCATCCGGCGGAGAAAAGAAAGGCGGCAGGTGGTGGTTGGGAGTTTTCTCCAGCTACCCAGATGAATTCTCAGAGGCCCAGCGGGCTTCCTCGGCTGGCCAGCCTGAATGTGGACACTCCCGGCTGAGCCGCCTCTTCATCTCCAAACAAGACTGCTTGAAAAAGCACTTAAATCTCTACAGACCCTTTTTTTAGAAAAAACAAAATCAGCAACAACAATCAGCTTTTCTTGGATAAGTGGCAATTGCTCAGAAAAGTCCCTTTTGGCTTTCCTTTTTGTATTTTCCTGTTTAAAAAGCAGACAGCAATGTGGGATTGTTTTTGGTTTTACAACCATGGAAACTCCAGGTGGTGTTTTGGGTGCAGGAGCCTCACCAGGGAGGGTTCTTCCCCTTCCACACCCTGGCTGTGTTGCCAGCGGGCGTTTGATGGGTAGACACAGGCTACTCGCCCTGGGCCAGTGGGAGTCAGGAGTGGACGTTCCCTCTCCTTGTTGTAAGACCCGAGTCTGTGTCTGTGAGGAGTGGGGGAACCCATGCAAGAGGCACTCAGATGGTCAGGGCCCGTGGCATTTCCCTCCCTTCTCTCTCTCTCTCTCCTTGTTCCGGTGGCCGGGGTTGGAGAAACTGGGACCATGGATCCCCTGTCATGGCAAGCCATTTCCTGTGAGCCCAGCTCAAGAGCCAGGGATGTCTGTTCCTGCTCTACCCCCATCTTTCTTCCTCCTCGCATTTTATTGTCGTTGTTCTGACTGTGGGAGAGGGTGGAAGGAGCCTGGCAGGAGGGTGGGGGATTGTGGCCGTGAGGAAGCTGCTTGCTCTTGGCAGCTGGGAGGTGGCGTAGGGGGCTGGAAGGCAGGAGGGGCTGGCAGCTGGCACATCCAGCATCCCCAGTGCCCTTCCCCCAGAAGGGTGGAGAGCTGCTGGGCTGCAGAGCAGATTTGTGAATTCACTTTTGGTTTTGGTCCTTGATTTTGCTCTCCTGGGGCGCTCCGGGGTTCCTGAAGACCAGGGGGAGTTAGCAAGGGTAGCCCAGGGTTTCTCCAGCAGCTGGAGTCTCTCACTGGCTGCCCCGGCAAAGGCAATGGGAATCAGTGCTGCCTCTCTCTGGTGAGAGAAAAAAAGGCGTCTCTTGGGGGTCTTTATAGAGCTGGATCTGGAGGGGTCCAGCTCTGTCTTGTTTTTTTCCCCTAGTCCTGAAGGCTTCCAGAATTTATGTTCAATGTTTTTATTACCTTTTTGACAACCGGGCTTTCCTGAAATGCTTAAAGAAGCTGTTAGAACTGGGCTGCCACCCAGACAAATGGCTGCCATTTTCCTTTGGGGGTTTTCTGTACTGGGCCTTGTTTTACATTCACGGCACTTCTCTGGCGAGGGCGGGGGGTCTAGTGAAGTTGGGTGTGTGTGGGGGGTTCCTTTCTTTGGGTTTCTGACCGTCAAGAAAGCGAAGTGACAGACTTCTCTGGAACTTTTGGACACATAGCTTTTGTATCCAGAAGAACCAGGTTGGGCGAAGGGCTCTGCTCTCCTTTACAAGTGCAATCATGCCAAACAGTATTGAATAAATGTTCTTCTGTTGTTAAATTATCTAGAATGAGGGAGTGTGGGACAAGGCAGTGGTGCAGTTCCCATGGATGGCCAGAGGCACCTTCTTGCAATAGTAACTTAACATGTTGTGCTCGCTCCTTCCTTCCTTCCTTCCTTCCTTCCTTCCTTCCTTCCTTCCTTCCTTCCTTCCTTCCTTCCTTCCTTCCTTCCTTCCTTCTGTCTTCCCACATCCTTCCTTCCCTCCCCCCACATATCCCTCCTCTGTTATTTTTTTGGTTGGGCTGAAATGTGAGAGAAGGACGTCAGGCAAATCCCCACCTCTATCTTGTGCATGAGGATGGATGGGAGACCTGAGGGTCTTTTTCTTGATTGCAGCTTGGAAACCGGCTCTCCAGATGTTTGGCTATTGGCCCCTAACAGGATAGCCAGCTGATCTCTTGCATGCGAGGTCACATTTTTAAAATCAGCCAGGATCTATAGAATGGCATGGGCCTGCACTGTGCTTCTCAGGCCTCCTTCCTTCCAGTGAAAGGCGGGAGGAGTAGGCTGCTTTATCACTCCCCGCAAACACACATGCCCCGCTTTTTCTGTCCTTCTCCCGGTCTCTGGGTGTAAGTGTGGATTGGGCCTTCCCTTGCACTCTTGGCTGCCTTGGACTCTTGGTTTTGCTCTCTGTGTGCTTCTTCCTCTCTTCCTCCCCATCTCTGTCTCTGCAATTTCAGCAGCCCCCTCTTCCTCAGCCTCCCTTCTCCTGCTTGCTTGGGTGTATTGCAGGGGGGTGGAGAGGGTAAAGGATTTGGCTCTGGCTTAGCAGGCACGCAGTGCTGCTTCTCTTTGTGCCGGAGCCACCGTGGCATGAGCAGCAGAAGACAACCTGGGCCCCATGAGCAGCAGAAAGCTGCCCCCCTTGCTGAGGGCTTGGAGCTGGAAGGGACAGGAAGACCACTGGGCTTCCCTCTCTTTCTGGTCTGTGAGTTGGGGCGGCTCTCCTGTGTTTTCGATCGCCTGCCCATTTCATGCTTGCAGGAACCCACGGGGGGGGGAGGCAGGAAGATGTGCAGTGGGGTGCCAGTGTTGGAACAAGGCTGCATCTGGGGAAGCAAGAGGGTACAGAGGCTGGGGGCAAGCAGGGGCAGGCAGAGTGAGCCCCCTTGAGCACAGAGGAGAAAGGGAATTGCTGGCATGGGGGTGTAGACTGGAGGTTGGTCTCTCCTGCCTGGGTCTTGCCATCTGTCCTTCCCACGGGACCCCCACCCTCCTCTTCTAGCTCTGGGGAAGGGTCTGCGACACCATCTTTCCTGCAAGGCAGGACGCTGTCAGCTCAGAAGAGCAGTTGTGTCCAGAATGGATGTTCTGAGCTTACAGAGACGGTTTCAGGGGCCACATCTGCTGGGGCGCACCTGGCAATGGTGTCCTACTGAGGTCCCACGGCCCTTGGTGGTGGTTTTGTCACTCGCTGTGTCTCTGGGACCCCATCTGAGCCCCCTTCCAAGTGAACAACTGGCTGTAAGCCCGGCAGGCCTGCTGCCCTGCAGGGTCAGATGAGGAAAGGCTGTCCCTGCGAACCACAGAAGGCCTCAGACCCGCACACAGTGGCTGCGCTTGGGCTGAAGGGAAGCTGCACTGGCAAAAAAAAAAATAGAAAAAAAAAGCTAGCCTGCTGCGACCAAGAGGGGCAGATACGCGGGCAGTGGGCACCTCCTCATCCCACTCTGTCATGTCCTGCTGCGGAAGGCCAAAGCCTGGGCTGCCCAGCTTTCTGGCAGAGCCGCTTGCCAAATCTTCCTGCCACTTCCTAAGCTGCAGAGAGTTGGGTGGCTGGGGCCTTCTGCCCCTTTTCTCCCGTGGGCCAAGGCCTTGTTGTGGCTTGGTCTCCTGCAGCCGCTCCCTGGCACCCGCAGCCCCTGTCTTCTGCCCTTGGGGAATCCTGTAGGTAGGGAGGGGGATGGATCGGGGGGTTGCCTTCCCTTTGCTGTCATGCAGCCTGTGCCTCTGGCTGCCCACCTCTGTTTTGATCAGTATTATGTGCACTTGCTGCTCCCTCCTTTTTTGTACTTTTTATCTTCACCGGCTACAGTTGGGGAAAAACCCCTGGATTTATTTTGTGTTTGGTTGTATAAAATAAAACCTGTACCTTTTTCCTTGTGTTGAATTCTGCACTTTGTGTCTCTGGCCTGAGGGGCTTGCGGGTCTGGGGTCAGGCAAACCGGGTTGTGTGTGTGGGCTGTATCCCCAAAGACCTTGCACCCAGGTGGGCTCTCCAGGCACACCTGTTCACGTCAGAATGGATGCGTGTGAGGGAGTGCGTGGCCCTTGGGGCGTAGCTGGGGTCTTGAGCTGAATCAGCCAGGGTGGCTGGAGCCCTAAAATCAAGGCAAGCAGGTCTTGAGGGAGACAAAACTGGGCCTCTGAACAAATCCTGCTGGTGGGAGTTTTGTAGTCAATGCAGAGGAAGGAAACTCAAGTGCCCGGCGCTGCCAACACCTGCAGCCATCACCACCCAGTAAGAGATTGTTCCGGGCATGATCAGTATCTGCATCAATTTGGGTTCTGGTTCCTCCTGGCCCCACTGATGGGATCACCCACCCACCCACCCAAGAATTTTCATCACAACCTGCCATGCAGAGGAAGCCCACAGAGGCATCTGCCAAATCAGACTTGCTGGTTTTCAAGAGGGAGTAAGGCTGTGATGCTGCCCCTCCCAGAAGCTCCTTTCGGTTTCCTGGGAGGATCAGGGTGTGGGGTGGTCCCAGGTGAAGGGTGATGCTTGGCTTGGGCATAGCAGCTCACACTCAAGTTCAATTAATCTCATTGCCAGTGGTGGCTAACTGGCATTGCATTCCTGTGTCTTCTCTAATATGCGCTGGGTTTGAGAGGCCTTTGGGGGGGTACCATTCTGAGTGTGTGGCTGGGCCCCTCCCTGCCCTGGAGGGCAGTGTTCCCCACAGCCAGGCGCTCCTTTTAATGGTGGGATCCAAATCAGGGAAGCAGTTTCTGCGTGCCAACTGACACCAACACATCTGGGTGGGAATGTTGTGCGGAAGACCCCTGGAGGGGGCCAGATTTCATCATCAGTGACTTGAAATGGCGGCGGGGGGACAGAGAGCCTCTCCTTTTCCATCAGTTGTCTTGCACCAACTGCTACACAGTGAGTTAAGGAGAGGTAACTTGGAAAACCCTGATCCAAGCCTGTTAAATCTGGCAGGTCTTTTATACTTTGCTGCCTGGGATCCCGGCCTTGGAGAAAGGTGGTGTGTAAATTCAATACATAAATACTCTGTGTGACTGCATAATATTATCAACAATGTTTCCTCAAAACTGTTCTATCAGGAAAATTCTACAGTCTTTTCATTCCCATGTGCTGCAGCTTCCTGGGGGTGCTCAGTGCCTCCTTCACCAGCCCTGCCTCAGCCTCTGCCCCCCTGTGCCCCACAGAGGCTCAAGTGCCAGGGGGAGGGAGGCCACAGAAACCCAAGTGTGGGCATGTCTCTGCCACATAGGTGCCCATCATGGCAGTGTTCGTTGCCACCCGCATGCAGTCGCCCCCCCACAGGGCAAATTGTGTGTATGTATGTTGGTGGGGGGCAGGAAAGGGAAAGCCCCCAGTCCTTGCTATGAAATAAAGCATAAATAAATAGAGCGGCTTCTGCCCCACATAGGCCCCGTGTGGGTTGTTCTTGGCTTGGTCCAGGGGCCACTCTGTTAGGTCAGCACAACAAATGCAAAAGAATAATCTTGTGGCACTTTCAAAGGATAACAGTTTCTTCTGCCCCATAACATTTTAGACGCCAGCCAGATATTTCTGGGAGTGGGCATTTCATGCTGTTGGCTTTTGTTTTTTTGCTTCAAGGTAACTACATGATGTACTTCTGGAAGCTCAAGTGTGTGCGGGTAGTTTTTGTACCGGTTTAATTTTTAATGTGCTGTCTGAAAAAATCCCAGCTGTTTCAAAAGCCCAGCCTGCAGGCCTAGGCCAGTTAGCCCTCCCTGGTTTGGACCACAGTTTCATTAGGGTTACGTTCCAGCAGGATGTTGTTCACGCATCCATTGAAAAAGCTGGCGGCTCAGTGGAGCCCTCGTTTGCCCAAGGGAGGGCAGATTTCGAAAGCGACACCCCTTGGCAGAGGTCTGAGCAAGAGCCCCTGTAATTCCCTCTCTTCCACCACTCCCCACCCAGCAAAGGACATCAAAGCCCCCCAACTCGGGGTGCCTGCGGTCATCGCAGCACCCCTCCCCACCCCAGCACTGGGGGCCGGTGGGGGTCACCCCCATCTTCTGTCTTCTGCTCCCCTCACCAAGGGACAGTTTGTCCTCTCCAGTCCAGAAATGCTCCATTGTCATCAGAAGAAAGTCGGGAAAGCACCTGCAGCATCCCTCTTGCTCTGGCAGCCACGCCCAGGTCCTCCTGGAAGGAGAAAGGGAGAGGAATGAACTCTCTGAGGGCCGAAGGTACAACCAGGTCAGCTCTCTCATGGTGTCTGTGCGGCTCCAGCGACAGGACTGTGCTGTCACCCCAGCGCTGGCTGAGAGCCCAGCATGCCCGAGTTGGCTGGTGGAGCAGGCTGGAAATAGCAGGCCCTGGAGCAGCGTGGGCATCTGGGGAAGAAAGAGGCTGCTGGCTGTTGTGGAGCCTTCCTGGGCCAGGAGGCCTCTTCGCAATAGGCCAGGGCAGAGGTTGCCGGTGAGGAGGCTCAGAGCGGCCGGGCAGGAGGCCTGAGAGATGCGGGATGGGGGCACTAAAGCTGGGAAATGTGCAAAGGGCAACCCATGGCAGCTTTGGGGGGGGGGTCCAAAGGTTTAGAGATTTGTGGAAAGGCACCTTAGAGGATGGGGGTGGGCCTGCGGAAGTGGGAATGAACTAAAAACTGCCATGGGACCAGACTGGATGAGGTGCCGATCATAAACTTAGCACTCAGGTGGATTTCTTAAAAAGGTAAGTTGTCAGCAAGGGGTTCTCATCCCTGAGGGAGGGGGAATTCACTCGTTGGTCCAGAAAGAGCTCCTCTGCACCCAGCCTTTGCGTTGGTAGAGAAGCCCTCCCCCTGCTCCACACACATACAAATAGGAGCTCTTCCTCCAGTACAAAAGCAGGCCAGGAGTGGGCCAAACCAGATCTGGGTGGCAATAAGAGGGTTGCCAGCAGCAGCAATAGCTAAAATTGTGCAGCAATCTGTGCCTTTGGCCCATGGACGGAGGCCCTTGAATTCCCTCCCAAAACAGTTCAAGGACTGCAGTGGTAACTTCCAGGGGACACTGACAACCCCGGACCACCCACCACTTCCATTATCTCTGGTCAAGATGGAGTCCTGAAGACAGGGGAGGGCTCTCCCTGCATCGGTGGTTTTTACACGGCAGGGGCAGCGTACCTGCCAGGGAGGCTGTGGCACTGGATTCCCACCATGGGGATGGTGGTGGTGCTCCCTTCCAAGGCTCCAATTCTGTGAATAGTCTTCAAGAAGGGACATGCTGGAATCCATGTGGATGTCTCCCTCTTGATCAAGTCCCAAGTTTGTTTCCTTTTAAATGTCAGTTTCTACAACTTCCTGGTTGTGGAAGCCCATGGGGGAAAAGGAGCAGAAAGGGCTAACAGAGGGGTCCCAGTCACCCCCCTCCCTCCCTCATCACGGTCCTCTTGTCTTCTGCCTACCTCTTCGACGCCCAGCTTGGTTGCCTCCTCCCCGCCAGGATGGAGAGAAACGGAGAGGATCCCCCAGCAGCCGTACCTCAGGGCCAGGCCCCGAGTGACCATGTTCAGGGCCGCCTGCAGAGGAAGCACATGGGCAGGAGAGGCGTCCAGGCGTGGCCAGGCACCGCCTGACTCTGCCTCCATCTTGGGCACAAAGAGAGAAGGGCAACCCTGGCTTGTTCATCGCTATAAGCCGCACCACCTGGTTCCAGCCCTTGTGTGCCCGACTGGCAGCGGGCAGGCGGGCAGGTGGGTAGCATTTCTACCAGTGCCCAGAGACGGTGCCTAATCATATCAAAGCTGGGCCTTCCTCCAAGCCCCTTTTGGCCCCTCTTTTGCAGGCAAGGCAACTGAGACTGAGAGAGGAGAAGAGGCTCCCACTGGTGTGCTAAGATTGGCTGGACCTCCTTGAGAGGAGGGTGCACCCTTGTCTGTCAGCCCTCTGGGGGGCTGGCCACCTCCTCACAAGCTGTGCGAACATCTCGGATCTGCTGCCAGAACCCTCTGTGACCTTATTGTTTAAAAATTTTACTTTTCTGCCCAGCAGGAATTCCAAAGCAAAGTGCACTGAAACGTATTTTAAGTGATGGCACGAATGGAAAAACAGCGTTTGGCCACCACCTGGGAGCCCAGCAGGATGGGAGCCCACCAGAACTCCCTTGGGAGGGAGATCCACAGTTGGGGAGTGGCTACAAAAAAGGCTCTGTCTCCCAGGGCCACCAGCCCCAGCCTCCTGGGATGCCTGGTAGGACACCCACACCCCAGGGCCTCTCCCGAAGGCCTCAGATTCAAGGCAGGCCCACTGGCAGCACAATCCCAACCTAGTGTGGAAGAGAGGAGGACACGGTCCCCTCTCCCCCACTCATGGCCACCTTCACCTTGCCAGAAGGGATGAGTTTGCAACCTCCCTCCCCAGATAATCTGTCTTCTAGCTTAGTCTTCACTGAAGACCCCCTGAATATCCCTCCTTCATGCCGTGCCTTGAGCAGCAGAGGCTGGTGGCATCCTTGTTGGGGGCAAGGAACCTGTTCCAGGTTTTAGTCTGAGCTGTACAGGAGCACCCCAAGGGCCAAACACCACCCACTCCAATTAGCAACTTGAGTAGTCCTGTTAAAGTCTGGACCAAAACCCAAAGCATATTTACTGTCCCTGTGACAGAGCAGGTGCCTGCTGTCCCCACCTCCCTCTGACTCCCAGCCAGAGTGGAAGAGGCGCTTGAGCAGTCCCAGGATTCAATGTATTAAATGTGGGGTTTTGCTACTAGAGAGTCCCTCCTCCTGCTCTCCCTCTCCCCCCCATAGGTACACCTCAGCCCCTACCTTGCTGCAACGGTAGCCCACGTCCTGCTTCTCTCTCCAGCCATCCACAAGCGAGAGGGAGGCACAGCTGCTGGAGAGATTCACGATGGCTGCTTTGGTACAACTCAGGTTGGACCAGAAGTTTGTCCAGGCCGCGTTCTTTAGCAAAGGCAGGAACGCCTGTTGGGGGGGAGAGAGATGGAGAGAGATGTGGCGCACAGGCCCCACTCCTGCTTTGGGGGCCTCCTCTGCTTAGCAGCCCCACGGCTCCTTCCTGGGCTGCTCCCATGGGACTGGAGAGCTACCACTCTCTGCGGCCAGCAGGAATCCTGATCTGACCCGACATTGGTGCCACCTCCTCTCAGAGGTTGGAGGGCCACGAAGTCCTAACCGGCCACACTGTGCCCTTACCTGGCACACCAGCAGGGGCCCAATGGTGTTGGTGGCATAGACGGCCACCATGCTCTGGGCATTCTCTGTCTCAAGCGTTGTGTTGTGGGTGACAGTGAGGCTGTTGATGAGCAGGTTGAGGCCGCTCCTGCCTACCTGCTCCCCCACTTTCTTGGCAGCTTCCTTGATGCTCTCAGGGTCTGTGACGTCTGTGTGAGTGAAGCCAGAGGGTTAAAGGGAAACATTTGGGCCCTCCTCTCCTCCAGTCCAAAGCTGGAGGAGCAAGAGCTGCATTTGGTGTACTCGGGCATCAGGCCAGTAGGCAGTAAGCAGGCCAAGCAGGGGCCAGGGGAATGGTTGTGGCACAGCCATGCAGCCAGTCATTGCCTATTTGCCCAGCGACGTGAGAGGAGAAGGTTTCACTCAGATGCCACCTGCAGCCATTGTGCACCCTGGTAAACAACTGGCAGAAGGAGCTGTGAGACGGTCACTTGCACCAAATCAGAAAGAGGAATTACACCAATGTTTTTGCCGTTGTTGCATGCCTTCAAGTCGTTTCAGACTTATGGCAACTCTATGGGCCTTTCTGGGGCTGAGAGTGTGTGACATGCCCAAGGTCACCCAGTGGGTTTCCATGGCTGAGCAGGGAACTGAACCCTGACCTCCAGGGTCAAGGACCGATGCTCCGACCACAACACCACGTTGGGTCTCCAGTCTTATCGTGGGTGAAACCAGCGTACAGCCCCAAGGGGCTTCTGGACCAAGACTACCACCACAGAGGGCTGCATGATCCATCCACCCCCTTTTAAAAGCCCCACAGTTTCTCAGGCTGAGCAGAAGCAGTGGGGGATGTGTGCGTAAAAGTCATAAATCCAGGAACAGATTAAATACAGACCCAGTTGAAGGACGACTAGAGTGCAGCCTTTTGAGTCCCTGAGAGACATTTCTTTCAATGCCTGGAAGGAGGAGATGGGAAGGGAAAGAAAGAGATGGAAAAGGCGAAAGTTATACCAGTTGGATGTTGTATGGGACTGAAAGTAAGCATTAAAGATGAGGATCCTCTTGGGAAAAAGAGGCGGCAACTTAGATTCAGGAAACTGAATCCTCAAGAATTAAACAGCCTTGTACAGTCGGACCTCCAAATTTGGAGGTCTGACTTTCACGGATTTTATTATTTGCGAGTTTTTTCAGCCTCTGCCCTCTCATTTCAGGTGCTTCTTTCCCAGGGAAGCCTTTCCTCTCGGCGCTTCCAATCAGGACACGCAGCCCTTTAGAGCCCATCTCCTCCACTAGCCGCTGCCTAGCCAGCTAAGGGTTAGCCCAATTTCTCCGCGCCACGCCCCCTCCCCTGACGCCCCCACACTCAAGGAAGGAGATGGGCAAGAGAAAGGAAGTGTGGGACGGCCGTGCCGCCCCGCCCCACCCCTTTCCTTCTCCTTTCCCCGACCCGGTTGGGACTCCAGGTGCCCGTTTCCCCCACCATCCCCCGGCCTGCTCTCAAAGAAACCCCCCTCAGACCCTTTCCTCGTAATGCTGCCTGCTGCTGCCATTCCTTGCCCACCCACCTGCCACAAGAGGCGAAGCATCTTCGCAACACTTGACGCCCCCAGCCCGCTTGTGCCAGAGGGGAGTTCCCCCGCTTCCACCCGGGTTCTTCTCACCTGGGCTCCGGGCCCATCCGGATGCCGGCAGGTGGCAAAGAGGAGCCGAGGGGGGCGCGGCAGCTTCACGAACGCCTCCACCAGGCCCAGGCCGGCCCCAGCGTCGCCCCCCGCCACGAGCACGTTCTGCACCTCGAAGCCCTCCATGGCGGCTGCTCGCCCTCTGGAGGAGCCGCAGAGAAGGGGAGACGGACGGTCAGGACCCGAGCCCCCCCGCCACCGACGCAAATAATCAGAGGGCCCCCCCGTCGGCACACACGGAGAGGCGGCACCCGAATAACCGGACTGCTCTAACTCCAGCAGCAGCAGCAGCAGCAGCAGCAGCAGCAGCGACGACGACGTCTCAGGGTAACCTCTGCTCTTATCCTAACCCAACAAGTAGTCTCCGTGGATCGGTCCAGCGCGCCCCGTTGTTAAAGACTAATTCAGCGCGCAGGCAGTGTTCTTGCCAGAACCGAAGAGGACCTGAAGACACGCAGACCCCTCTCCCCGTCCCAGCAGGTCCTTCCCACTCACGCCCACTGGGTGACCGCGGGGAAGGGGAAGTCACACTCTCTCAGAAAAGTGCAAAGGCAAACCCTCTCTGACTAAATCTTGCCAGAAAACCCCGGGGTAAGCCTGCCTGATGACAGCTCCAAGGGGCCACCAGTTCCTCTGGCGGTGGGAGGAAGACGAGGGTGCGGATTCTTCCACCACCCCAGAGGCAGAGTTTTCGGAGTTCCCCACAGGAAACCCTTCGGAAGTGGCGCCTCCCCACCCAGGCTGCTGGGATCCCCGTCCGACTCCGGAGACCCCGCGGGATGACCCTGAGCGAGTCCGGCTCTCTCAGCCCCAGAGCAAGGCCATGGGGGCAAGCCTGCTCGGATGGGATCCGGCCGCGAAAGGGGGTCGCGCTCCGCCCCGGCGTCCCCTCCGTACCCCCCGCCTCGTTTCCAGAGCCCCTCCTCGACGCGCAGGGACCGGCCTGGCCGGCAGACCCCACGGGCGCGACGGCGGGTCTCCTCCGCGGGGCTGCGGGAGGGCAACCGGGGCAGACCGGCGGCCGAGGAGACAAAGGTCGGGCGCATCCGGCCCCGGACGCCCGCCCCGGAGCCCCGGCGAGGGAGCGCCCAAGCCCCCCGCGGCCCGGCCCCGCTTCCCCCCCCCCGGTGGCCGGCTCAGGGCCCCCTTTGCCTCAGCGCACCCACCGCCCGTCCCAGCAGAAGCGGAGGCGGCTCCCCGGCTCCGTCCGTCCCCCCTTCCCTCCGTCCGTCCGTCCGTCCGTTGGGGCTTGGCTGGGCGGCTGCCGTTGTCGGTGCCGCCGGTCCTCTGCGAGCGTCGGGAGCCCCGTGTGTCCCTCCTCCTCCCCGGACGCCCGCCCAGCGGAGGAGCCCGGCTGGCTCCCTCTCCGCCCCGCAGCCGCGGAGGCTGCGGCGAGGGCGCTTGGCCGGGTCCCCGGTGCCGGCCGGTTCTCCAGCTTCCTCGCCGAACCTGCGCGGGGACCTCGGCGATGAGCAAGCGGGGCGGCGGGGGAAGCGCCTCCGCCCCGGCCCCCTGGGAAGGCGCGAGCGGCGTCCCGGGGCAGGAAAAGCCCCACGGAGCCGGCAGGGCTGGGCGGCGAACAGGGTCGGGGGGGCGGTAGCGCCAAGGAGGGCGTCCGTCCGTCCGCGCTGCACCCCGATCCCAGTTTCGCACCGCTTCCGTGGCTGTGGCTCCAGCCTGCGGAACCCCGGGATCTGCAGTTTGGAGAATGAGGAGGGGGCGAGGCATCCCTCTCTCCTTCCTGCGTAGGCAGACCCTGGAGGCGCCTCGGGAGTTGTTGGCCGGACGGTGGAAGGGAGCTTCCGAGCCAGAAATAGTGGGCGGGAGTCCACACGCAAGCAATGTTTCCTACAACAAGATATGGCGGTGGGGGGTCCGCCTGGGCGGTTTGCCAGCCAGCGAAGCCATGGAATCAAAGCGGCAGAGTCGCCTGGCACCCTCAAGGGCCGCCCAGTCCAACCCCTGTTGCGCGGGAACCTGTTGCCCAAGCGCCGGGAGAAGTGGGCACCGGGGCTCTGTCTCAAGGCCTCGGGTGAAGGAGGGCGTCCACCCGACCTCGAGGGAGGTTATTCCACTCTCGAGCCTCCAGCGTGGCCAAGGGCACCTCCCTCAGGTGTGACTGGAACCTCCTTGCCTCTGGTTTGAGTCTGCCCAGTTTTTACCTGGGTCCATAATCTCAGTTTGTAGTGCTAATTGAGTGATGAGCATGAAGGGTGGAAGAAGAGCTCTCCTTCCCATCTTAAGCTTTTCAGGGCTGTAGTGGGCACCTGATTGGAGTGTGGGAAAGTTACTTTTTTTGAACTGCAGCTTGCAGAATGCAACCTCTGCACCTGAGGAACAGAAGAGAGGAGGGAAGCCAAGCAGGGCGGGCGTGGGGCCTCCAGGAGAGAAAACCCCATCCGTCTCTTCAGGGCTGTGGCTGCTGGTATTTGCCAGGCAGCTGACTTCAGCTTCTGGCAACCCATGAAGGAGCGACTTCCAGGAGAAGCTGTTCTCACCAACGGGCCTGTTCAGCGCTTGCAGATGCACATGACCATCTGCCGTGTGCTCGTCTTCTTTTGCTGCTGCCTTCAGCGTTATGAGCATTGTTGTCTCTTCCAGTGAGTCATGGCATCTTTGTTGAAAATCACAGCATTCTCTCCCCCCATCTTGTTGTTAGAACAGATGGGTAATAATCAGATAGAGCCTCCCTTTCTATTGCATGCCAGATCTTCTCCATTTGCCTTTCTCTGTCTTTTATTGCATGATCATAAATACCTTTGGTGCTCAGATCATGTGACCCAGGACAGTTGCTTGGGTCATCGGTCTTATAAAATTTAAGACCCCTCTCTCTCTGAAGATCTCTCTCTCTCTCTCTTTGTTCTCAATGGCTGCTTTCCCTGAACTCTTCGCATGCTCCGAGTTTGAGTCCCATCAAGGAGGATGGTGAGTTAAACTGAAGAATCTCCTATTCACTAGATTAGACAGGTAGCAGGCTCTCTCAATACAGATGTAAATGAAGAGTCATTAGTAAAGTATTTAGTCTTGTATTCAAAGCTACCTGCGTCTGTGTTTATTCCAAGTACCAGTTTGAAGCCACAAGTCGTTAGATAAAACTTCGACCGCTTCTCTGTGTGACTTTGCTAAATGAAGATTGGATCCTGACAGTTTCAGTCTCATTTTCCCACAATCTTATGATGCAGCTGAAGCACGACAGACTCAGTTTAGCCATCTTGGCTTCAGGGGAGAGTTCAGGCTTGAATTGCTCTGAGTTGTTGTCATGTGTCTTCAACTTGCTTCCAACTGACAGCCACCCAAAAGTGAACCTATCAGAGGGTTTTTTTTTGGTGCAACGGGGTCAGAAGGGCTTTGCTGAGGCTGAGAAAGTGTGAGTTGCCCAAAAGTCACCAACTGGATTTCCACGCCTGGTCTCCAGAGCCATAGTCCACCACTCAGACCAATCGGTCATGCTGGCTCCCTCGTTTGCTCTGAGACACTTTCAGCTCTCTTTTTGGTAGTCCAGGGTTTCCATAGAACTCACCTCCAGCGCCTCTTTTCAAATGGGTAGATTCTCTTCCGGCCAGCATTCTCTCCTCTCCAGCCTCCACAGCTAAACATAGGGTGGGACATAGGCTGGTCTGGGTGACTCTGACTTTGCTGTGAGAAACTTTTAGGCTCAAAGATCTTCCTTAATTTCTCCATGGCTGCCCTTCCAAGTCTTTGTCTTCTGGTTTCTTGACTACAGTCTCCACACTGAGCCAAGAAGTAGCAAATCTTTATTTCTGTGTCTTCATTCCCTGCTTCAAAGTTGTGTGAATCATTTGTGGTCATTAATTTTCTCTTCCTAGTATTCAAATGTTGCCCTCCTTTGGCACTTTTGTCCTTAACCTTCCTCAGCAGTCATTCCAAGTTTTTGTTATTTTCTGCCAGTAACATGAAGTCATATGCCTCTCTTAAACCACTCCACAATTATCAGGCCTGCTTCCCCTGAGCTTAATTCTGCCTTCTATATGATGTGTTCTGCGCGTTGTTGTTGTTATTGTTGTATGCCTTCAAGTTGCTTCTTGCTTATGGTGGCCCTCAGGTGACCCTATTATGGTTTTTTCTGGGGCTGAGGGTGCGTGGCATGCCCAAAGTCCTCCAGTGGGCTTCTGTGGCCGAGTCTCCAAGGCCGTCGTCCAGCGCGCAGACCACAACACCACGATGGCCGTTAGAGACCTGTTTTGCTTCTCCATATCCTATCTTGATGGTGGCCTTTTGGGTCCCATAGCCATTATGCATTAGGCTGATCAGATGTTGTGGCACACACCCATTTCTATCACCTATTTGTGACTCCCTTCAAGATGCCTGAATACAAATGTGTTTTTTGCAGCTGCCAATGCGCAGGGAAAGGACACGGCTCTGGCTTTCTGGAGCCTTTGGGTTGTGTCCCACATGAGCAGAATGGGCAGGAGCAACTCCGCCAGCAGGCAAAAAGATGCCAGGCCTGTTGTGGGGGGCAGGTCTTAGAAGACACCTGAAAGGCGTGAGTCAGGCCCCAAAATTCTGGGAGCCAAGCTAATAATACTTACTACATGCCCACATGCCCATCGCTGGCGCCTGAGTGGACAGGGAATTCGGAGGAAGCGTCTCACCCTCTTATTTTGTTCTGCACTCCTTTTTCCTTGCATTCCTGGCACGATTAATGAGTCATTGAGGAAGGCACTGTGCTGGGAATGCCCTCCAGACACTGAAACACACACCTTGCATTGTTCAAAAACTTGCACTACCAGCAAGACTGAGCGACAAACGAGGAGGAACGGGGCCAAGAGAAGAACACAAGCTGCTGGAAAGTGACAAAAGAAACTGGCAATCATGGAGGGGTTTCGTCCCTGGAGTGTTTTCGTGACAGGGTCTGACCGGGGGATCGGCCTGGGGCTGGTGAAGCGGTTCATGGAGATGCCGGACCCCCCCGCGTGGGTCTTCGCCACCAGCCTCGATTTGGAAAGCAGTAATGGCAAGGTAAGAGCAGCCCCAGGGTGGCCCAGGGTTTGGAATGAATCACTCACAAGCAGTGCAGCAACCTGTAACAAGCTACCTTTTTATTTTTGTATGGCAAGAGGACAATGAAGTTATTTTTGAAAAGCAGCAGAAATGAACAAGAGCAGCATCACATTATTGGTGTAGTGAGGAAGGGTTTCTAGTTAGTTTTAAAGGTAACTTTCAAGTGACATTCCTTTATCAGCCTCTTTTTCAGCCCATGCATTCAGGGGCTCTTGCAAAACCCACCACTGACATTCCAGGATGTGTGTGTGTTTCAGAATGTGGCGGCGTGTTGGGTCTCCTATATGTGTGTGGCAATCTGGATTTCACCCCTGTATGCTTACGTGAGAATAAGTAAGAAAAAGAGGTTCACCTGCTCCTTGCATATTAATCATAGGGTACAGCTTGACCCTTTATTATTAATAATGTATCTGCTAGAGGGGCTGAAACTCACATTTAATTACTAGCACTGGAATGTTCACATAATTCCTTATATCCAACAATCTCCAAACTTTCAGCTTACAACACACGCAGCCCCACACACCAACATTCACCCACAACTCCACCTGTGCCAATGCCAGCAACTACTGCAAGGTATTCTATTATATCAGCCTGTTTGGACCCTGTATTTTCTGCAAAGCTAGGACTCACGGCAGCTTATAAAATAAAACAGAACACAAGTAAAATACTAGGAGATAAACACATTTTAAAAATTATATTTGAAATGACATTAGACTGTGCAAGATAAAAAGAAATACAGGTAAAGCCACATGTAGGTAAACACATGTGGAAAAATACGGTTTAAAGGGCCATTAAGCGATATACAGAATTAAACCTGTTTGCATCATTTCTGTCTTGGGAGAGCTACAACCCCTCTGCTGCTGACAGGTTGATGTGGGAGTCAAAGCAGCAGATTCTCATGACCCCACACCACTGTTGACCCCCGGTGTCTCGGCACAAAGGGGTTCAGGGCTCCTCCAGCTCCACTTTTGTCCCTTCATGCCTCCTAAGATGCCCCATAAGCTTCGTCCTGTGCTCTTTCCCATCCTGCTTTCAAGGAGGAAGAAGTGCTTGAAGGACCTGAAACTCTCCGGTCATGTCTAATCTCAGGTGTGGGGATGTTAACACCTGACCACTGGTGTCCAGTGAGCCTGGGAAGCCTTTCCAGGCCTCTGCTGAATCCCAAAGATGGACAGGCTACCAGCAGTGGGTGACAGGGAGGGGGTGAAGCAGGGGGTGAGAGAAGACCAAACATGATTCCAGAGGCAGCCAGAGGCCAGAGGCAAGGACTCTTTCTCTCTGTGTGTGCAAAATTTGGGCCATGGTGGTGGGTGAAGCGACAAGGGCCTCCTTTGGGCTGCCGATCCAGTCAGGCCGTTGCACTCCAGGCAGAAGGGGGCTGGTGACCATGGCAGTGCTCTCCCTCTCCCTCCGGGATTCCTCTCCACTTCGCTGTGGCAAAGAAGGAATGGGACCTTGCCCCAAGGAATGCTTTTCTGATTTTCTTTCTTTCCAGAAGTTACAGAGGATGGCTTCAGATCACCCAAACCTGGTAGCACTCCAGCTTGGTAGGTGTTTGCACTCATTCAAATGGCAATGGGCGGTGCAGATGGCTTTTAGATTTTAGCAGTTTCCCCTGGAAATGCTCTACTTGCTCCTTTCAGTTTTTAAAAACGTCCATGCTGGCATCAAGGGCAGGGCTGATTCATGCCATCCTAATGCCAAGGGGGTGGGGAGGGCAGTGGGGTGGGGTCCTGGCAGGCTGACGGGGAGCCCTGGCCCTGCAGCTGGGGGCACTGTGCCCTCTGCTGGTGGTTGTGGCAGGACTCCTCTAATGGCTTCCCCTTCTCTCCAAGCAGATGTCAGAGACCTGAAGAGCATAGAGGCTGCCGTGCAGAAGGTCAAGGAACACGTCAAAGAAAATGGGCTGACGCTGCTAATAAATAACGCTGCCATTTTGGTGAAATTCACCAACCTGGCAAATGAAACAGCGAAGAACATGACCGATCTCTACCACACCAACACCATCGGGACCTTGCAAGTCAGCCAGGTGAGGGGAAAGTGGGAGGGGAAAAGAGAATCTGGGACATTTCAAAAGCCACTGAAAAAGTAAGACTGCCGGAGGTGAATAGGGACTGTCTCTGCCAAGTTGAGACAGCGGACGAGTACACTTGTTTACAAAGCAGGGAGAGACCCGGGGTGGGCATCCCTGCCTGCAACAGGGAGGAGTGAGGGGGCAGTTTGGTGCCACTGCCTGGGCAGGGCCTCTCTCTCACAGCCCCTCCGTCCTTCCCCCAAGGCCTTCCTCCCCTTGCTGAAGGCAGCGGCCCAGAGAAGCCCTTGGGAGGGGCTGAGCTGCAGCAAGGCCGCCATTGTCAACATCTCCAGCGACTTTGCCTCCCTGGAAAAAATGGCCGGGTGGTTTCTGGCTGAAGTCATCTCCTACCGCTGCAGCAAGGTAAGGACTGTGATGGTTTATGGCCCTGGTTCCTCTTAAACTGTTCTTATCTATGGCATAAGGAATTCCCAACCAAAACAGCAGGCTGGGCCAGCAAACGCAAGGGTGGTCAGAGTGCAGCCCTGATCCTGGACTGCAACTCCCAGAAGTCCCACCAGCCAGCATAGCCAATAGTGAGGAGTGCTGGGAGCTGTAGTCCAGCTTCTGGAGGGCTGAACAATTCCTGTCAGGTTTGTGTCCTGTAGTTTTGTTTTCCAGAGGTTGACATCAGGGGGCTGGATTAAACAGGCTGTTGGGTTCTCATCCAATGGAGAGGTTTTTAAAAAAATGAAGACTGGGCCCTGATAAGCCATGAGGCCTGGCAATAGCTCTATGGCATGCCGAACACTTCTGTCTGGCTCTCTGCAAAGTTCAGCCAACGTTAGATACTTGCCTTCCAACCCTATATGAGAGTAAGGCCTGCAGGTGTGTTCTCCATGTTCAAGTAGCCAGTGGTGAGGAATGCTGGGAGTTGCAGTCCCCCCAAGTTAATTTATAATTAGAAGGACCAGCCTCCAAAGAGGATGTGGAGGAGGAACTGGCCTGCTTGCCACGGTAACTCATTTGTCTGCAAGGAGCTTTTGGGACTCTTGTCAATAGGAGGAAAAATACGACACATCGCCCTGAGTTCTCTGTTGCAAGTTAGAGGTGGGTGGGGCAGGGAGGGGGAATGGGCCTGGCCCTGGGGCTGCCCCCTCCCCACCTCTGGCCAGGAGGATTGTCCCCAACCCTGACCCCCTACCCAGCCTTGGTATTGCACTCTTAGCTGGGAGCGACCCCTCGTGGCCGGTTGTGGCCCTCCTTCCAAAGTGGGGCATTAATTGCTCTTCTCTCTCTGCGCCCCAAAGTGTCCAGGTCCCAAGTGGGATCGGTTTGGGTTTGGCTTGGTTGTAAGCTAAGTTCCCAACCATGCCCTCTCTCTTTGCACTCCTTATTATCTCCCTCCCTTTTCTTCATGAGGGGCCTATGCTTTCATGTTTTGGGGTGAAAACGAGAAGGAACCCCCTCCCTGTCCCCCCTGCCCCACTGTCCCCCAGCACTCTCCCTTGTGCTGTTCCTACACTGTTGCCTCACCCGGGGGCGTGGTGGCCTCATCTTCCCGCAGCCTTCCTTTCTTCCTCCTTCCTTCCTCCTCCTCCAGGTTCTGCTTTGCCATTTTCTGCAAAATTGTTCTGCTGTAATCAGAGGGGAGAGTAAAGGCACACGTGGGAGGGAGGCATGATAGAAACATATCGCATTTGCTGGCATATAAGACCCACTCCATTTATAAACTGGCAAATACTGTTTGCCAGTGTATAAGACACACTGGTGTGTAAGACTCATTCCATTTTCAAACACTAGTCTTCAGGAAAAAAGTGAGTCTTATATGCCAGCAAATACAGTATACAGTTTCCCTGGGATGAAAAAGTAGAGAGAGAGAAAATAAATTCTTCCTTTTCATTTTCTTCACACCACGGATATTTTTATATATGTTTCTATCATACCTCCCCTTTTGGTTCAGAGTCCCACATTCTGTGATCTTTCTTCTTGTGGGTGTTGCTGTCCCCGCCACCCTTTTCTGTCCATTTTCCAGCCCCCAAGTCAACCTCTTTAGCAGATGTGTCCGTGTCAGCCTCAGGCGGGGAGCGGCTGGTGGATCTGCCAGTTCTCTGCCAGTTCTCAGGATGCTGGCCCACCCTAACGATGTTCTGCTGCTACTCAGCCAGGTTTTTCCTCTTGCTGGCTTTGAGCAGCCTTTGTCCGAAGTGTCACACCCTCTCACCTTCTCTCTCTTTCTCTTTCTCTCCATGGTTCCTTGTGGGGCTTTTCTTTCCCCAGACAGCTGTGAATATGCTCACTCGGTGCCAGGCCCTGGAGTACAAACCCTTTGGGATCTTTGCCATGTCCATTCACCCTGGCTGGGTGAAAACTAGCATGGGGACACTGCTGGTAAGTGACCAGAGCCCGAAGGAGCCCTTCTGGGGAGCAGTCCTCCTGGAGGGACCTGGGTGGGCACAGGGGCAAGTCCCCCAGCTCCTTTGGGAAGGGACACATGGAGCAGGAGGAAGCAGTGGCTGTCAAGTTGCTCCTCTTTCAACAGGAGAGCAGTTTGGCAATGGAACCAATTGCCTGGTGGGACGGAAAGGGGGCATTCCTTCCCAGGGAGGTCTTCAAAAAGAGACCAGATGACTGCCTGAGGGGACACCTTAGTTGGAGACCCTGCGCTGAGCAGAAGTTGGACTCAGCCTACAGAGGAGAGGGGGCCTTCCGTCTCTAGGATCCTTCTATGGATCCAGATTATAGGCAAAGGTTCAGCTCTGCTGCCTTTCTCCTTACTGATTTAGGATAGACTAAGAGAGCGCAAGCAGAAGCAGGAATAATTTGAGAAACAGGGGTGAGTGACTTTTTTTCCAGCAGTAGCAATAACACAGAGAGAGAACAGCCTAAATCCTGTTGCTGGTCCTAACTGGAGTAGACCCACTGAAGCGACTGGATTTGCCTATGTCAACAGTTGATTCAATGGGTCTGCTTGAGTTGGGACTAACCAACAGGATTCCAGCCTGCCCAGCTGTCCTCCTGCTATGAAAGGTTCCTGTGGATTTGGGGATATGTTGGATCGGGCCCACAGGGCGTGGGTGTCTGCACCAGAAAAACTCTGAAGGCTGTCTCAGTGTTGTGCGTTCCTTGGCCTTCCAGGTCTCGCAAACGGTTGAGGAAAGTAGCTCTGGGATTGTGAAAGTGCTTTCCTCTGCCACAGAGAAAGAGACAGGGTCTTTCATCGACTGGGAAGGCAACGTTGTCCTGTGGTGAAGCCAAGAGGTCGTGGATGGCAAGCGCCTCCGAGCTCCATCAGCCCTACTGGGTCAAGAAGCAGCGTTCCGCACAAAGACATCTGCTCCTGAGACTCTTTCCCACCCAGTGTTTGAAAAATACATTGGAAAAGGGCCATTGGTTCAGCTTCATTTTAGCTTATTTGGGCTGCCAAGAGCACATGCCTGGGTGTGCATGCACACACACACACACACACACACACACACAGACCGCCTTTGATTTACTCCTTGGGGTTCTCTGGATATCTTCAAATAGTGACTGGACAGCTGCCTGCTGGGGAAGCTCTAGCTGGAGTTCCCACACTGAGTAGGGTGGGTGGGTGGGTTGGTAGGGGGCAATGGAATCAGCGGGCCGGGGACCCCTTCCAGCTGTTCTACCATTGTATGTGCAGCCCATGCGCCATTCCCAGCCAGCCGTGTCCTTCCTTCCATCCATCCGTCCTTCCTTCTCAGTGTGTCTGAAACAGGCTGGTCCTTCCCGGCTGGCAGAGGAGCCACTTGCTGCTGCTGCTGCTGCTGCTGCTCCTCCTCCTCTTCCTCCTCCCCCTCCTCTCTGCAAACTCACTCAGGCTGCTCTTTGTGGATGTGGAGCTTCCATTCCTGGCCACCTGGCTGGGACGTTAGGAGGTCTGACTGACTGGCATGGGGGGGCATGCCTGCCCACTCCCTGCTGAAGCAGCGGCTTCAGTGGCGGAACAAACCTTGCACCAGAGGAGGATGCTTTGCTCATGGCGATGCATGATCCTGAGAGGCAGCTGGCTCTCTGGCTTGCCCTTCAGCTTCACAGTGGAATTCGCTGCTGCAGCCCTCAGTGGAGTGTGATGGAGTCTCCTCCCTCTTTGGAGGTGTTAAAACAGAGGCCGGATGGCCATCGGTCGAAAGAGTGCTTGGATGGTGTCTCCCTGCACGGCAGGAGGGCGTTGGGCTGGAAGGTCGGGGGGGGGGTGTCTTCCAGTTATGTGATTCTCTGATTCTACAAAAACACCCACACTTCCCTTCAGTCTCCCATCTGGAGCTCTGCCAGCAAAGCCCTGCCTTGCTCTCCCACCCTCATCTGAGAAGCACCACAGCCCATTTTCTCACCAGGCACAGCATGGACTGCCCGGGCTCCCTTGGCACTTTCCTTCGTCCTGGGCCTCTGTACTTCGCTGCCAGGACTCCCCCTCAGGCATACATTCTGCCTTCTCCCTCTTGCTGACTGGGTGCGGAAGGAATGGCGTGGGGGTCGCACCGGCCACAGGGGCTTCGGGTCAGGATGGGCTCCACCTTCCCTGGACTTTTCCTCCTGGGATCACATGTTCATTTAACAATGACAGCCACAAGAACAAGATGGAGCCACAGCCCCAATCCTTCAATTGCCTTCTTCCTCTCTCTCTGGTAGCCCATGGAGAGCCTGGGATCTACTGGGTCTCTCAGAGAGCCACCTGCTCTTTCAGGAAGCAAAACGAAAACCTCCCTCCAGTCTTTGCTGGGTGGGATTTTTCTTCCTCCTCCTCCCACCGCCACTGTCTTATTGTTTTTGTTGCTTATTACTTTTAGGATCTGTAAACAAGCTTAGAAAGCAAGTTCTTACCAAATGGCTACACCATCATTATAAGAAAATGAAGGAGGCAGAAACAGAGGAGAGACATACACAAACTTTAACAAGGTCTTGCAAAAATATCTGAAACCCAGAGCTAGTGGAAATACTGTACAGTAGGAATCCCTTTTGCTGTTGTTTAATTGCAACTCTTGTCTGATGAGTGAGTCAAGATGGGAAAGAGGAAAACAATTCTCTTGGCAGAAAACTCCCAGGGCTGCCTCAGTGAGAGTCCAGGGAAGTCCAGAGGGGCAAAGAGGAGGAGCAGGCAGAAGAAACTTGGTGATGCCTTAGATGTGGTGACTTGTGCATGTGGATTGCCAGGAGTAAAGGCCAAACTGAAGGAGAAAAGGCTCACATCTGCTCATGTGGTCATGGTTTCAGAGGAGAGCCAGCCAGGGCACCTCCCTGGGATAAAGCTCAGAGGAAACTGCTCTTCTGATTGGGGCGAGCAAATCCCCTCCGGACTCCATTCCAGGTTTTAAGGCAGCCAGCCATAGTGATGCGTTCTGGCCCCCTCCTCAAAACAGGTTCAGAACCTTGGAGAGCTCCTGGAAACTCTAGGATAAAACCTGGAGTGGATTTCTCACATCCCTGACATGGATGGCTCCAGCCACCAGTTGCCTATAAGTGGTTGGCCAGGCCATCTGTTCTCTGGCTGAAGTTACCGGGTTGTAAAAATGGAGGTACAGAGCATCCTCCCATCACACCTCCATCTTTGCCTTTTTAACTGCCGAAAATGTTTGTACAAGCAGAAGACAAAGGTGCTTCGCGCACAAAAGCAAAGGGGTTACTCTGCCCTCAACTCGGGGTGGGGGTGGGCTGCAGCCAAGCATCCCAGGGGACCTCCCGCCTCTCCTGTCCGTCCCCCAATGGAGAGGCCCACTTGTTTCCCCGGAGCGGCAGGAGGAGTCACGCGCTTCTCCGGATGTCATTGCACTCCACCTCCCATCATTCCTCCCCTCTGGCTGTGCTGGCTTGGGGTGATGGGAGATGTAGTCCAGCAACATTTGAAGAATGCCCACTGCCTTCCCAAACTAAAGCAGCCTGATTTACCGAATCCCTAGAATCCTCTGTCACTTGGTCCTCAGGGACAGGAGGAGGAAGGAAACTGGAACCCCACCCACTCCTCATGTGTAGGATTTTCTCTTCCTGCCATCGTGCTGAGGTTTCATCCTGCTTTTCAGTCCGCCCAGCCAACTGCCAAAATGCAGTGGGGAGGGCAGGTGGGAGGCGCCTCTGTGTGTGCGCGTGCACGTGATGCCTTTGTCCCTCAAATCGCACTCGCACCCACGCACACCCTTTCGTTTTGCTCCTGGAAGGATAAGAAGCACGAAGGCCTCCGGGCGTTCCCCTGTGCTGGGGCACACCTGTGTTTGAGGTGCCCGTGGGCACCGGGGGAATCAACAAACACCACAGGGTTAAGGTTGGGCACCCAGGAAACAAAAGCAGGCAGAGCCCTCCTCTGAACACAAAAATTGCCAAGGGCCGGTTCCGTCTCTGCACACGGCCAACCCCCCGGCTCCATCCCTGGCACTCAAGCGCCGCGGGCGAGGTTCAAAGAGGGACGCCAGCCGTATCCGAAGGAATGCCCTTCCAAAGGCCTTCTGCTTATGAGTCAGCCTGTTGCCGAGGGCCGACGAATCCAGATATTAAAAAGGGTCAGATCTATAGAACAACTTTAGAAGGCAGCAGGAACGACCCCCACGCCCGATGCCCCCCTCCTTTTGTTTTGCACCGAAGAGGCTTAAAAACCGAGCCACAGGCCCCGGTCCAGAGGGCGTCACCGGCCTGAGGTCCTCCGACCTCCCGTAAGCCCCCGCAACTTTGGGCAGACCCCCTGCACGCACGCGCACACACACACACACATACGCACGGCCTGCAGCCGCATACACCACTAATCCGTGCCGCTCTTTGGCCACGGGCGCTGCTGGAGACTCCCCGTCTGCTGGGGGACCCAGCGGAAAGCCCCCAGACCGAGACCCCAAAGGGGAGCCCTGAGGGAGGGAGGGAGGGAGGGAGGGGCGCCGGGCGGGGCTGGTGAGGGGAACACCCTCAGCCCGCCCGGGGCTCAGAGCCCTTCGCGCCGGCCTCCCCGGTGGGTTGGCTTCGCCTTCGACGGGCGGGGCCCGGGCTTTCGTAACGCCGAACCTGATCTCCTTTGGCACGGCGGCCAAGGGGGCGGGCGCCTCGGGTCACGCAAGGGGCTGGGCGGCATAAATCTCCGCGCCGCGGAGCGACGGAGGGGCCGGAGGAGGAAGGAGCAGGACGGGAGGGGGATGGCCGGGGTCGCCATCGTCAGCCTCCTGGTGACGGGAGCCAACCGGGGCATCGGGCTGGAGCTGGTCAAGCAGTTCCTTGCCAAGCCCAGCCCGCCCAAGGTGGTCTTCGCATCCTGCCGGGACCCAGATGGGGCCGGGGCCCAGGTGAGCGCCCCTTCCCCCCCCCCGCTGGCTTTGGAGGCAGATAGAAAGTTTCCCCGGGAGAAGGGGGAAAGTAGGAGGAAAGCCCCCGACCGGGTGCCCACCAGACACCCCCCTCCGCCCCCTCCCTGAGTTCAGACGGGAAGACCTTCCGGGCGAGACCCTTTCTCCCCCTCTGGGGCTTCATGACTCCAGGGGTCGCCAGGCCCCTTGGCTCGGGTCTCTGTCTCTCTGGATTTTTTCAAGAGAGAAAGGGGGCAGCGGGGGGGGGAGAAGGCGCCTGGGCTGCATCTGGAGGACTTCAGGGCATTCTGGGTGGCGTGGGCATAAGTCTGGTTTTCTTGCAGGATCTGAGGACTTTGGCATCCAAGCACCCCAACCTGGTAATTCTGAAGCTTGGTGGGTATCCTTTCCCCTCCTGGCCCTCCGTTCACCCTCTTATTTCCTGCCCTTGCCCCTCCCCGGGTCCCCCCTCAGGACAGCGGCCGCCTTCAAGTAGGCCCCCCCCGCCACTCCATGGAAGCAAAGACCCACAGGGAAGGGGGGGGGCGGCAGGGGAGATGGAGGTGAGGAGGGTGAAAGCAGCCTTCAGTGAGGATGCCTCCCTTCACTTACCCTGTGTTCTTGCCTAAGAACAAACAAGATCAAAACTGGGTTAGAATCTGTCCATTTTTATCTATTTTTTCAAAGACTGTTTTCTTTTTAACGTCTGGACATCTTTTGTCAAAAGTTTGTTTGTGCACAAAACATCAATTTGTGCAGAAAACAGTGAGCTTTTGAACAGAACAGAACAGAACAGAATAGAGATTGGAATGGAATGAATTCGTCACAAAGAAAGTCCCAAACTGGGGAAAAAAATCTTGTGATGGTTGCACGGTTTCACAAGAGAGACTCTCAGTCTGTTGCCATCTCTTTCTGCTGAGGAACAGGATTTTTGACATTCCTGTTCTCAGAGAATGTGATAAATGTGTGGGAGAGGAAAGTTGCTGCTACGTAGATTGGATGAGGACCATGGGCAGTGAGGGAGCTGCTGCCGCAGAGGCCTCCAACATCTGTGGCGCGTTTCTTTTCTTGCCAGAGGATCTGCCCTGGCATATTGGCAGAAGGCACAGCCGCCTGGCACCCATGTCTACCTGTCGACTTATCTGGGAGGGGGAAGCTTTTATGGAAAGAGTGGCACAGACGGCCCTAGAGGGTCAAGAAGGAGGGAGTGACTCCGGGGAGGGTGACAGCTCCCAAGCACAGGAGGGAGCTTCTGGGAGGGATCTGACGCACAGGAGCAGAACTATCACGAACCACAGTTTGGAGCCACACAGTCAGTTCCTGGTTCTCCCCTTAATTAGTGATTATGAAGCACAGGAACGGGGACGAGAACCTCACACCTTGAGCAGAGCAACGTGACACAGAGGGGCAAGGCTGGCCCATGCCCAGAGGGTGGGGTCCGGCTGCCAGAGGAATGCGAGAGGAGGGGTGGGGAAGCCTAAAGCTCCCAGGTGGCTCCTCTAGGCCCTCCCACGCCCTGGCACGTCTCTGGGGCCTTTTTATCATTTTCTAGTGAGGAAAGCCTCTGAGTATGAGACAGCATTTCAGATATAATTCTCGCCCTTCCTTTCCTCCACCCACAAGGAAGGAAGCCCCCCAGCTGCCAAATCTCCCTCCGCCCGCAGCTGTATTCGGAAGCACGCCTTCACTGCGGCCGGCCGGGTGCGTCAGTGATCCCACCTTCATGGGAGGATTAGCCTTCCAAGAATGCTCTGCAGATCCAGGCCCTCTGAGGGGCAGGGAGTGCCCGCCAGCTACCCTGCCACCTGCCCAAGAGCCCAAACCAGCCCTGGCAAGCACAGCCCTGGCATTCCCAGCACCAGGGAGCAGCAACAACAAGAGCGGGAACAACAACGTTGCCTTGGGCCTAACAAGTTGGCTGGCAGTTGATGTGAATGGTTAATTCTCTGCATAACACAGGCCCACACATGCCTTCAGAGGGGAAGGTTTTTAAACAGGCTAGCAAGGGGCTCAGGCTGATGGGGCCTCAGTGACAAAAATGTGTGCATGCATGCGTGTGTGTTGGGGGGGGATATGAAATTAAGACGAGTTTCACAGCAGCGGAAGGATGGAGCCCTCACTGTCTTTGCTGGGGTGGGCAATGGCAGCCTTCCATTCTGGTGTTTTTGCCTAAACCTCCCATCAGCCCCAACCCTGTCCTGTTGGCATGGGGGGATTAGGGGAGGTGCAGTCCCAAAACATCCAGAGGGCTGCAGGCTGCCTACCCTCACGGAGCAAAGAGAAAGAACTGAGTTTCCCAGGGACAGACCAACACCTGAGGAAGACGACCCGAGATGTGTGGGAGGATGGTCAGTTCCTGCTCAGACGAGAGTCCCCTTTTGTCTTCCCTTGGCAGAAACCACAGACCAGGAGAGTGTCAAGGCGGCTGCCAAGAAAGCCGAGGCCCGCTTGGGGGGTGCTGGCTTGAACCTGCTGATCAACAATGCTGGCATCAATTCCCCCTGCACCTTGGAGACCGTGACCACAAAGGACATGCTGGATGTCTACAACACCAACCTTGTGGGGCCAATGCTGGTGACCAAGGCAAGTCTCTCCATACAAGAAGCAAAAGAAGGAGAGGAGCTGTCTCTCTGATCGGGGCTCTGGGTGCCCTGGGCACAGATGCTTCCGGTCAGCTCCCACAAGGATCCTGGAGACTTAAGAAGGGACGCGAGGATGGGGCTGCCTCATTGCTAAGACTGTCTCTCTCCAGCCTCTCCACAAAAGCACTCTGGGGGCTATTTTTTGGGGAGGGGTAGGATTTAGCTGGTGCCTTCCTCCTCCCCCTCCTCCTGCTGCCTCCAGGTTTCTGTATGGATGCTATTTGGGGGCTCTCTGGTGTACTGCTGGAGAAGGATGGAGGGGCATTTGGTCAACAGCAAAACATTTGCAGAGGTACCTTCACTAGGAAGCAACAGTTTTACTGTATGCTAAATTTATTACATCTTAAAAAGGATCACTGATGACAGTTCTAGCCAGGACTTGAGCTATGGGGGTGGACAGAGGCAGCCCATCTCTCCCTTTGTGGATATCTTTACAAGGCTACACGGAGGAGAGTGAGGGAATGAGACGACAAAAATTATTAGTTGGGAGAGGACAGGGAAGGTGCCTGTGGATTTCATTAAGGGCCTTCTTTCTGTCCTAGTTTGACTTCAGGACCGGGACTTAAGATTTTCCCTCGTGCCTGGCTGTGGTCAGAGCTTAGAAGGCTCTTGGTCGGGGACCCGCACAGCTCCAGGAGTTCCAGGATTTGTCCCCTTTCTCCTGCCATTACTGCCACAGACAGCCGAATCTGAATTCTGTTCCCCCTTTTTAAAAGAGCCACCAAAGAAATTGTGGAGAGGACAGAGAGAGAGAGAAGAAGGACTAAGCAGCAGCACCAGAAACAGCTGCTTTCTCCTTTTGAATCTTGTGATCATTTAATGGAAAATCCCCACCCAGAATTCACACAAATGAGGCAAACAGTGGAGACGCTGTTCAGGACAAAGGGAAGGTATAACATGTAGACCTGTGCGTTTTGCCTTTTTCCAGGAATTCTTGCCCTTGCTGAAGAAGGCTGCCCGTGCATCCCCGAACAAGGGCATGGGTTGTGGGAAGGCCGCCATCATTAACGTGTCCTCAATTGCGGGATCCATTGAGAAGGTCCCTGAACTATATTCCATATTTCCAGTTGTCTGCTATCTCTGCAGCAAGGTCAGAATTTACCTGAGAGAGAGAGATCAAGCGTGGCGTTTCCTTGGTTGGGTAGCACATCCCTTCCATCTGCATGGGCCCGATTAGTGGGGTGGTCCGGATGCCCTTGTGAACATGGCTTTCTGCTGCTGGGCATTAGCCATTACACTTTCCCTTGCCTGTTGCCGGGTACAGAACAAGAACAGGCTGCTTACTTGTTGCTCTGCTGCTTCCCGTGGTCGCCTGTGAACTCACACAAATGAGTTCTATACCTGTTTATGTGGGTTGGAGAGACCATGAAGAAGAGCATCATTTCCCAATTTACCTTCCCTTTAGTAGAAAAAAGATAAATGTATTCTCCTGGGTATCACAAGGAAATCCACAGTGAGAACACATTTTGCCTGTGATAGGGATGGTCAATGCAGAAAGATGGGTGGAAACAGCCACTTTCCGTGGCAGCGATCGCAACATTTTCAAACCCAAGACCAGGGAGCGGGGCGCCACCACCTGTCACATCATCCTCTTGGCACCTTTCCCGGAGGGTTTCTGCACCACCAGTCTTGCCATCGCCTCCTGGGCATGGCTTTTCTGCTGTGGGAAAGCCTACCTCAGATCCCACCGTCAAGGGACATAACAGCTGGTACAGAATTTTATGGCCATGGCACAGCAGAGTCATAGACTTTTGGGGAGCCCCAAGCGGTCTTACTGGTCTGCGTTTTGGCACTTTGTCCTAAGACTCAGTTCCTCAGTAGCAAAGCCAGCTTTCCCAGACTTCAGACTTGGGCTTCAGCAGTGGGTTCAGTTCCACTGCAGGGCAGCTTTAGGGCCCTGATTGTGGTTCAGATACAGACTGTGGCCAATCCCTTCCCAACACATAGCTTTTGAGCTCCTGCCTTCTTGTGCGCTCACATTTTCGTCCCTCTCCAGGCTGCGCTGAACATGCTCACCAAGTTGCAGTCCATGGGATACGAGGAGGAAGGGATCCTGTGCACAGCCATTCACCCGGGCTGGGTGAAAACAGACCTGGGGACGGACCAGGTGGGTCACCTAATGATCTCTCTACAACTTAGCAGGAACATAAGACCACAAGTTCCACCACAGAAGACGGGGGGGGGGTGGCACGGTGAAGATGAAGTTACCCAAGTTCCCCCTTCCTCTGACCCCACGCTCTGGTGAGGCGGTTGTGTCACACACTGCTCACCCGCACCTCTGGACACTCTGCATCTCTCCTTCACCTTGGAGAGAGAAGACGGAGCTACTCTTGCCACAAGCATTAAGGCAGCAAGGTTGTTACTCCATCCATATTAAGCAGATGTTCCAATGGATGCACACAGTAAACTCTGGCTGTGGTAAAAACCCTTCACTGTGCATGTCCCATTCTCAGGATTTCATCAGCAAATGTAAGACAAAGCTGCTGCTGGGATTCTGTCGCCTCCTGTTCGATTCAGTTTATTGCACACTGGAGAAAAAGTGGACAAAACGCTGGGCCAAAATACCCACCCAACCACCCTAGTCTAAAAACAATTATTAGAAAAGAAGTGGGATAAATTGGCTATGGAGATGTGCTGAAATACTTCAGACATTCAAATGCTTATTTAATTAAGTAGTTATTCAATAAGACGGCTCTTGGAGTGTGTAACCTTCTGCATGATGAACCAGTACCAGTCTTCCCTGCCATTTATAACCCAGGAATTTCCTGCTGCTTCTCTGCCTTTCTGTTTATCTTTCACCTTGGTCTGGATTTCATTCTTTCAGTTGCTTCACCCCACTCCGTCCATCTACCAAAGCCTTTTGCTCCTCAGCCCCACTGAACGTGGACTTACAGACAGGCTTTAAGAGATTTTCCTGTTCCTGTTTGTACTCCATGCTGTCTAGATGACACATCACACCGGCAAACTGTACCGGGGGGCGGTCACTGCACCGTCTACACAACCCCATTTTCTAACTAGGAGCCACCCCAGGAACACATGTACACGCCAAGGTGTAAGCCAGGTGTAAGAGGCCATTTGTTTTCCAAGGGAACAGAGTCCTCCAAGGGGCCATCTCTCTTTTCCTTGGGGTGATGGCTTTCTTCCCAGAGATTTGCTTACCATCCTCTGGGACCACAGGGAAACCACCCCGGGGCAGGTGGCAGCAGCCACATCCCTCAAGGCTCATTCTCCAGCCTCCCTGCTCCCTCTCAGCAACTTCAGGGCAGCCACCTTGGCCTCATGAGAATGACCCTTCCTTCTTGATGGCCAGGGATTTGTTGGGCTGAGTGCACACCCACAACGTTTGTGGGCAGGGTGCCATACCTGTGGCATTTAGAGTCATGCCATAGATAGTCTCCACTCTTTACCTGCCTTGGCCACTATTTTTATTTTTAGATTAGTTACCTTGCTTACTTGCAAAACCCAGAAGGTGATCAGAAGGTGGAGAAGGAGAGAGTTCCTTCCTCATCCTGCTGCCAGTCTTCTGGAGAAAGAGAGAGAGAGAGAGAGAGTCTTCCTTCTTGGGACTCCTTGCATGCAGGAGCTCCACTGACTCTGTTAGGCTGCTCCAGGGGAAACCTCCCACAGTTTCTTGCCGGTTCCCCAGCATGGTTTATAGGCAAATATACATTTAGTTGGCCAAATCCCTCTCCCACTATTTCAGTTTATTGGCAAGACTATTAGCTCAGCCAAATAGATCCCTTTCCCTATAGATTTCTGCCCCACCCAGGATGACCCTCTGATATCAACCTGGCTGTTTCAGGCTGACCTGACTACCGAGGAGAGTGTGAAGGGAGTTATGACCGTCCTTTGCAACCTCTCTGAAAAACAACATGGGATCCTGGTGACCTGGGAAGGAAAAACCTTGCCGTGGTGAGAAAACCGAGAGCGGAAAGGAAGGACCAAGGATTGCAACTGCAAGCTCAGAGCACCACAACACATGGGGGCTGTTTTCACACAGGGATTCCAATGAATAAACAGTGATTTGAGAGCTGGAGTCTCTGTCTTCTCTAGTCCAATAATGTTTTAAGGGTCTTACTGCAGGAGGGCACCCGCAAAGCCCTCGGGTCCCCTTGCTAGCTGCCCCCTCCCCTCAAGGAAGCAGCTCTTGCAATTACAGAAACTACTGGGACTGGAAACACTTGCTTTTTAGCTACCTTTATTTTTTAAGTGGGTCTGTGATGGCACAATGCAAAGGTTGCTCTCAGTCTTCAGAAACTCAGCTCCCTCTGAGTGGCTGAAATTACAAGGAAAACCTAAACGTGTCTGGCTGAAAAAGAGAGAGAGTGGCACGGTCAGGCAAAAGAAAGGCTCAGCCTGGAACCAGAAGCCCAGAGCCCTCCGTGGTGGTGTGGGAATGCTTTCTGATTATAACCGGCCCCTTCTTTTAGGCACTTTTGTTTGTTTTTTCAAAAATCCTCAAAGTCATGCCAAGAAAAGCCCTAATGTTCATCCACACCCCAGATCTCTAGAGGAAAAATTACTTTGTCAGCAAAACATGGTCACACTTTTTTTTTATTTGAGAGTGGGGAGAAAAGCAAAAATTGAAGGCAGCCAGAGGACAAGAGAGAGCCAGCAACAGCGCAGTTGTTTGAGGTTTGAACTCACAGCCTGGAGAACAGAGATCGGTTCCCCACTCAGCCATAGAAACCACTGGGTGACCTTGGGTGTGTCACACTCTCTCAGCCCCAGAAAACCCTGTGACTGTTTCACCTTAGGGTCACCATAAGCTGGAAGTGATTTGAAGCTATGCAACAACAAGAGGACAAAACCAGATTGTGGCCGACTGCCCCGCCTGCAGCTCTCCAAACGCTGGGCCGGGGGCTCCTTTTATTGCAGACCCACTGGTGACAGTCCCAATGGGCACAAATACACTGCCTCAAAGACAGCGTTCTCCTTTACTACTTAATGTATAAACATGCCACCCTACTGTAAATCCCAAATTGAGAGCTGATTTCTTGGCTACCGTTTCCATTTTGATTAATGACGGAACTAAGGTATAGAAAATTTTGAACTATTTCAGTGTCTTCATTGTCTGCCTGAAGGTTATGCAAAGCAACTATTTATGTAACTGAACAGTTCAAGATATGTAGATGACACCACGCCACTAGCAGAAAACAGCAAAGACTTGGAACGATCACTGAAGAAGACCAAGGCAAAAAGTGCGAAGGCAGCGCCGAAGAAGAAGGGGTTGCTAAAAGGTGCAGATTTTGCCCCAGTTGCAAAACTGAGGTGGAAGGCGGATCAACCGGAGCGTTTTTGAAAGACTGGAGACCCTTTCTGGATTTTTGGGCGATAACAAACTGAATGACGTAGTAATGCGTGGTTATGATGACCAGTAATTCTGATCAATTAAATGGATTTAGGTCTGTAACGGTAGACGAAGACATGGGACATTAACCGGGTTTTCCTTACAGCCAGGAAGGCCGGGCAGCTCCCTCCGGCCCGGCGGCCTCCCGATCCCGCCCCTCCGGCCCCCCGCCCGCCCGCCCGCCTCCGGGACCCCCGGGCCGCCCCCTCCCCAGGGAGGCCCCGCGAAGTGAGCCCGGCCGACTGCAGGCTCCTCGGGGCAGAGCCCAGCCGCCGACGGGGCGAAGGGGGCTCCCGGCCTCCCCTCCCCCTCCTCCTGGCCGGGCCGCGCGCGCTCCGCTGCCGGGCAACCGTCGGGGCCGCGCGGGGGCGCGAGGCGGCGAAGGCCGTTGCGAGGGAGCCCCTGCCGCCCCCGCCCCGGCCCCGGCCCCGAGGAGAGAGAGGGGGCACTTCCTCCCCGCCGCCTCCCTGGCCGGCCATGGTAACCCCTCGCCCCCGGCGACCCCGAGGGGAAGGCGGGGGGTCGGATGCCCCCTCCCCGCCCCCAGGCATTGCGGCCTGTCGGAAGACGAGGGTGCCTCTGGGCATGCACAGAGAGCGGGAATGGGGCGGGGTGGGCGCCTGGACAGGCTCCTCAGCCTTGGCCTGGCTTCCCTCTGTGTGTGGGGGGGCTCCTGCGGGCAGGGGCTGGGGGTCGCACTGGGCCGTCCCTCCCTCCAGCCTCGGTCCCAGCTCCGGAGCGCCTCCCTCCCCGCCAACCGCCCTTTCCGTCCCCCGCGCAGGAGGAGCCGGAGGCGCCCCCGACGGACCCGGCGGAGGAGGACCCCGTGCAGCTGAACGTGGGCGGCTGGTGCTTCTCGCTGCCCCGGAGCAAGGTCGCCCAGTTCCCGGAGTCGCTGCTCTGGCGGGAGGCGGAGGGCGGCCCCGGGCGGCTCTTCCTCGACCGGGACGGCTGCGCCTTCCGCCACCTCCACCACTACCTGCTCACCGGCCGGCTCTCCCTCGCCAGCTGCGCAGAGCTCGGCCTCCTCTACGAGCAGGCGCTCCGCCTCCGCCTCACGCCGCTCCTCCAGGTAGGCGCGCGCCCGCCCGCCGGGGAGGCTGCGGGGCCCCCGCCTCTGGGGGGCGGGGGGACGCCCCGCCCCGCCCCGCCCCGCCGCTCCCCAAGGGCCAACAGCAAGCGCCGCCGCCGCCGCCGCCGCCGCCGCCGTCACGGGGGCCCACAGAAGGAGCACCCCCCCCAGAAGCCACAGCAGCAGCGCAGGGACGGTTCCTCCTTGGCTCCGGGAGAGGATCTTCTGGGGGGCACGTGGGAGTTTGGGGTGGCAGAAGAAGCCGCTGCCGGGGGTGGGGAGGCTGCCCTCCAGTCCCTGCTGCTGTTGCGCCCCAAACACGGAATTTCACCCATGCTGGCTGTTTACGTTCGTTTTATCGCTGCAGACCCTGGCACCGCTTCCATTCTTGCCGGGGGAAAAAAGTCAAGGGAAAAAGACGGGAGAGCTGCACAGCGGCCTTTTAATGTCTCTTTGCGCTCGGAGAGGCGGCGGGCGTCCCTGCACGGCCCTCCAAGTGCTCCTGGGTTGCAGCTTCCAGGTGATGGCATTTGCAACCAGTCCACTTGGCTCCCATTCTGCTCCAAGAGATCTCTGTCCGTCTGTCTGTTGTCCACCAGCAAAAATAATCACAAAAAAGAGAGAGAGAGAGAGAAAGGCAGAAGGGCAAAAGCGGAAGGGTGGTTGGGAAGAAGGGTGGGTGCCTCCTGGCTCCTCTTCCAGGACTGTGGGAGGTCAAGTGGAATTGTGACAAAGAGCTTCTGTGCTCGTCCACATTTTATTTTCCTGCTTAGCGCTTGGCGAGGCACTTGAGCTCTCTGGCAGAGAATTCTGCGTTCCCCTCCCTCAGCTGCAAATCCTGGGATTCCAGAGGGTGAGGCAGTTGAAAGTGGAGTCACAATGCAACAAGTGCCTAATGTGGAAGCGACATTAGCACGCGGTTTGCATTCGTGGTGTACCTTAGCCTTTGTTGGGTTTGGGTTTAGGAAATCCCAGAAGTCAGAGTTCACACTTGAGCTGATGTTGACAGCAGCCCCTGCATATGCTGAAGGGATGGTTTGTCTGCCTTAACAGACTTTAGACAATATAAAAGAAGGGAAACATAATTTACGCATCCGCCCCGCTGACATACCCATAGCTGAAAGAGCATCCATGAATTACTGGAGAACAAGAAAGTGTATCAGCAAGCCGTCTGAGTTTCCTCTGAAAAGTCCAGCATTTACTGGTAACATTTTTTGATTTGTTTGTGTATGGAAAGTACTTCCTAGCTGCCTTGCAAGACTCTTGCTATCTTCCACAGGGAGCTTGAATAGAATAACAATTTATCTAGTGAATAACCATTTAAAAAGAAGGCAGTTAAAATTCAGATCAAATCTAAGAGTGTCAAGTTCTTTTTCCCATTAAAAGCCCAAAAGAACAAGTAAATTTTTAGAGGCTGCTGAAGGAAGCAGCGGAGTCAGGGCCAGCCATGCCCCATGTGGGAGAGAGCTTTTCTTTCTGGCACCTCCAGCCTCTGTGGTCTCAGTGAGGGCCAGAGAAGAGGGGCTCTAGAGGTGATCTTTAAAGGCGCCTGGGCAACTGGGACCCCACGGGTGGAGTCCTCTCCATCAACTATGCTGACCTGGCTGCTGGGACTCCTGGAGGGATCGGCGGCCCCTTCCTCTCTTGGAGGAGGAGCCAGTCCCTGGGAGCATAGGGGGCCCTTTGGATCAAAATCAGCCCTCGGAATTGGGGCCCTCAAAGGCACTGGAACAGAACAGTTGTCTTAGGAGCCAGCCACTTAGATGCAAGAAGGGTACAAGGAGGTAAATTGTGCTCAGGCTGCAGCCTCCAGGTTTATCTTCAAAGGCAGCCCCCGGGAGAGGACTGCACAGCAGCCAATCTGACTGCAACTGCCTCCGGACAGGACACTGGGGGGTGGGCGGGTGATGTTTGCGGTTGGCCCTGGCTGGTGCTCCTCCAGCAGGGATGCCTGCCTTAGTACGGGGGGGTGGAATGGAGCAAAGGTGGATCAGTCGGCCTCTTGCCACGTCCTGATCCAGGCCTTGGGCTGCTGGCTGAGTCACTGCCTCCAGGGTGGGCTGCCCTCCCAGCTCCTCTCTCTTTGCCTGTAAGCTCCTTGGCTTTTCCTGGGGGCTGACAGTCCTTCTCCCCCACCCCCCATCCCAATTTCTATTAGGATTACATGAGAAGGCTCCCCTAGGATTAATGGATACCCCACTCCTGGAGACGGAAGAGGAGGTGCACTACTGTTTTCTGCCACTGGACTTGGTTGAACAATATCCCTCTTTGGTCAACGATGATAACTTGCTGTGGCTTTCTGACAACGCTGTGCTGATAGAATGTGAAAGCAGCGAATTCCGCTTTATAGGTAAGCCTCTCCATTGAGGAGGGATCTAACCAAAGGGGAGCAAGAGTCACACTTCAAGCATCAGCCTCGGAGGCTGCCTCGGGATCACAGATAGTGTCCACAGGGCTGGAGTCAGCAGGAGGTGTGGGAGGATCAAATCTGACCGAGGAGTAAGAACAGGGCAGTCGGTGTGGGCGCGGGGCTGTTGCAGAGGGCAAGGGGATGCTCCCGGCTCAGCAGGACGGGGCGGAAGAGGCCGCCCGAGTTTCTGCTGCTTCCGACCATCAGGCCTGTCGTTACAGTAAATGTGGTGGCAAGAGCCACTTTGTCTTGAGGTGTCCTGGCCTTATCTTTGTTGTTGTTGTTGTTGACTAGCTAATTTCCTTCGTTCGGAGAAGATTCTTTTGCCTGACAATTTTTCCCATGTGGATGTTCTGGAAGCTGAAGCTGAGGCGCTGGGAATCCCCGAGGTCACAGAAGCAGTAAAGATCTACAAAGCTAGTCTTGGTGTGGCTCTTCTTCTTTGTTTGTTTGTTATAGAATACGCTTTAGTTTTAAATATAATAATTAGTGACCTTCATGGGGTGTTGCTTTAAAATGGAGCAGTCTGAAGTGTGATAGCTTTCGCTGGATGAGGTGAAGGTAGAAAAGGTTCAAAGCATAACTCGGGTTTTTAATCTGTTTGTTTCTCCTTTGTGGATTTTTCTCCTAGGAGTCTACTTGGAGGAGACACCTGATCCTCGAGACTCTGTGAAAAGCCTGGTGGAAGAGCCATGGGGTGCCCGTGCTGGGAAAACACAGAGCCTCCCTCTCCCTTTGTACCCGATGGTGCTTGGTCTCTTGGTCAAATATCCTGACTCGGCCCTGGGGCAGCTCCATGTGGAGAGCACCTTGGATGGGAACAAGCTATATATCTCGGGGAATGGAGTTCTCTTTCAGCATGTCAGGTAGGTCATCTGGAAAGCTAGTCTGTACTCGGTGCTGAAAAGAGTTTTCTGGGGAAACAACTCCCTCTTTCCTTCCCCTTCCTTACAGAAGGGAAGACTGTCAGAGAGACTGCCCAAGCAGAATATCAGAAAGCAGCCGTGTGGAAGGCCTTCAGGAGTCCTCCCACCACTAGGCCGCTGTTCCCCAGAGAGCTTCCAGTGGCCAGCTGCTAGCCATCCGGTCCTTCTTAACCATGCCCGCCTTCAGGGTATCTGACTGGAGGACCGGCAATAGTTTTTTTCTTCCAGTGCGCCAAGGACGACTGCTAAATTTGTGCCCATTGTGTACAGTTGCTTTTTTCTGTCCTGGAAACTTGCCAGGGACTAGCACTGGTCCAGGGACGACCACTTGGAGTGACACTGTTCTAGGAGAAAAAGCACATACACGTGGCCTGGACAGACTGTTTGGCTCAATATAGAAGCAGGCAGCCTCCTGGGGGCCGGGGGGTGGTATTTCTCTGTCAGTGCATTTTCCAGTACCTTTTCTTCTCCTGTTGGGTTCCTTCTGGTTGGATTCCAGTTGGACTCCATTCCTGCCAGGCCACTAGGTAGCCGGGCCTCTAGGCAGGGCAAGAATGGGAGAAGTGAGGGAAGAGAGAAGGAGGGAACGCCTGCGGTAAGGAGAGAGAAGCAGGGCTAGTTTACAATACAAATGTTTTACCGGCATAGACTTGGATTAAGAGAAAATAAGAGTATTCTAGCTATGAAACTGGATAAAGATGATCTAATGGATATCTTTTTAAAAAATGATATGGGAAAATAACAGTGCAATCAATGAATTTCTTGTAAGTCCCTTTCTTTCTTTCTTTTATGCAAGGAATTGGTTAGGAACCTGCAGACTTCCCCTGATACGAAATATGTCTGAGCTTCCAGAACTCTGTGCCTATTTGGATCAAATGGATGTCACGTATGAGCCAATGAAAGATGCTTTAAAAATATATTTAAATCAACAGACATCCAGAGATAGCACAGGGAGGGGTAAGTCAAATATCTGAGCGTTTCTGTGAGGTATGACTCCTGTTGCCAAGAGTGGAGAAAGAGTTACCTTAAAGAGCTAGTGTTTGAATTAGTGCCTGGATCAGTGGTTAGTAATTTCCTTCAGGGTATGTATCCAGGCAGGGCTTGCAGAATGGCTTCCCTGGCAAAACGTGGCTGTGTTAGATAAGAAGGCTGCAGTGCAGCCAGGAAGCCTCCTTGAACTCTGCCAGGCACAGTTCCGGGCGGCCAGACAGGACTGGACCGCACGAGAGTCTGTTTCTAGTCCCAGGACTCTGAAGTGAAAAGGGGGTGGCACTTCTCCAGTCTCCGCAGAGATCATGCATTTCTTCTCCTCCTCTGTACGGTTTTGCACTGTGTCTTCTAGATGCAAACTGGGCGGCAGACGTAGCCATCTTTTCACCCCTTCATATTGTCAAAGTGTATGCAGGAAGTCATTGGTATGCAACTTACCTACAAACTTTATTAAAGGTACAATTCTTTGGGTTTTTTTTTCTTCTTTCTGAGAATTCATCCTCACTGATTTTCAATATATCGAAGCCAAAGCTACTAATTCACAGCTGTGATAATGGCCTCTCCCATCATCTGGGCAACACAGCTGAGGGATATGGTCTCCCCTCCGGGGAAACAAAGGGTTGAGGATGTGCTGCCTGTAAGTTACTTTTATTCCGTGGCTGCATCAGATAGGAGAACACAAGAGACAATTGCCCAATGAGGATGATCATTTTAGGGGGAAGCTTTGAGTGGCTTCCAAGATGAGAGGTTATAAACCACGGTGCCACAAAGCACAAGAAAGATAGAGACCTTGGGAGAAGTTTGGGAGGTGCCCCCTACCTCTCCATCCCTGGGGAAGGTTGGTTGTAGGACAAACAAAGGGGTCCAGACTCCCATGAACCTCCAAAGACCCTGAACCCCGCCTGTACCGTGAGCAGAATAGGAATGGTCAGGTAGTCACTCCAGGGCTTCTGTTTCCTTCCTAACTTTGGCAGATTTTGCAGTTTTGTAACTATTCCTCTAAGTAATGCCTGAAGGAAGATGCCTTCACCCACAAGATACCCGTTGGCTAATGTAAGGATGCTTGCTGAGAACAAGAGCTTTCCTTGAACAATTTGCTCGGTGTGCGCTTGCTTGTGTTGAAAGGATGCCCACCCCCCTCCCCAGGGGGAGGGAAAAGCTCTGCAGAGTCAAAAACGGGGAAGGGGCGAGTCAAACCCTAAGTCACTGCCTCTTGGGGTGCATATTAGTGGGTGGTGGCAGCTGATAGAATTGGGAGGGGGCTCTTCTACTCAAGAGCAGGAAACGAGATCGAGCCCATAACAAGAACACTTGGACTAGGCCAGGAGAGTCACGGACCTGACCGACCCCAGACATCTTCCCAAGGGGGCCCACGGGCCTGCCTGTCAGGGATGAACATTGTCTTCTTGTGGATTTGCCAGTCATGACTGTTCTGGCCATGCTTCTCAATAGCACATTAGTCAGGGTCTTTTAGTGGAGTAAGAAATACCAATGCCTCCCCCACGCCCTGCATTCCGCTGAGGAAATTCCCAAATACCTGTGAAACTGGTGGCCCCATCGACGGAGGCAGGTGCATCCTCCCTCCCTCCCTCTGGCCAGGGGCTGGTGTGTCTGGTGGGCAGGGGCTCTTCTCCATCTCGGGCAGAGGGCAGCTGTCCAAAGGACTGGCGCTGAAGCACTAGAGACAACCAGGAGTTCTGTGGCACCTTCGGCTAAGACAAACAAATCCCTTGTCCTGTGAGCTTTCAGGGCCAGCTGCCACTGGGAGTAAGATCTTGCCTTCTCAGTACCTCAGGATAACACTCCATGCACCTGAGGAAGGAAGCTTGAATAGAAATAAATTTGGTACTCTTTAAGGTGCCATAAGAAAGGCAGACATAGAAAATGAGATGCCATCATTCTGTGGTAGAGCCCAGGACCCCTTGCATGCAAAGCCAATATGGCGGCCAGACTGGTCAGTGATGGCATGTGAGTGGCACAAAAGGTTTGTGGGGTGTAGAGTCTTCAGAAGCCCCCCACTCCTTAGTGGTAGCCCAGTTGGATGGGAAGCCGGGTTGTTGCTCTGCGGTCTGTGTGCTGCACTGGCCGGTTTTTCAACAAAATACTCTGATCCATTATCCACAGTCAGCTTTTCCTTATCTGGGACAAGTGTTGTTTGCTTGTGGAGAAAAAAGAGTGTAAAAAGACAGGATTAAAGCACAGAAAATCCTGCTGTTTCACACATGTGAATATTGATGCAGGCGAAACGTCAGGAGAAAATACTAATAGAACACGGCCTCAAAGCCTGGAAAACCCACAACAACCTATTGTTTTTAATTGCTTTTTATCCCAGTTTCCAGAGCTGCTGTCAAACTGCAAAAAAGCAATTTGGATTGCTTATGGCCAAAGTCTTCTCATCCATGGAGATGGACAAATGTTTCGACACATTCTCAACTTCCTTAGACTTGGCAAGTTGTTTTTACCATCAGAATTTAAGTAAGTGAACATGTTCTCCTGCATTCTGCGGTGTCAGAAGAGCGGGCGGAAGTGCTGCCCGTGGGCCAGGAGGTGGCATCACAGCACCCTCTTGCCATGAATTCTTGGCTACAGTTGAGGACAGAGTCGGGTGGCTAGCAAAGAATTTTTTAAATTTATTGTTTTACCCAGTTTAGAGGAGAATCCTGGTGCTCCTGAGATGAACAAACAAGCTTTGCATTTAATTTCTGACTGCAGGGAATGGTCTCTCCTGTGTCAGGAGGTGGTGGAGTACCAGATCCCTTCTCTGGTGGAAGCCCTTCATCAGTATGACACCTACAGGTATCCCCCTGGCTTTCTGCCCCCCATCTCTGAACTACCACCCGTCAGCTGCTGATGTTCAGAGGAAGCGAATATGGGCATGTTGACTCCAGATGGGAAAGAGTGTAGAGGGACAGGGAAGAATAGTCACAAAAAAGAGAAGAAGAATGATTTTTTGGAGGGAGGTCTTTGCCAGCCTTCATTTCCTCTTGATCAGGCAGCAGGGTGGAGATGTGAAATGGAAAGGTGTGTACCCCTTTGCTCCCACACCAACTAACTATCTGCCCACTGAGAATCCACGCTCTATCCTCTACTTGCCACTGCTGCTTGGAGACTGTCTGCCGTAGACAGCTGGGGGCCATTTTAAACAGCCAGAGGGTAGGGTGGGATTTTTAGTGGGAAATGAGCTAAACCTTTCATCCCCTTCCTAGCTGCCTCTGAATGCACTCTTTCAGGACAAACAGTGTTTCCGGGGCAAAGGGAATTTGCGCAGTCAGAGGGAACCTCCACGTGGTGCTTTGATCCTGCACTGACCCTGCCGCTTTTGTGAACTTTTCAGGAGAACCAAACAACATCACCTTCCACTTGTATCCCACCACCCATGTTTCCTTCCATTCCTGCCATCTTCCTTCTTCAAAAAAACAAAACCCTCCATTACAGGGAAAAAGGTGAAGTCACATCTTCTGGCTGTCTGGATGGAAGTGACACCCCAACACTGTGAAGTACTAGGCGGCTGCCCAGAATAGTGACAAGGTTGGCACGTGCCAGGAGGAGTGCCGTCTCCAATCTCACCCACATCTGGGGTTTCTTGAGTGGGAAAGGAAGCAGTTCACCATTTTGTTTGGCTTGCCTCTGTGGGAGGCATATCCAGCCCTGGAGTAATTTCTCTGCCAAGGGCTCATGAATTGCCCCACCCTGCCTGAATGCAGCGTTACTGATCCCCAGGGGATATTGAGTCCCCCCCCGACATGCCCCCTAGATTTTCCTGAACAGCAAGTTCCTGTTCTTGGGGGAAGGAGGAGAGCATGTTCACACCCCTGTTGACTATGAGTTCAAGTGTCCTTTGGTTGATGGGAGGATTCCGGGGGGGGGGCTCTCCTCGAAGCTTAGCCTTTCTCCCTTCCTGTCAGAGGTGGAAAATAACTAGTTAGGTGCCAATAAGTTACTTCCACCAAATGCATCACACGTTAAACTGACTGGATGATGTCACTCAGTTCTGAACACTTCTTGGCAAGAAAACCCTGTGATGGGTTTGCCTTAGAACTGCCGCAAGTCAGAAAGGATCTGAAGGCGCACAGCAGCAGCAGCAACGACAACCAGTGTGGCGTCGGGGTCTGGGTGCTGCACTAGGATTCTGGAGGGCGTCGGGTCCAAATCCAGACTCAGTCCCCCTGAAGCAGAAAACCCCACAATAGGGTTGGCTGAGGGCTGCCTTTAGTCAGAAATGATTTGGAGGCACACAGCAACAACAAATCAATTGTTTTTGTGCTAATCCGTTGCTTCCCTTCTTTCAGTTCTAACAATGACAAATTAAATTGCTTTCCAGTTGGGTTTTGCGAAACTTTTTTGCCCTGTTGTCCTGCTGCTGGTTGTCGTGGGTCTACTCCTGCGCCCGGGGAGGGAGGCGCGTGCTCTGTTCCAGTCTGTTCAGGGGATTGTGGGAACCCCACCCGAGGGTGCTGTGGGAAAATGAGACTGAAACTGTCAGGAATCCAGCCTTCATTTAGCAGAGTCACACAGGGAAGCGGTTAGAAGTTTTTATCTAACGACTTGTGGCTTCAAACTGGTACTTGGAATAAACACAGACGCAGGTAGCTTTGAATAAAAGACTAAATACTTTACTAATGACTCTTCATTTACATCTGTATTGAGAGAGCCTGCTACCTGTCTAATCTAGTGAATAGGAGATTCTTCAGTTTAACTCACCATCATTCTTGACGGGATTCGAAGCATGCGAAGAGTTGAAGCATGCGAAGAGTTCAGGGAAAGCAGCCATTGAGAACAAAGAGAGAGAGAGAGGGGGTCTTAACTTTTATAAGACCGATGACCCAAGCAACTGTCCTGGGTCACATGATCTGAGCACCAAAGGTATTTATGATCATGCAATAAAAGACAGAGAAAGGCAAATGGAGAAGATCTGGCATGCAACAGAAAGGGAGGCCCTATCTGGCTATTGCCCATCTGTTCTAACAACAAGATGGGGAGGGGGGAGAGAATGCTGATAATTTTTCCAACAGGTGCGAGTTGGTTCTTCTGCCTACCTGCCTGGGTGGGATGAGATGTCCCAAATCTGCCGAATGCCCACCTTCCTTCTCAGGAACGGGACCTGTTTCTGACAGGCAACCTCTGCCTCTGTCCTGGAAGCACTAAGGAGGTCAGCTCTTCCTCTTTTTCACTCAGCAATGGGGTGCTTTTTCTGAGATAGGGACACCTCTGATCTTTACTGCTTAACAAAAGAAGGCTAGCAATGATCTTTTTTCAAGACAGGGCAGTTTTTTTAGGGATGGCTGTCCCAGCTTAACACCTCCACATGCCCCTGCGACCCTTGTGACAGGAAGGAAGACCCCCAGTTCTCCAGAGCCATTTTCTCTGTAAAGGAGCCATGTTCCCTGTAAAGGCTGACTATGGAGTGTGAAAGGTGTCTTTTACAGATTGTGGGTGCAACAACAGCAAGCTCAGAGGGAAGCCTGTCCATTTCAGAGTCTTGAGCTCAGAGAGTCAGAGAAGGAACAAGAACGTGGAGAAGACCCTCCGGAGGTAAGGCTGCTTCCCTGCTCATATGTCGTCCGTCATTCTCCCAGAGGTGGGCCTCATTCAACCTGTAGTGTGAGGCACAAGGACCATAGAATCATAGAATCACAGAGTTGGAAGAGACCCTGAGGGCCATCCAGTCCAACCCCGTGCAATGCAGGAACACACATCAAAGCCCTCCTTTTGACAGATGGCCATCCAGTCTCTGTTTAAAAACCTCCAAAGAAGGAGGAGACTCCACCACACTCTATTGAGGCAGCAGATTCCACTGCTGGACAGCTCTGACCGTCAGGAAGTTCTTCCTGAGGTTCAGGTGGAATCTCCTTTCCTGAAGCTTGAATCCATTGCTCCTTGTCCTAGTCTCTGGAGCAGTGGAAAACAAGCCCGCTCCCTCCTCGACATGACAGCCCTTCAAATATTTAAACATGGCTATCATGTCCCCTCTTAACCTTCTCTTCTGCAGACTAAACATCCCCAGCTCCCTAAGCCACTCCCCATAGGGCTTCATGGCTTCCAGACCCTTCACCATTTTGGTTGCCCTCCTCTGGACATGCTCCAGCTTGTTGACATCCTCCTTGAATTGAGATGCCCAGAACTGGACACAGTTTTCCAGATGAGGTCTAACCAAAGCAGAATAGAGGGGTACCGTTACCTCCCTTGGTGCCATGAAGGAGAAGGAGAAGGAGAAGGAGAAGGAAAAAGAGAAGTAAAGGCTGTTCATCTGTAACTGTGGTTCTCTGAGTGGTCATCTGTGCCCTCACACAAACCCATCCAGCCTCCCCACTTTCAGGTCCCTGTGGTCTGAAGGTGGGCTTCTAAACGGAGGTAACGCTAGCTTGGCAGCTCAAGCGTGCACAACAGTCGCCGTGTGGGAGGGGGCCAAGACACTCAGATCTAGAAAGTTCCGAATCAGGCTTCTTCTGCGCAGGCGTGAAGCCCAGTTGTGGAACCCAATTGTGTGAGGGCACAGGAGACCACTCGAAGAACCACCGTTAAGGGTAAGCAATCTGTTCTTTGCATCTCTGACAGCTAAACGCGGTGGATATTTACGGTGGAAAAAGATGGGCACCGTTTTGTAAGGAAATGTATTCTTCATGAGCTGTTTTTAATGGAACTGTTTCCCTCCTCTTTCTGGAGCTCTTGCATCTTGGTCCGGCCAGTACCTGGAGTATAATGAGAGACCTGCCAGTGCCAAAAGCAAGTGCCAGAGAGAATGACAAGGCCTCACGCCCTTCTCCAACCAAGGGAGCAAAGCGGCGGAACAGCAGGGAAGGGTCTTGTCAGCCCACTGAGGGGTGGGCTCATACCTGCAGTTACAGGCAGCCTGAAAGCCCCCGCAGGAAGAGAGGAGGAAAAGGCAGTGGGCCCAAGAAAATGGAGAACAGAGACACTCCCATCCAGAAGCTCATTTCCCTGGTGCAAGGCTGGGACATGGTGAACTGGGGGCCACTGATGTCCGTGGGCCTCAGGGCAGAGGAGGAGCCTGGAAGGAGAGCCCCCTGCAACCTGCCACTGGCCAGCAGCCCTGGGCCCGCTGGTTGTTGGCCCTCTCTGAACAGCCCTGCAGTCAGAGCTGCGCCAGGCACTCATGGAAGTCCGTCAAAGGCTGGACAGCTCACACTGGGCTCGTCGGCTTCTGAGCACTGCCTGGTGAAGAGTGGCGGACCCAGCGCTCCTGTGGAGATTCACCCCGCAGGGGAGGGCGTTGGAGGCAAGGAGCTGAGGAGCCAGAAGGAGGGAGAGAGAGGTGAGGGGACTGTCCCCCTTTGCTCTTTGTCTGGGTTGCCGTCGGTCAGGAATAAAGACTCCCCCTCTTTCCTTTTGCCCCCCACCCCCAGAAAGCTGTGTCCAGGGGCTGCTGTGTCTGCCTTCGGCCAGGTTGGGGAGCTGGGATGGCCCTTTCCTGGTCCCCCTTGGCCTTACATCTTGCCCAGTCGTCCTGGGGAGACATACGATAAATATTGTAATGGCTCATTTTACTCTACAAGTATCCTGCCAACATCATGCCGTCTATCCGTTTGTTTAAATAAAACGCTCTTATTTTCAGGGACGTTCCCCAATCAGATCAGCAGCATTGTTTCCCATGAGCCACCCGGCCACGCCGGCTTGATCCTGAAAGTGGAGCATCCTCCCGTTGTGGCTTGTGATGGTTCTTGCCTGTCTCACGAAGGGAGCGTTCTCTATAGCACCTACCTGGAAGGCCTTAAAGTTGCCCATGCGTCTGCAGAGCCAGCACCCCAAGGTGGAGCCTCCGTTCTGGTTCTGTGCGCACTTGGGCAGGGCAGGGGCTTTCACGAAGACCCCTTCAGGACAGTTTGGACAGGGGTTGCCCTGGGGGGATCACCCCAGCTGCACCTGGTGTGGGAATAGGGCACCAAGTTCCCAAAGGGGTTGGCACGGCCTCCAGGGCAACCCACTGGCTCTCCATGAGACCTGCCAATCAGGGGAGCCCCACCTGCCTTTCCGACCGTCCAGATGAGGCAGCAACTGGGCGTCGGGGAAAGCTCATTGCTGCGGGAGGATGGGGAGGTGGGAGGCGGGGAATCTAAATTTAAGTGTAGCTGAAATCACTATCAGCAAGTATGAGGAGTGAGGAGAACAGATTGGGGGCACTGGAGAGGAAACGCTTGTCCCCAACCTTGTAAGTGGCCCCACTCCCAGATCTTGATGGAGAAGAGGCCCCGTCCCAGTACTCTGGTGTTGAGGTAGGTGAGAGGAAACACACACATGCAGATGTGTGTCCGTTAGAGCTCACTCAGGGCCCCTAAGGCTGCCCTCCATGGGAGAGAGGGAGGATGGAAGGGGGAAGCAGCCATTTGCTGCTTCCCCTCAAACACTCAAATAGCACTGGAGGGGGTGAAGCCACGCGGCGGTTGATGCAGGTGCTAAACGCTTTGCTCTTCTAGAGATTGTCTTCCTGAGCTTTCCGTTGTCCCAGGAGGAAATCTTCTATGCCCGCAAGTGCCACAGCTTCCTCACCGACATCATCTTAGATTCCATACGGCATAAGGACCCCAAGGGGACCACGGCCAGGATACAGCTGCTGGTGCAAAGGCTCTGGGTAAGCTGACGCACGGCTCCTGGGAGAATGGCATCTCTCAGTCAGTTGGTCAGTGGGCAAGCCCCACCTTGTTTGGATGAATCCGCGCTCTGCTGTACCCACCAGTGCCTGCTGGGAGTTTTTCGGGAGCTCAGGGCTAGCAGTTGGGTGTATTTGGAGCAACTGAGCAGCCACGAAGACAAGGCCTGGCCTTCATGTCTCCCTCCTCGCAAGATCTCTGGGTTGGACCCGCCTGTCCCCCCTGCCTCTGCTCTGAGCGTGTCTGAAGCTCCCTTCTCTTACAGAGCCTGCAGATCACAGCCAGGGAGTTTGTGGCCGACTTGCTGAACGTGCCCCCCTTTAAAGCCAGTGGTTGCGCTTGTGAGAAATTACTGAAGTGGGTTGAAGTAAGTGGGAGCTCCTGCCTTGCTGTCTCTGGTGGTGAGGAAGGCGCTGCTGATGTCACGGGGGAGGGGGCCTGCGCCCTGCTTTCTGGCATTACTTTCAGGAGGGGCTTGAGCTCTCCTTTCACCTCTTCAGCAGTGTGGGACCCCACTTTTTATGCAGGGCCCACTCCTGATCTGCTGCCTGTGTGTGTTTGTCCTTCCCTTTCCCACCTTCTGTGTCCCTCCCTGACTTTTTCTCCTGCACCGTTCCCCAACACAGCCCTTTAATGGCAACAGAATGAAGCCAAATGCTTCTGGCAGGGGCCATGCCAGGGACGTGTGTCTGGTGCAGCTGGAACGAGATCCAGAGGCTCTGAGTCAGCCAGCGAAACCCAGGGGCAGGTCAGAGCATCTCCCCCCACAAACTGACTAACCTGTGTGTGTTTTTCCCTTTCAGTTTTCTCTGCCATTTGCCTGGAAGTACAGTTCCTGCATTGACCTCCTGGTTAGAAAAGGGTATTTTAAATCACTCTCTCATTTTGTCATAGGGAAATATTTACAGAAATCTGAATAAAAATCAAACCTTCTGTTTTTCCCGTGGCAATTTCTTCACTGTATCCCAACTTAAATGGTATAAAAGCACATTGGGAGAGGTCATGCTGCCCCCTCCCTTATTACTAAGCAGAGGGAACTCTTAAGTGGTTTGAAACCAAGACTGCCCCCACCTGGCATCTGGACAGATCCCATTCAGCCTCTGTCCACAGTCAGGTGGGCTGTGCTGAGCGCTTGCAGCAGAATGTGTGGCCAGAGCCTCCCAGTAGGAACGCTGGCTGAGAATCAAGGAGACGGTGGGAAATGAACCGGCAGAAATGGAAGAAACATCTTTTATTAAGTAACTCAGTCAAACCTTTAAACTAACATTGGTGTCAGGCACACATTAAGGATTTTGTTCCCCTGCACTGAAACCAACAGCATCATTTGAGAAATTTCAGGTGCTGATGAGATAAGGACTCCTGCAAAACTGATTCCAGGCCGCCTTCCACTTCCCAGGAGGCCTGTTCTCTGAGAAAAAACAAAGTTAGATTAGCCAAGAAACAGAACTCCAGCTACGGACCCTTCTGGAGTAATTCCTGCCCTGCTGTTCTCCACTGCCTGGTATCAGCGGGCTCTAGCATCCATTTCTTAGAGGAAAGCCAAGGCCGTGGGAAAAATCCAGCACGTTAAATTAATAGACAAAGTCAGGCCTGTGTTCTCCTCAGTGGGCTTTATGAACAAATGGGTGTTTGGTTAATAAACAGGAGGCGTGGTAAGCGCAGAAGCAGAACGGCAGGTGATGGCAGCCTCGCCCTGTGCCCTGCACCGCTGCCCAGAGAGACCCAGCCCTGCCGAGGGAGACCCCACAGGGGCAGCCATGGAGGGGAGGGTTGGAGGGCCCCCATGCCCCCACCCCAGCCCCAGGGAGGGAGGGGAGTGCTAAAGAGCAGCCAAGGAGGTGGTCCATTGAACAAGAGAAAGCCTGCTGAGTTCCCATCTCAGGGAGTTTTAAAACAAACAAAAGACATAAAGAACAGGAAATAAGCCAGGGTGAGACTTCCCACTACCTTGTCCCCCCCCGCTGCAGACAGTGGGGGGGATCCAGAGGAAGCCTTTCTGGCAGTGGGGTGGAGTTGCATGCCCTTCTGGTGAGGAAGGACCCCCCTCCTGCCAGGGAGGGACAGCTAGGCAAGTGAGTCACCTTGGCACGGAGGAAGCAGCCCTGAAAACTGCTAATGAAGGGATTAATTGGAAGGACGAGGCAATAAATTATCTCAACACCAGGCAAATGCTAAACAGAGAGAACTGGCCTGGATAACAAGGTTCACTGGAGAAAGAATGTTACTCTCTGTTTCAAAAAATAAATACTTCGTTTCCTTCTGTACTTAGAACTCTTTAAAAATGAGCAACGCGTGGAACAAAACAATGAGAGTGGTCAACGTCTTTCTGTCCTGGAGGGGCCAGCTTCAGACCCACCCCAACTCCACAGCAGCCCCCTACCCTCCAGCACCAGCTGGAGGGCCGCTCTCCCGGCAATGATGGTGGCCACAGCCCGTGACAGCATCAAAAGCAAAGGCAGGGAGGGGGCCTTGCTGGGGAGGGGGGTGTTCTGGGAGCAACTGGCCCCCTCTCAGTGCTACATAAAACGGCTGGGGTGGGTGCATTCCCGTCTGGTCAACTGTGGATGGGGCCTGGTACCACAGAGGGCTCCAGAAGGCAGGTCGGGAGACAAACAGGCTGCTCCTCTTCCCAGGAGGCTCTGAAACATCACCGATCTTCAGACCTGCAAGAGAGCATCATCCATGGGGCCAGGGACTCAGGGGGAGGGGGCCACTGGGATCCTCAGCGTCCTAGCATGTGCGGTGGGGCGAAGGGAACCACTTGAATTAGCATGTGCAGTGGGGCGAAGAGACCCCTCAGCCCCACAAAGGGTAGCCTGGCTTGCATCCCACCGGCAGGACTGGGGTGGAGTCTGGCAAACTTACCGCCGACACATACTGGCTTTTGAGGCAACGGGATGGTGGGTCCTCTGGCAGGTGGGAGAGGGGCCCCACCAGGTCTTCTGGGCAGCCCTCCTGGGGGGCGCTGGAGACGCAGCCACTGTCGGAGCCACTGGAGACGCTGGCCAACTGGCCCTGGGAGGAGGAGGAGCCGCCGGAGCTCTCGGTCGCTGGGGCAAAAGCGGAGAGGAAGAGGCTTCAGGCTGGTCCCAGGCTGGGGCGGCCTCCACCGTGACAGAGCCCCAGTGAGCCCATCAGGCCTGGACTGCCCTGCCACCCTGTCCTGCCTGAGGGGCCAAGAGAGTTCCCCACAGACCCCGGGGAGCAGTGAGAACAGTTGGTCAACATCTCTCTTTTATTTCCTCCCCGGGGCTGGGGGCTGGCACGGAGGGACCTGATTTGGGGGGGTGTCTATGTGTTAGGGTATACTGACACCGGCAGAGCTGGACTCCAAGGGCCCCCTTCCCAAGGGTCGTAGGGCTGGCATCCCCAGGTCCTCCACACAAGTGGGGAAAGCTCCATCCAAAACCCACAGGCTAGAAGCACCCTGATACAAAAATGGGGGCCCAGCTGGGTGAGACAGAGGAGCCACTGGTTGCACCCCTGCTGGAAAGTGAGAGGCAGCTCCCTGGGTGGGGGCTCCTTAGCCCCCCTCCACTTTTGTCTTCCATCCCACCCTTGTTCCCCTCCTGCAGCCCCCAGGATTTCGCTCTCATTGTGGGGCACCATCTTTTAGTCCCTTCATTCAGACACCCACTCAGACCTCAGCCTGCCTGATGCGTTCTTCCCCTCCTGTACTGATGGCTGCCCCCCCAACTGCCACTTGCACGGGATCCTGAAGGGCCCCAACAGCTACTAAGCAGGTGCCCACCCACTGCCATTTCAACTGGCAGGGAAGAGGGTGGGGAGTGAGCACTGCTCCCTTGGAACAGCAGGACCCACATCTGGACTGGAGGGCCACTGCCCTTGGCTGACAGCACCACCCAAAAACCCTGAGTCACGGAGCCGGAGGGGGCCTCGTGGGCCCTCAGGTCCAGCCCTTCCTCAGCACAGGATCTCCAGCCACAGCAACGCCCCCCCCCCACAGCAGATTGTTGTGCAGCCCCTAAACCCCCCTCCTCACTTCAAACCCACTGAGCCCCTGCAAGAATTCTGGGTGCTGCTGAGGTGGCAGGATTGGCTGTGGGTTCCTTCAGGGAGACGCTCCAGACACCAGTGCCCCCCCTGCCCCAAGAGCAGCTCCAGAGGGACTGGAGGGGCCCAGAGGCGGTACGCACTCATGGAAGGCTGGCTGCTGGTCTCGTTCTCCATCTCGTCCTCTTCTATGGAGCAAGTCCTGGCACTGAAGGGGCGGCCGTGGGCCAGGACGTTGGGCAGCAGGGCCTGATCCAGGTACATGTGCAGATTGAGAGGGCCAAGCACCGAGGAGGAGGAAGAGGAGGATGGGCTGCCGGTGGGCAGGGGCGCTTGCGGTCTCTTGTAGGGAGTGGCGTGGTCAAAGAGGGAGACGGCGATGGAAGCGCGGGTCCTGGCGCCTGCCACAGAACAATACCCAAAGCGTCAGCTCCTGGGCGGATCCCGGGGAAGGGAAGGGGAGGGGAGGGGAGGGGAGGGGAGGGGAGGGGAGGGGAGGGGAGGGGAGGGCCCAGGGCTGCCTGTACCTCGGCCTTTCATGATGTAATCAATGGCGCGGTCCTGGATTGCAGCTTCACTTGGCTTGATATCCAGGAAGGGTTTGTTGCCCACGCCCATGGACACCATCTCCTGCAGGCGGATTTCTGGGGGGGTGCATGACAGGAGCAGTGAGGGCCATGCCCCTCCCTGGACTTCCCAGGCCCCGCCCAGTGTAGGCCTCCGGCAAGGCTAGCATCACCCTCCTGGGGTTTAGTGGTCCAGAGGCCAAGGTCAGTGGGCCAGTGCCAGGAAAGGAGTGTTTGCCTCACCGGCCTTCATGGAAATGCACCTTTATTGCGGGTAGCTTGCTCCCAGAGGATCCTGGTGATGTCCCTCGTCCAGGTGTGCTTGATCTCTGGGCTGCTGGCCTGCAAGATGTAGGTGTCGCTGGCCTTCCGCCTTCTGAACCAGATCTCAAAGCGCAGGCCGCTCTCGCCTGAGTTCTCCGTCAGGCCGATGTCGGCTGTCTGCAAGGAGCAATAAGAGCAAGTCTAAGGCGTGCCAACAGCACTGGCCTGCTGGGCCCCGGGAGGGCGAGGCAGAAGGCAGCCAGCTACTGCTGGTGTGACTGCTTCCACACTCAGCACACCCTCGTCTGGGGGGGCGCTGGCTCTGAAAAGCCCTCAACCTTGGTAAGCTTGACAGATGTAGGGAGGCCACGTGGCACTGTGGGCATCCCTTGGGGATAACCAATGTGGAAGGTATGGCCCAGGGCAGCCCAGCCTGCCATCTGCCACTGCTGGCACAGCAAAAGGGGGCTGCTAGGTGTGGAGTAGGAATCTCCACATGACATACAGGGAGCTCTGTGTGTGTAGGTGGCTTGAGGGGTTAAGCACCCTCACGAAAGTCATCACAACTGCCTTCTGTTCCCCTTCCCTCAAGATTCGGTCCGTCAACCCTGGTCTTCCCCTGCACAGCCTCCCACGGAGACCCTCCACCCCGCCACCCAACTATGTACGTCCTGTTTGGACCTCGGCTCAAGGCCGCAGTCGCAGAGGCTCAGCCGGTCCCCTTGCCTTGAAGGAACGCTTGTAGATGTAGACATCCAGGCCTGCCTCGACGCGCTTGGGCTTACTGAAAAGGATCAGGTCCTCAAAGAGGAAGACATGGCGCTGGCACTTCCTGCGGCCCAGCCAGACGCTGAATTCATCCTGGCGCACCAGCTGTCCCTGCTCCTTGAGGTTCACCTGGGCGCAGAAACCATGGCATCAGATGAGAGCAAAGTAGGTGGGCGGAAGGGGCCCCATGGGCAAAGGCAGCTGGGGGAGACCGGGGCAGAGGGAGGGTGAGCGGGTCAGGGGCTCTCCTCCCTCCTGGAGCAGGCTGCCTGGCACCTGTCCACTTGGGAGGAGCCCCACGGCGGCTGCCCCATGGCATTCTGCCCCTGGGCCTGCCTGGACCTGCAGCTGGCAACACTCTGGAAAGGGACATCCCTGGTGTGTGATGCGGAGTAGCATCTCACACAAAGCAGCAGAACACACTGTCATGTAGATTCACAGCCCAAAAGGTTCCCTACGGGCGTCCCCGCCCCTCCCTCCCTCGCCAGCCCCACCTACGTCACAGTGCCTGATGGCATCCATGGCCAGGAGGTCGTTGCCATGCCGCAGCTGGAAGCGCACCATCTCCTCAGCGGCCTGCAGGTCTGCCTGCGCCTGCTCCTGCCCCTCCCCGCACTGCCGGAGGAGGTCCTTGAGGAGCAGGGCGTACTTGCTCATGCGCTGGATGGGCTTCAGGAGGTAGGAGGCCAAGTCCATCTTGTCCCCCAGCTGCACCTGCTTGGACTGAGAGGCAGGGCGGGCTGAGGCCAGGGGCTGCATGGCCCCGTGTCAGCTCAGGCGGCAGCAACCAGGCTGGGTGCCCTCCCCACAAGGCTGGCCTCCATCTCCACCACGGTGGGAAACTTACCCTGAAGAAAGAGTTCCCACGACCAGCCAGGAGGGCGTCAGACTTCGGCTTGTTTTTGCTGTAGAGAGCATACATCCCAAACTGGTCTTTCTGAAAAAGAGTAGAAGCAAGATCCAAGCTGGACGGACTGGGGATGGGGCACAATCCTCCAGGCAGAAAAGGCCAGGTTTTAGTGGGAAAGCAGACAGACCCACCACAAAAGCATGTGGCCAATAAGAAAAAGAAACGAAGGCATCTTAACTGGCCATCATCAGGCACTGGCACGCTTGGGCAGGACAGGGCAACCTGCTGACTAGGAGAGGCCCCCTGCCCCAAACTCCCCCCAGTTTGCAAAGACACTGATGATGAATGGACCAGGTGAGACCCCTCCCACAAGAAGGAGTGCAAAGACTGCTGCAATTAAAGGAAGGGTGTAACACCCCCCTGCACTTCCCCTCGCCAGTCAGTAGGTGTTTTTGCAATAGGAACAGTGTCACTTTCATGCCTTCCCTCCTTCCTTCCCAGCAATGTTCCCAGACCGCGGAAGACCATGCAGGGAGCAGGGAGCAGCCACTGAGCATCTTACATGTCTCAGGAAGCAGTGGCTGACGCGCAGAGGGTGGGCGCAGCAGCCCTCCAACTCCCGCAGGAAATACTGGCTGTGGAAGCTGTAGATTTTCTCCAGGTTCCCAAAAATGACGCTCCGCTTCCCCCTCAGTTCTTGGGGCAGGTCTGGTCGGTCCATCTCAGGGAAGTAGCTCTCCAGGATGTAGCATAGGGAGCGCACGTACTCCTGCTCCGTCCTCACCATCTCATCCACTATGTGCCTCAGTCTGCTAGATGGAGAGAGGGAAGGAAGGAAGGAAAAAAACCTGCTTCAAAACAAGACTGCCTCTGTGGAGCTACGGCAACCATAAATAACATGCCTTGACTGAAAGTACATCAGAGTACTGTATCCAGCAGCAAGGCTATATTCCTCACTGAGGATCTGTCAAATGGTAGGTGTTGTACATTCTTTGACTAACAGGAGTAAGAATCGACAGATATGGGAAACAAAAAACTATGTCTGGGTTGCTACTCCTGTTATTCAAGAATGACCACGCACGGTAACTACCAATTCTTCATTTTCACTGAACATTATACCTGGATTTCCACCATTTCACAGGCCCTCAGTCTCTCTCCAGCCTCATGTTTCATATACAACAAGCAGTGAATGAATGAGAGGTGAGGCTGTTCCAAAAAGGTACTCTATTATGAACTCCAAAAAAATCCTAAATACGGAAAATTTCTGGTCATGAGCGCTTTAGATAAGTGACTCTCAGCCTCTGTGAACCTCCCTTTAAAGCAAGCATTTCTTTGCTTTGCCTGTCTCCTGCTTGCTCTGAAGGGAGTTTTGTACTTTGCCTCTAAAATTTGGCAGCCAACCAGGGAAGTCCATGGAAATGGGCCCTTTGGCACATTCTGGGGCTCTGCTTGGCCTGCATGTGGCTGCCCAGCCCCACCATAAAGCCCAAGGAGGCTTCCCTGACCAGCTCCTTTGGGGAGCTGTTTTGGCTGGAGGGCACAGTAGGGAACCTTTAGATGAAGCACTTGGGAAAGAACAGACACACATCTTACTCTGAGAGAGCTCTGGCCTTCCAGCAATGCTCCTGAGAAATTTTGGCCTGGCTCCCCACCTCTCTGAACTTCAAGGGTCAAGGGCCAAAGGGCTCTTGGGCCGGTTCAGTCCCACAGCCAGCATACCTGCTCCAGCTCTTGACCTCCAGTGTAGGGACGCTGCTCCGCCGCTCCGCTTGCATGCAGCCCGTGGCCCATCCAGAAGAGGTGAGGGCCTGCTGGGCCCCAGAGCCCCTAGCCTGTGCCAGTTCTGTGCTGCTGACCTCCAGGCCCTTGATAAAGACGCCCATGTTGCCAAAGCGGGCCGGCTCGCTCAGGGGCCGCTGGCAGCCGGGGCGCGAGCTCTCTGTGCCAGCCAGCTCAAAGCTCTGGGCTTTCCGCAGGATCCTTTTGGGGAGGAGCTGCCCAGAAGTGGGAGTGGAGGGGCGGGAGAGCAGGGCTTCCCCCTGAGCGTCTGCCATGCTCTTTAGTGCAGCTTCACTGTCCTCGCTGTGCGTGGGCTGAGGAGCACCAAGGACAACGCCACTTGGGCCGGAGGCTGTTCGACGCCTGCAGCCCCCTACGGCTTTCTCCTCAGTCCTCTCTTGGACAGGGGCCAGAAGAGAAAAGGATGACCTGTCCAAAGGCGACTGGTCCCCCTGGCTAGGTGAGCTCCACTCTCCCTCCAGCAGCAGCATCTGGTTTGGGCGTGGAGGCCTGGTGGTCATCCGGGCAGCCTCCAGCCTCCTCTCAAGGCCCAGTGTGGCCTCTTGGCACTTGGCCCAGGCCCACTGCCACCGCTCCAGGGCGCTGCCGCTCTTCAGCTGGACAGCCACCTCCTTCATCTCCTGGAATCTGGCATCGCTGAATCCTGGGTGCCGCTGCCCGCTGGGGCTCTCCAGCCACTCCAGGGCTGCCAACCGGGCTTCAGGGGTGCTGGACTCCTCCGTGCCAAGGCTGGCCAGGTGCTGTATTCCCCGCAAGGCCCATGCGGATGCCTGTGGAGGGAAAGGGAAGAAGGCTCAGTGTCTCCCATGGAGTCCCCATGGCTCTCCGCCTGAGGCCTCATCCGTGCCAGACCTTCTTGTCCTGCTGACTGCTGGCCAGGCTTGCCTGGGCACTGCTCTGTGACAGAAAGGCTGGAGCCAGGGGGTGTCAGCTGAAAGGGTCGTAAATTGTCTTCTGAGACAATTGTCTTGGAAAGCTTACTGTTACTGTTAAGTGAATGAGGGGTTTCCGAGCAACTTAATCTATATGAGTTACGTGCAACGCCTATATAAGCCTGTACAATGCTATGGAATCCATTCCTGGTAACACCCAGAGCTTTTATGCTTCCAAAGTTCTTGCCACCACGTGGGTTTTTTTCAGCTTCCCAAAATAAAGCTACTGTAATATTTCAAAAAATATTCCGAGCCATTTACTTGGAACTAGCCACTGTTTATGAGACCAGGAGATGCCAGCAGACTACTCCCTGGCTGCCTGGCACAGCCCTCTTGGCCTCAGCTGGAGGGTAAAGGAGGCCCACGGAAGGAATCAGCCTGGGGTGCTGGGATCCCCCTCCTCCTTCCCCTGAGGAGACTGGAATAACTCGGCTCCAACACTCCCGGAAGAGAGGAGGCTTCATAGGACAGGCAGGGCCTGGGAATCTGTGCAGCACAGGAAGCAGTTCAAAAGGAATATGGAGGGCAAGCTGGAACACGGTTAGAGAGACTTAGGGCATGTTCAGCTTGGAGAAGAGAAGACTGAGAGGTAACATGATAGAGCCATCTTTAATTATCTGAAGGAATGTCAGGTAGAAGAGGGACCCAGCTCATTTTCTGCTGCTACAGAGAAGAGGACACAGAACAGTAGGTTCGAACTTCCTAAAATTAGGAAGATTTTTTTTCTTTTATGGTAAGAAGTGCTTGACAGTGGAACAGACTGCTTTGGAGATCAGTGGACTCTCCCAGAGGGACGCCCTCACCTGGTCCAGGAACTCATCCAGCCGGGTGGCCTCATCCAGCCGGTTCCTCCCAGACTCCAGTTGACGACAGAAGCCCCACAGCTGCTGGTTGTATCTCTGTAACTGGGCTGCAGCTCCTGCTTGTAGCTCTCCAGGGGAGAAATCCTCCCATTTCACCTTTCTCAGAGCTTCCCAGCCCTTCCGGCAGTATTCCTGGGAGCAAAGCAGAAGGAAGGTTGACACTGGGTAGAAATGCCCTGGTGAGCAAGAGCAGGCGGCCACATCTTCCACCTGCTGAACTTGGAGCCACAGGGTGCCTTATCCCACCTTGCGAGTGCAGCCACAAGGCAGGACTACGGCTCCCCAACTCTTCAAGAAGGGCTGAATCCAGAGGGGAAGGGTGAGAGGCCCTCAGGCTGCACCAAAGATGGAGGAGAACACAGACAGCTAAATCCACGTAGAAAATGACTTTTATGTCATCAAAGGAATGACGAGATCAAACTACTGCAGTTAGCACCAGCTTTAATCAGCACATGCTGCCCTTCTCAAGGAGGAGAGCATGTGTTTGGGTATGCATGTACACTGAAACCTGTCTGCTGTGAGGCTTCCATACACGAGGGCAGAGTGTGTCCTCTGAACCGGAAGGAGCTTTGTGAGGTGAGGAAGAAGAGCAGGTGGTGCCAACCACATGCCACAGGACTGCTGGTGCAGGAGCTCCCCTGCCTCCCACCACTGGCAAGAGAGGCCCAGCCACTCACGTCCTGACTGGGGGCTTGCAAAGGCAGGGAAGACCCACCAGCTGGGCTCTTTTGGTTCCTGCCTCGGACCTTCAGGCCCCAGGCCCACTACTTGTAGGGTCTGCAAAGGGGCCATCTCAGCCCAGCTGACCCCCGGCTTCTCTGTGGCCTCTCACTGCCAGCCTCCTTCTCTCTGGGATCAGAGTTCTGGCCACATTCCCTGGCCTGGGCCCCCATGGGCAAGAGAGCTCAGCAGTCGGCACTGCAGGCCAGACCAACGACAGAGGCAGCGGGCTCGCTGCTGGGGGTCCCGGCTGGGGCTGGCCTGCTCTGGTTTTTGATACGAAATGAGCCTTCAAGCCACTCTGCTTTCAGCCCCGTTAGAGGAGCCCAGCTGGGGAGCTGCTGGTGCTGGGAACTGGGACCCCACCACCTCAATCCATGAAGGCTGGGGCTGCAAGGAAAGGAGCTGCTGCCATGGGGAGCAGAGTCCACTGGGCCCCAGCCACTGTGCCTGCCACTTGTTTGGCTCAGCTCCTGACACAGCTGGAAGAAAAGCAACACTCGGAGCTTCATCAAAACCCGGGTTGGCTGAGAGTCTCGTCGGACCCAGGGGGATCCTGAGCAGTAGCAAGGCGGCCCTTCCCTCCTTCCATCTGGCCTGAGGTGGCCAGCCTCCTCTGAACCCAAGGTCCTGGGGCCTCAGCCCCACAGCCCCCTCCCAGGGCTGCTGCTCAGTGCTAAGAAATGCTTGCCCTGAGGCAATGGGAAGGAGGGGGCACCATCTGTCCGTCAGTGGGTCAGCCCCACAAAGCAAGAGGCTCAGAGTCAGTGGAGGAGGCCAAATGGCATTGACTCACCCTGGCCACTAGCTCAAAGTCCTGGAACTGCCTCCGTGCCTGAAGGAGGGCCTCCGAGGAAGCACCCAGCTCGCTCAACTCTGCCAGCCGCGTCCGGCCCACGTTCTCGATCCAGCTGCTGACCTACGGGGAAGAAAGGGGAGCAAAGCCACGGCCTGTCAGGATGATGCCAGGCACAAGCCAGGAGGAATGTTAGTGAGACGCCCCAGCGAGGAGCTGCTACCCCCAGCTGCCCCTTCAATCAGCTTCTTTTTGTTTGTTTTTAAAACTCTGCTCTGCAATCCATTGATGGCCAGCTTTGATGTCTTTTCTTGCTGGTTCGCTTTATGGCTTTTATTTTTATTCTGTCTCAGTACTGCTGCAAGTGGCCCCAGGCATATAAGTGCTGAGTAAGTAAGTAATTAAAAACACTGTGCACGTTTTACTCCACACTCGCAGTTCAAGTTCCTGAGGAGCCTAGGAGCCTCCACAGTTTGTGCACACACGTGTGTGTGGGGTCTATCAACGCCTCCCTTTGGGGCCTCCCACCCGCCCCACCTTGTGTCTGGGTTAGACCCCTCCCTTCTGGTGGCCTTCCCTCCTCTGTCCCCGGGCTGCCCTCCTGCTCTGCTCCCACAAACAACTCCCGCAGCCTCTCTGTGCCGCCCCCATTGCTGCCACGGTGGCCACCACCTCTCTTGTTCGTGGAAGAGCCCCTCTCAGAACTCACCTTTGCATCCATCCTCCCGTGGCCCAAGTTATAGCTAAGTTGTAACTAGGCTGAAGCTACCACTAAGCCTGAGGAGGGTGTACCTGTGTGCCACCAAAGTCCCCCAACACGCTCCCCCACTTCGCTGTGGCTTCAGCTCCGCAGTGGCTTCCTGCCTCTCTGTCTGAGCCCAGCTCTGCATCTTTTCCAGCTGGAAGAATCGCTCACTCATGGGGTGAACCTGTGAATCATCCCCAAGGGCCAGCAAAACATCCACACCCACAAACCTCCCGAAAGGCTTCCTCAAAGGCCGTGAGGTCTCTGACCAGCTCCAGGGCCCGGATGCGCTCGTTGGAGGCCAGCACCAGCTGGTGGATGCCCTCGTCCACTTGGTTGTAAAGGGAAGCGGCTGCCTCCAGCGCGTACCTGCAAGGAAAGCGCCCTGGTTAGCAGGGGGAGGAGGCCCCGCTCTGGCGTGGGCAGAGGCGGGGAGTCTCCCTTTGACCCCCCTGGCCCAACTGCCCACTGTGAGGCCCAAGGCTAGAGGGAATGGGAGGAAGGGGAAAGAGATGCTGGGGCAGGGCGGTTGCAACAGGGCCCAGTGGCCAGACTGGCAGTAGAAGCAAAGGCACCCCTCCCCACAAGAGACCGAAGGCTGTGGCCGGAGTCCTCCTCTCTACCCCCTCCCTGCCCCCCACCGGAGGGATACTCACTGGTAGTCCTCAGAGAGCGCCACACAGGAGTCCTCCTTCCTGAGGCGGGCCAGGAGCGCCCCTCCTTCCAGCTGCAGCCGGACCAGCCGGGCATCCTCAAGGACAGTCCTCATTAACTGCTGGTTGCTCCTCAGCAGGGCATCGACCTCCTGGGAGTCAAAGGAAGCCCCCAGGTGGCTCTCCAGAGGCCACTGGCCTCCCTATGCCCTCCTAACGTAGAGTCTCTTCAACCAAGGAAGCCCACCACCCCAAGCCCCAGAAAGGAGCCCTGCTCCAGACAGAGGACTATCCTCCCTTGCCTGGGAACCATCTTCCTCCTGCCGGATGCTGTTCCTGAGCAGAGAGGAAGAGCTGGCCATTACCCTCCCCCTCTCTGAGCCCGGAGGAGGCCATTGGCTCCGAAGCCTCCAGGTCACTCAGAATGGCTGCGGATGATGCTGCCGCTGCCATAAATAGAGCACAGGGGTCCAGCACAGCAAAAGCAGTGGCTGCAGCAAGGGCTTCATCACCTCCTGCTCCCCTACCCAACCAAACAGCCTTTGTGCTGCAAAGCTGGTCTACTCTCAATGGCCCCCTTTGGCCCCGGCCACTCCCTCTTCCTCAGGAAGCCTGGCCAACTCTCCACCCACTGGCCATGCGGCACTGCCTGCTCGTCTAGAGAGCAAAAGGGCCGGCCTCTAGATCTGCTTCGGTCTTTTCAGCCCCTGAGAAGGAAGGCCTCGCCTGGCAGGGCCCTGCTTCTGGAGGGCATTGCAGGCTTTGCCAGCCCTCCCCCAAATTCTTACTCCGCCGTGCAGGAGCGTCCAACAAGGGACAGGATTGAGAGACTCACCTCAGCCTTCTCTGGCCATCGGCTGGATCCCATGGCTTGCAGGGCCCCCTTGAGGAAGGCACAGGCCTCTCGGCATCCCTGCAGCAGGTGCTCCAGACGCTGGAAGGGCAGCACAACAGCACAAACTTGGCTGGGAATCCACTTCCTCCCCCTCCATGAGAATCTCAAAACCAACAGGTCCTGGCTGCACTAGGAGGGGGTAGGCACAGGGAGCTCCCTGGGGGCTGAGACTAAAGTCACCCCTTTTGGGATCAAGCAGGGGCTTTGTCTTCTGAACAGGCCCAGCCACTATTATTGAGAAGCACATCAGGATGTAAGCTCCAAGGGAAGCTGCCACAGGTTGGCCATTGCCTGCCAGGAGAGACTCCCACCCCTCCCTCTTCTGCATGGCTGTTTCTGTCCCCCACCTACACATGTTGAGCCCACCACTCCAGCCCCCAGCAGCTTCTCCTCCAGTTCCCAGAATTGGGAAGATTTTGAAAGTGTGCTCCTGCAGGGCAATCCCTGACTTGCCCACCGAACTCAGTGTGGCCTCTTCCCAGCATGTGCGTCCAGCACAGAAGCCTTAGAATATCCAAAGTGGGGTTTCCATCTGGCACTGGTGGGGGAGGCGGTTCTGGCCCCTTGAAGGGAATGTTTGGAGGCCCAGCTGCAAGTCTCACTCACCCTGCGGAAGCGCAGCCAGTCCTGGTGGCAGTAGGGAAAGGTCCCATCGAACTCCAAGGGAAGTTGAGTGCTCTCAATGTGCTTGTGGAGGGCCTTCATGGAGGCGAGAAGTTCACACTGTAAGAGGGGGGAAAGGGCCACATGCATCAGTGGAGAAAAGGAGGCCGACTGTACTCACGACGGGGTATGGGTGGCACGATCGTGACCCCGATGCCACAAGCAGTTGCCTACAGGCTCTCCTGGACCTTCACCCATGGCCTTCCTTTTTTCTGGGGCCCTTTCATTACCGCCTCCTTTTCCAGAGACAAATTGGCATGGTGCTTTTTGCTCAGGATCTTTGCTCCCTTCCTGTCTAAGCCTAACAGGCTGGATGCTTCTCATAGGCCCAAATGGGGTCAAATGCACATCAGGCACAAAGGAGGCAAACTGTTGTGATACAAGGCAGCACTGGGAGCGAATGCAATGTAACTTCTCTGCCATCTGCTACAAATCCAGAGCAGCTTCAAGTGGCCATCCATTCTTCACTCAGAATATTTTCTCTACAAAACCAAGCGCTGATGAGCGTGAGGCCTGACTTTGCCCAACTAGGAGGTTGCATTCTAGGCTGGAGAGCTGGGCAGTGGCAGGATTCGTCCCCTCCGTAGGAAGCAAAGGGAAGGCTGGCTGAGGGAGAGGAGGGGAAGTCAAATAGACACAACAGCTACAGGGGAAATCCCAGCCCCTCAGTGACAGCTGATCTATGCCTCCCTGTAAAGTGACTGAGGAAGTTGCAGAAAGGAAGAAGAAAGAAATGTGAGATTCCTCTACATCCCCATTCTGTGAAAGAGACAAGCCCCAGACAGCTGTGGAAGCCAAAGTGAAGAGGGCCGGATGAGGGGAGGAGTGAGAGCGCGGAGGCCTTGGGCTGTCCCTACCTGCACAGAGGGCAGTTTTTCCACCCGGGAGGCGGCATCCTTCTCAGCCAGCAGGAGGCCTCTGTGGATGCAGTGAGGGACCACGTCCTGCAGAGGAAAGAACAGAGGCTGGAGGCCCCACTGCCGGCACGGCCCCTGGGCAAAACCCCAGCCCTCCCTAGAGCTCAGAGGGGATCTCTGGAATGGGGAGCCTCAATGCCACCTCCCTGCACCACAACCCCTTCTTGTAAAATGAAAAGAGAAAGACAGGTAAATGCCAAGCATGACTCTTGCTACCGTGCCAACCACCTTGTAAGCGAGGCAGGGTCGTCCTTATCTAAACACTCCTAACAGTCCACCCCATGGAGTAGAGGAATCCCGCAACTGGGAGGCTGGAGACAAGGAACAGATTTAATCAAACGAACTTCGAGCGCATCGACCCTTGAGTCATGAAATGGTGAAATGGTGTGGCTTAGCTCCTAAGGAACTCTGAGAGATACAAAAGAAAGCGTCCCCTTGGTCAAGCTTCAGCCCAGGAAGGAGGCAGCACGGACTGGAACTGCTTTACGTCTGTTCATTTATTCTGTCATTTCCTTGCGTTCTCTGTGTGTCGAGCATTATCTGCAATAACTGGGTGCTCAGCTGGCTCTGGCAGGCCAGCTGGACCACCTCCCACACCTGTCTAATGCCCTTTTTAGTAGGGACCCAGTATCAGGTGCCCACACGCTTAAGACTGTGCTGACATGAAGGACTTCCAAAGGCTTGCTGTCTCCTGGGCTCAGTGGAAGGCTCGGCTTGGGCTTCCTCCCTTTGCTATGCAGTGGTTTCTTCTCCCAACGTCCTCCCACACCCTCTTGCCAGTCCTGCCTCTGCCCCCACCCAGGAACTGATGTTCTCACAGCCCCCACCCAAGCCCCATCCTCCTTGCGGCTGTTCTGCATTTGACCCTCTCTCTAGACCAGTGGTTCTCAACCTGTGGGTTCCCAGATGTTTCTAGACTTCAGCTCCCAGAAGCCCTGAGCATTTACCATAGTGGCTGGGGCTTCTGGGAGCTGAAGTCCACAAACATCTGGGGACCCACAGGTCGAGAACCGCTGCTCTAGACAATGTTGTTGTTTTTCCCCAATTTGGGATTCAAGGTGGCTTGCAACAGATAAAAAAACACATACAGTGGCAAAAAAAAAATATGGAAATGCTTGCATCCCATGTTATTAAATGGTAGTGATGTATGCATGGACACTTCAGCCTATCCACATTCACATCGCCACTATTTTAGATACAGGGGCAACATTCTGTGATTGCTGGAATTTGCAGATCCAGAGCTTGCACATACACAGGCTCCCCTGTAGTCAAAATTCACAAAGTAGAAAAGTTAAAAGGTTATTAAAGTATTCGGCAATTATGAGGGGCAGAAGGGAAAGTGGAGAAAGCATCCCAGTGGGCACTGAAGGAGGGAAGGCCCTTCCCCAGCCACTCCCACCCAAAGGGAGGCCACCACTTGCCCTCTGGAGGCCATCGCTTGCCCCAGGCTCCACCCTGTTCCTGCCAACCGCCATGGCTGCACAGAGGGGGAAAAAGGTACCCTCCACAGAACTGATGAGAGCCAGGCGTTCCTGCGAGGAACAGGGAGAGGAGGAGGCCGTCAGGAGAAGTCAGAGCCGAGCAGGCCGGCTGGTCCAGTGGGCACCCCCTCCAGCTCGCCCCAGCTTGGCTTCATCGGTTAGCTGGACCAGGGGACAGAGGAGGAAGCTGGCATCAAAGGCCTCACCTGCAGGATGGCTAAAGCTTTAAAGAGAGATGGGGCCGGAGAACACCGCCGGGCATCTATCAGAACAGTCAGGCCCAAAGCCTGGCACTCGGGCCTGGAAGTCAAAAGGAAGAGGAGGCATCAATGGCAGAGATCCACAGGGGCCGCTCCTGGGGGGCCTGCCTTGCCAATAAGCCCATGTTCAGACCAAAGATCTTCTTTTTTAAAAAAATATGCTACACTTCACAACCATCTTAAGGGGATGCCAAGGCTGGCCTGCCTCTTAGGTGAGACTGTTGATTACAGCGTGGGGAGCTCAGGGGACCCAAATGGCGGTGGGCTCTAAGGAACTCTAGCCAGACAGAGATCAACAGGTGTGAGGAGAGAACCTTCACCCTTCTACAAAGGAACCATCTCTGCATCCGATGCTGACTGGGGGGATTCTGGATCCGCAGCCCACAAAAGTCACTCTTCCAAGCTCTGTCTTGCTTATGTCCTGCTCTGCCTTCTCAGGGAGACCACTGAGGGCCCGTGGAAGGCATCTCCTATCTGACAGAGAGTATCCGTGAGGGCTGGGTCACTCCAGACATGGAGGTGGTGGAGGAGGACAAAGATGCCCACAATATATACCACGGCCAGCCCTCTCCACAGGCTTATCATCTGCAATTGCTGGCTCACTCAGCACCGGATGGGCTTTGTGGGCAGCTTTGAGAGATAACTGGCTCTGAGGAAAAACCATTGTTCCTGACTTGGGCCATTTCCACACTAGACTGCTATAGCGCTATGATTCCACTTTCAACATCCTATGGAGCCCTGGGGTTTGCAAACCCCAGGATTCCATAGGATGTTGAAAGTGGAGTCATAGCGCTATAGCAGCCTAGTGCGGAAATGGCTTCAGTCTCACACCTACACACACACAGAGCACTCGCCCAGGGATACGTGCCACAGCCACGTGGTCTCATGAAGCAGCCCTCATGCTATGACAGACCCACCTTTTGCCACTCTCCACAGCCACCCTTTTCAACATGTCTGGGTATAAGCGTGGGAGACGTTCCGCCTTCCTTGGGAGCAGCAGCAGCAATGCAATGCAGCTGTTGACTGAGCTGTCCCTGCTATATGTTTACCTGATTGTGTATTTAAAAAAACTCCAGTCCCCCATGCAACAGGCTAGAACCAGCCTCTGGTTACTGGCCCAAAAAAACCAACAACAGGTGGACAGTTGAGTTTTCATGTGGAGCTGAACGGGGCCCATGGTGGTGCTGTCAGCCTACCAAAAGGCAAAATGGCAGGCCTCGCAGGTGGGAAGCCCTTCCAGGCCACTTGCTCTTCAGTTGTTTTTCCTCCTGCTATCTATTTGGGGAGAGGGGGCACACAAAGGACATGATCACACAGCTGTAAATGGGGTTGGGGGGCTGGGTATTTCCTGCCCCTGGGGACACCCTCTTTGGGGTCCATGGCATTGGTAGAGGGAGGGGTAGTGGGCAATTTCCTTTCTCTCACACAAATTGCCTTCCCCCATCTTCCAGCCAGATTACAATTAGGGTTTCATGCACTACTATCAGGTAAAAAGTGTTTACACTCCAGATCTTGCTCCCAAGCCTGTGTACACTTCTGCAGTATAATGAGAGGTGGAAGAAGAGTTCTTCTATGAAGCAACTGTACCACCTGGCAGAAATGGTAGCCCTTAGGGAAAGGATACACATTTTTACTGACTTCTGAGTTCAGAGGTATTTTGGTGCCCACTCATGCCAAGTGTTCCAGCGCCAGCATAAAAAGCTTTCAGAAACTCATTAAAACTTGACCTGTGCAACATCTTGGCTTCAGACAGCAGTTCTAGTAGCGAAGGCATCTGGCAGTAACACAATTCTCCATTCCTGGCTGGACTGAAAGGTCTGCTGTGACTGCATTCCTCTGCTGCAATACTGCTGTCTTGTCAGGTTGCTCTCCCCTTCTCTTCCCCACCTCCATGCCGCCCACAAACCTGAGAATGTTGCGTAAGTACAGGAGGAGGCACACCAGCTCCTTAGCATTGCAGTGCGGCTTTAGCCAAACAGTATTCCTTGTTGTGACGATGACTACTGCCCGTCCACATCTGTCTCTGGTGCCTGAGAAGAAGGTTGTGGTTTTATTGTCTCAGTGTCAGGAGTGATGACCATGTTCTCTGTATACACAGCAGGCCCCTGGGAAATGCCACCCACAGGAAAAAACAAAGCTGCTCTGGGCTGGCTCAGAATCACTGGCTCTGTACCATTCTGATAAACAAACTAACAATCCAGAGGATTTTGCCTCAGTTCAAGACCTTTTGCTGGTATCAGCACCTGATCTGGACCATGAAAAGCCCAAGTTCTAAGAGCCTCTGGACTTTCCACAGGCAAGGAGAGGAGAAGTGAGAAAAACTCACTAGAAAAAAACGTGACTGTGAGGAATTCTCCCCTCCCATAAGGATGCCTGCATTTCTCCTCTGCCGAATTTTCAGGTAAATAGGAAATAACTGTATCTAGTTCTTTGTTAATTCTTTTAATGTACTTGGTCTTTCAGATATAATGCAAAAACTGAAACCAAAGTGGGCAATGAGTGTGGGGATCTTAGGCGCTGCATGGGGACCGCACAGGGCTTCTTGCGGTCTGCAGGTCACCTATGCTGCTCCTTGCCCCCCTTGTCAGGAAGTCACGGTCTTACCCACAGGCTAGTCAGTTGTACAAAGGCTGAATCCCACCCAGCAGCAGTCAAAGTGGCCCACAAAATAACAATAAAAACGCAAAGAACATAACTGCAGCACCATCATCCACTTTAACTGCCATGGCAACCACCTATGGAAACCTGGAATCTGTATTTTTTTGTGTGTGGGGGGTTACCAGTTCAGCTTTCCTGTGAAAGATGATGCCATGTAATGCCATGCAATGCTATGTAATGCTCTGATGTTTGAAACACGGGCTGGGAGAGGAGAGGATGGTGGAACTGAGCGAGAAACAGTATGTTGGGAATGAGGGAATATTATTTTAACAGAACTTTAATAAGAGGGAACCAAGGCAGCTTCAAGGTTACACAGGTGGCAGATGGGATGAAAGCCACTGACTAGCCTGTGCTCCGTTCTGGTGTCTAACTGCCAAGGGGTGGGGGAAGAGGGCTGAGAGGTCCCCTCTGAGGAGGACACAAAACGCCCTTTTTGCCCGCCCCACTCACCGACTTTTCCACAAAGGGTGAAGAATTTCAGCACATCACAAGACATCCACAACCATGAAGACACTGGGCGAGAGCACACACATGCACACAGAGCTCTGAGTCTTACCTGGCAGGCATGCCACACCACTCTGAAGTATTTCCCAATCCACATCCTTCATTGAGGCGGGGGCAGTTTGCAGGGGGCCGCCACCAGAAGCAAAGGAGGGCAGCTCATGGGCCAGTGAGGAGACCTTTTCCTGGGGGCAGCCAGCCTTGCTGCTGACCTTCTCTGTCCATTTCAAGGGGATTTCTGTAAAGGGAAAAGGAGGAAGACAAAATTCAGCGTTACCGCATCATCATTGTCACCATCCATTCATAGACAAAATTAATTTGTTCATTTGTTTCATTTCTCTCAAGGGCCATACACAGGTAACAGTAATTAAAAAAAGAACAACAGAGAAAATCTGTCGGGAGTGCTTTGAGGGTGTTCCTGCATGGCAGGGGGTTGGACTGGATGGCCCGTGTGGTCTCTTCCAACTCTACATTTCTATGATTTCTATGATTTCTATATCCAGCTAAATTAACCTTATGTCTGCACAGATTTTCTTATTCCTGGTTTTTAAGCTCTTCTGTTTTGTTTTGGTTCAAAGGAGCTGGAAGAGCCTGCTGACCTGACTGAGGAAGTGGCATTAAGGGAGGAGACACTCAACACCTTCCCCTGCAGAATTTTCTTTCATATAAATCCCTCCCACCCCCAGCGGCTGCTACTTGCCCCACCTGGAGCAAACGGCAGCTTCCGGGGAACACAGGCTGGGAAAACAGTGCCAGAAGAAAAGGCTAAACATCCCCTAGTGTCAGGTCCAAATTTTGCAGGGAGGCAACCGTGTCTGGTTTAAACCAAAACCAACCCCAAAGTAGTGGGGTATCTGTTCACCTCACCATACCTTTGGTCTGAAGAGGCAGTTGCCCAGGGAGCTTCTCTGCTGGCCTCTGCTGGGCCAGGCAGGATGCACAGATGGTACAGCCGGGAAAACATTCCTTGTTGGCCCTCATGGTTGCAACGGTACGCAGGAGGGAAGGCAGTCTTGGTGGTACAGTCTATAGAGCCTAAACCATTTATACATCAAAACTTGGGCCTTAAATTAGGGCCAAGGGACAATCACGAACAAACACTGGTGCTGGGGAATTGACATTGTCCACTCTTTGCCCTCAGCCGTCCCAGCCATGCTGTGCTCTGTACCAGGCAAGACTTCTGGACAAGCACAGCCCAAAGTAGGGTGTGTTGCACTGCTTTAGTCTGGAGGTTACTGCACCAAAGCCAGAAAGCTGAGAGGGGACCGGGGGACGATGATGGACCGCCTATTAGACCCACCTGCTTCCACGTTCCCAGGTCACACAGCCAACCACATGGGAGGGAATGGAAGAAAAACAGTGGGCCACCCGGGGCGGGCAAAGTGGGCAAAGAAGAGCCTGCTCTGCTCTCCTGCAGCTGCTGTCATGGACCATGTCTGCCACAGCCAACTCACTGTGCAGCTAAAGCTTTCCATTTCACTCCAGCCTGGTTGTGCGTCATCCTGTACAAAGCCCTCCAGCTGCCTCACCCTGTGATGACGCAGCAAGCCAGAGGCCCAGCAGGACTGGGGAGAGGAGCAGAGGTGGTGGGAGAACAGGGGTATCCCCTCCCTTTGGAAGGGAGGCAAGGCAGGGTCGGCCCGGGCAGGGAGCCCAAATGGGGCATAAAGCAGGGCCAGCCTCAGCGCCCTGACCTTGACCTTCACTCCCACTTTACGGAAACCCAGGCAGGAAAAGCTCTGGGTGATGACGGGTGTGTGCAGCAGCAGAGGCTGTCATCATCTCCCCCTGCAGGAGTGGGGGTGTAGCCCACTGCCCCAAGCCGATTCCCACCCACCCCCAGGCTAAAGGAAGGGGAGAAGGGCAGGACCTCTGGCAAAGAGGAGTTGGGCTTCAATCCAGGCTGCTCTGATCACCCAAAGGAAGCGCAAAGTCAGTTCAGTAAATGCAAGCAGGCCTTCCATTGGTATTTCAGCTCCTTCCTAGAGAAAAATCCCCCCTTTATGCATTTATTGGCAGAGGCACTCAATGAGATCAATGCAGGCTTCCATCTAAATGCAGCCTTGTCTTCCAAGACAAAACTCAATAGTCTGTAGCATCACAGATGAAAGGGAACCTGGTTTACAAGCAAGACTCTGAGCAGCAACCCCAGCATTTCCAGCTTTTTATATGAAAAAAAAGCAGCTTTAAGTCAGAGAGATTCATGCAAAAAAAAAAAAAAAAATAATAATGTCAGGCTTCAAGAAGCCTAGATTGTATTTCATTGTCAGCTAGATGCTAAAAATATATGTCACAGGCAAGACATTGTTATAAACTGAAAACAATCCCCTTGAAGATAGGTTTTAAACCGTGGATGGGTTACTGATGTCCTCAAAGGCACAGCCCTCTTCCTCTCCCACTCTATGGCTCAGACCTCCATGCATGATCCCCCGAGATCTGCTCTAAAGGCGGATGGGGGCAGGAGGGATGCCCAGAAGGGCCCCCAGCAAACTGAGCAGCCCCACTGGCTCCCCTGTGCCCTTCCTGGCCTGTGAGAATGGCAGGAGAAGCAGGTCGGTCGGCTATACCAATGCCTCAGCCAAATCAGTGACTGAGCAGGATCCCTGACCCCCTGGGCCACGTGCTCAGGAGAGCAAATGGCCCAAAATGAATAAAAACAACCACAAATATCTCCAAACAGGGCAGCCAAACAATCAATCCAACCCAGAAAACACAAGCTCGCCTTCTCCTGTCTCTTCATATGTATGTGTTTATCCATAATTGCATAGGGTTTTGCAATCAATCATAATAGATGGGATAAATACAGAATATGAAGTTGTAGTTATTCTGCTAAGGAGACAAGCACTGACAAGCTCAAGCGCTCAGAAAAATGCACTAACAAAGGAACACGCCGCTGATTCTGTTTCTGTTTCACAAAACGTGTTGCTTCTCGATTAGTCACAAGCAGTCAAGACAAAACGTGATAAGTTGCCTGTGCCCACCAAATCTTACACATCTGTTAGTGAAGTAAACGTTCAGCTGGCTGTACTGAAACTTTCTTTTCTCATAGAACTGATAAGGAGCATAGAGAATGAGTGAGCGAAGCGGAAGATCTGCTGTCATGCCTTAACACAAGAAAGCTCAACTACCTTGAGTCCCGCCCTGGTGCCAGCTTTCCCTGGGCTGGGACTGTTGAGGTGGAGGGGCTTTGCTCACCGCGGGCAGCCTCTCAGGTCAGGGGGGCTCTTGCTGAGGAGTCAGACAGAATGAGCCAAACAGCTACCAGGGGCAGCGGCGGCAGCAGCCGTGGGGCCAGACACTGGCAAAGGAGCTCTCAAAAACATCAGCAGCGGTGCTGCAGCCGACTCTTGCCACACTGCCCAGGAGCACCATTTTTGCCATGTAAACCCTGTGATGAGGCCGTCCAAAAGGAGGCAGGAGAGGTGCTGGAACATGAGACCTTTGGGTCAGAAGGCATTCAGCCAGGTACTTGGGAGGAACAGAGGACGAGGCACAGTGCTGTGTCTAAAGAGGCAATTGGACTCAAGTTGAAACAACGTTCGGCCACTGACATGCTCAGATGTAAAAAAAGAAGAAAAAAAGGAAGAGAGTGGGATCATGGACCTGCGGAGGGCTGTGGATGACAGGGTGTTTTCATGCCTATTAATGAGATACGAGGTTTCTTTAGGTATATGTCTTATCAAAAACTCAGTGCTCTTTCAGGTGTACTCATTTTTTTTGTTAAATATATGGGAAGTATATACTATTCTCTTTACATTATTACAAATATTCTATTATACAGATGTAAAATAATTTCCATAATTTCTTGGTCACCAGCAGGAAAAACAGTGTCAAGGATGCAACTTGAGAAAAGAAGGCAACACATCTCTTGCGCAGATTGCACAAAGGCAATGAAAGGTGCCCAAAATAATTTCTGGGTGCATATAATGCTGTTAAGACTGACAAGAAAAGTCTTGAATCAGAGGGGGCTGCACTGGACTGCTTGATGAAAAGGCTGAGCCAGGGCACAGCTGCCATGGGGGCCATTCAGAAAAAGGATCGGAACGAAAACTGCTGACATCCAAGTGCCTTCGTGCAAATCTCTGGGGCCATCCCACATGTATGGAATACCGCACACAGCGGTTCTGGTCCCTAAGCCAAAGAAAGGATCTGGTTAACCTGGAAAAGGTGCTGAGATGGGCAACTGAAATTATCAAGGGGTTTAAAAGGGAACAACTCATAAAGAAGGAAAGAGAAAGGAGTTGCACAGAATCATACACAGCATGGAGAAAGGGGATAGGAACAGGTTTCTCTCCTTTGCATAATGCTCAGTCCTGGAGTCACTGAACTGTGGGAGGTTCAAGGTAGAGAGAAGGAAGGGCAAAGCACGTAACTGAACTGAGGAGGAAATTGTGGCCACAAGATGCGGTGATGACCAGCAACTGAGGGAGCATTTAAAAGGGCTTAAACTACCTGTGGAGAATGAGGCCACCGCCAGCTATTTATAAGGACAGCGATCTGCAACCCCAGTATCAGAGGCAGCCTACCTCTACATCTGTCCCTGGGGACCAGAGCGGAGAGTGCTCCCAGTGGGGACAGGCCAGCCACGGTGCAAAGAGGCATCTGGCCAGGATAGGTCTCTGGTCTGGTCCCACCGCATCAACACCCTGACAATCGACACATATAAGGACTGAGCAAGGTTTCCAAAGTCTAGGCAAATGGCTGGCTGGCTGGGAAGGCTTCTGCCCTGGGTTAAAAGGCCTTGGTTCACCCCTCCTTCCCCCACACCTTCATTCTGTGCATATATAGCATTTTTCTAAGTGGCACTCAAGGCAAAGTACAGCAGAAACAAAGCAGTGCAGTCATCCAAATTGTCCAAACCCATTGCCACTGCTAGGACAGACGGAGAAGACAAATGAGAAGGATTTCTTTGGCACACCTTCTTGCTCCTCCTTGGCTCTAGTCCAACAAGCCCCCCTCCACCTCCTTCTCAGCAGAATAAGCAGATAGGGATGCGTCTGCTCCCCTCTGCTTAATTCCTACAGTGTGAGATTTGTTTAGCTGCCTGAGTGTTCACAGTTCTGGGTGCGGAGCGCAGGGTGCGGGGAGGAGAATGTCCCTGCAGGGGACGAAGGAGGCAGGTGGCTTGGCAGGACCCCCTCCTGGGACATCTCTCTTGCCTTCTGCCTCCTCAGCTCCAGCAGGCCGAAGCAGGGCGAGCAGGGGGTCAAGGGGAGGGCACACAGCCACCTCAGCCACCTCCTCCCCACCAGACCCCAAGGCCAGCCACATGCCCACTGCTTCTCTATGTCAACAGCAGCTACTCCATCCCCTCTCGGCCTTCCTTCGAGTAACACTGTCCTCCCCGCCTCTGCCCACAATCTCCAGGGGTGTGTGTGTCCTGGAGCGCACGTTCTGCCTTCCTTTGGAATTACCCCCTGACCCTCACAGTGCTCCGGCAGGAAGACGCTGACTGGGCCAACTGGAGACCACAACCGTACCAAGAACGACCCAGCCTTCCATCACCAAACTGCGAGTACAAGGAGGGTCTGAGAAACGAAGCTACACCACGCGATCCTGAGCACGCATTCCCTTGTTATGACTCCATGTTACTGGCAACCAAAGCTGGTCAGAGAAGCTGAAAGTGACTGCTCTGCATTCGTGGTCTTGCATTACCTCAACTTATCCAGAGGGCGAAGCCCTGGGCCAAGACCCCACCTGGCACAAAATGCCACACCTGTGAGCAGCCCCTCCTTGGCACTCTTCTGGATCCTTCAAAGACGCTTTGCAGAAGAAGCCAGGGACCTGAGCAACCCTACAGGCTTCCCTGCATGCATCCCACCTTGCACACAGGTCGCTCTGCCCACATCCCATGCATCAAACCCACAGACCCCAGAGAATCCTACCTGTGAGTGGATCCTTATTGGTGACATCCAGCGGGTGGTCTGGCAACGTCGCTGTCAGTGGCTCCAAGGGGCTGAGTGGTGGGGCTGCAGTGGTGTCCTCCTTGCTGGGCTCCCTGGGAGGAGGCTGGGCTGCTGCCTCAAAGGCGCCAGATGGGGGCCCAGATTCTAGGTAGGGCTTCTCTTCTGGGGAAACAGTTGAGGGGTGCTCTCCTCCTTGTCCCCCCAAACATTCGAGCTCCCTAGAGGATCCCAGCAGGAAGGTCTTTGGCTCGCTTGGCAGAGGAGACTGCTCCGGAGAGCATGCCCCAGCCCCTTCCTCCCTGAGGCAGCTGGAGAAGCCCTCTGCTTGTGCACATGGCAGAGGACAGTGGCTGCTCCCCGGCTGCTTTGCAACAGGGCTGCTGCTCTGAAGCACAAGCGCACTCTGGCCTTGTGACTCATGGCCATCCTCTGTCTCCCTTCTGGCCGCCAAGACCTGCCTCTCCAGTGGAGGGAGGTTTCCAGGGCTCTGCCGTTCTTCCTCCTTCTCCTGGAGACCTTGCCAGGACGGCCCACTGGCTGCACACACTGGCACCGCCAACTGGTCTCCTTGCCTTTGCCTCCCCTCTTCCACCTGCCCCAGACAATGAGGCTCCACCTGATGATCAGGAGCTGACTGGGAGAGAACCTCTGCTGGCAGCTCCCGTCCGAGGGGACCGTGACCCACCATCCCGTGCAACGGGGCTTCTGGTGGGAATGCGGGACAGGGACTTTCTTGCAGCCTTGAGCTGGAGAGGCCAGAATCCTCGTCCTCCTCCCCCCCCCTCCACAGCTGGGGCAAACAGCCCAAGCCTCCAAAGGGCTCACACCGCCTCCACCCCTGTCTCTCAGTGGGCTGCCATCACAGCCACCTCCTCTCCCTCCCCGCTGTGCCTCTGTGCCAAAGGCACCCATGTGGCCTGGCTCAGAAGACCCCCTGCCACACCACTGCTGCAGCTCAGAGCTGTCCCCCTGGGGCGTGCTCGTGGCCTCAAAAGAAGTCCCCTCTGAGGCCGGTTGACATTCAGCCTCTTCTCCATCGTGGAAGCTGCACATGGCGTACCTCCAGTCCAGCTCGTGCGCCACCGAAAGGGTCTCTGAGGCCCCAGAGCAGGGAGGTTCTGCCTTGGTGGCCAAGCCCACAGAGGCTGCTGGGGCGAGCAGAGGGGTGGGGGGCTCCTTCTCAACCCCCCCAGGATTCTCCAGGAGCAACATGTTCCCCCCATTTTGCCTCCAGTCTCCAGACAGTTCACACCAGGGTTGTGAGCCTGTGTCTCAGAAGTCCTGAGCTGCCCACACGGGGCTGATGGTGGGGCTAAACCAAATCTTTTCCCCAGGCAAGTGCCACTGTCTGGATGGGACACAGGCCCATTCTGCGCTCCCATCCCAGTCTCAGTGCAGTAATAACTGAAAGGGGCTGACTGGGAGTCAAGCATCTGTTGGGGCTGGGAGATTTCCGTCAACTCTACATACTCGCCTCCCAGGTCTCTCTCAGCATCCCCCCCAGCCTGAGGGTTGTGCCTGCCGTGCGCAGAGCTGCTCTCCTCTCAAGTTCCTCAGACAAGTCTCCAGGCAACTTTGTTCCATGAAAAACCTGGGATCCCTCTGTTGGACAGGAAGGGTTGTCCTGGGGCTGCTCCCCTGAAAAGCTTGGGGCAGAAGATCTTTCGGCTGCAGAGGTAGGACTTGTGCTCTTCTCCATCATTTGGGGCTCACCAGCAAATTCTGGGCTGACTATTTTGTCCCAAGGCACACGGAATACTCTGCTGTCTGTGGCGAGCAGGCAATGTTCCAGCGTCGTCTGCAACCGCTCCTGGTTGATGCGCTTCAGCCATTCCAGCGTGAAGATGGCAGTGTAAGAGACCTCTGGGATCACCAGCTCCTCAATGTGATGCCTGTCCTCGGCCAGGCACTTCACAACGATCCGAGGAGACGTCTTCAAGCCAGGGACCACTTGCAGATAAAAGTCTCCAGGCCTGAGGACCCGCCAGTTGAGGGAGGCCAGCTGGACGACAATCTTCTCGTGGATGCAGAGGGGCCAGCCCTGGTGGCGGAAGAGGAGACCACAATACTGGACCTGCAAGCCAAGCAAGAAGCCAAGTGAGCCGTTTGCACCCAGTAGGCAGCTGAGCCAGAGCAATAGCAGGTGGCCCAGGATGCTGGGAGAGGCTCCCCTGGGCTGAGGGAGGCTCAAAGGCTTCCTCCTTAAGCCTGACCAAAGCTCTGGCGGGGAAGTGTTGGTTGCTGTGTGCAAGAATGAGCAATCTGGCCCAACCTGCAGGAGAAGAGGGTGGAGCTGGTCCTTTCACTTCTCCACTGCAATTACCTTCTCTGTTAACATAAGTTATTGCATTTCTGTGGTGGCAGCTGCTCTGTGATAGTCCCTGCCCAAAGATATTTAGTCTAAAGGCTTCACCTTCACAGCTAAGCAACGTGCACCAAAATGCCAATCTCAGATGGACTACTTTATACAGACAGCTACTCCCAGGTTGCTCTAGCCAGTATGGCCTCTCTGGGATATGCACTCCAAAAAATGAACTTTTCCCAGCCCTGCAAAATGTTTGCTTGCAGCATAAAACCAGGGGAAGAAAACCATGGGCAGGTATGTTCTGGGTTGGTTTAATTAGCAGGATACAGATTCTGATTTGTGGGGCTGCCTCTGAAGACAGGATGGAGAATGAGCCAGCTGGTATCAAGTACAGTAGCTCAGCTGTGAACTGGGAGAGGCAGGTTGGAGCACTTTCTGTCCTCAGGCTTCAAGGCTTCCACCTGCACGACCTCAAAGTCCCACTGCTGGATGTTAGTTTCTGGACCCATGCTCCTTTTGACTTAGTCTTAAATGGCCTGGCTGCTGTCCATCTGACGGACCACCTGAGGAAGAACTCCAGGCTTCTGGAGGGAAGCTATTCTCCAGGACTGTTTCTCTGACAGACCCCCACCCCATACCCTCATCCACTCACTAAGCACTCACACTCTAGTGTGTTGGGGAATGGCGAGGGGGCTGATCTATTTGTTTTGTCTTCTAATGACAATTGAGTTGTGCTGTTCTATGTTCTTTTCCACCTTGCAGAGGGTTTTATACTATTTCTCATTATTTGTTTAAGGCATTTCTATATCCCTTTCCCTGGAATTTGCTTCAAGACAGTTGTTTTCTTTTTTGGCTGGTATTGTTTGCAGGCTGGCTTGAGCAACTGCTTGAAAAGGTAGGGCACATAAATCTTTTAAATCAGTTGATAAACAGCTGCCCAGGAAAACATCTAGGAGAAGACAGGCTCTTGGAGAGAGCTTCCATTGCCACCGGACCTTGCACATGGCCTGAGGCTGCCTGGGAACCAGGGAGGGAGGCCCTCTTCCTCCTGTCCTGATGGGAGAGGGAGGGTCCTTCCCATGGCAGCCAGAAGAGAGATGAAGAGGGGCTCTGCCGGCCAGGCAAGGCAGGGCAGCTCTGAGGCAGCACTGGGAACTGCTGTGGGAGAAGAAGCAAAGCCCAGGGAGAGCAAAAGCGAGAGCAGGCTCCCAATTATAAAGCAGGTTCTGCAGGAATTTCACCGGCCTCAACCCTCCTCAATTAATTACGGGGAGCTGGGAGAGCGCACCCCATCCCCTGGGGAATACTGAGCTGCTGCCTACCTGCCTCCCTTCCAGGTTCTCTTTGCTGTCAGCATTGTTTTCCCCTCCCGGGACCAGTCCAGCCTCTCTAGAGCCATATGCAGGACTTGAATCTGACACCAGGCGGACAGGAGAGCTGCTCTGTTTCTGTCACAAGGCACAAATCCCGTGCAGAGTCAAGCCCTGCCAAAGACCAGCAGAGGCCACTACCTCTGTGGCCAGACTGGGAGAGAGATGGAAACAGACACACCTCACCTGCGGCTCTGAGGCAACCTGATGTGAGCAAGTGACACAGAGAAGAAGGAGGGGCCCCTCCGATATGCCCATTCTGGCACCAGAGTCTGTCCTGGCACACAGCTTGAAAGGCAGGGTGGTTGGCTGAGATGCCAAACAGCCACCCTTGCTACTGGGCCAGGAGCCTCTTTCACAGCCACAGAGCTCTAAAAACACTGGGAGAACCTTCAAAGGGGAGCACTGGCAAGATGTCTGAGAAGACTCTCGGCTGGCACGGCCCCACCAAGAGAGTTTCCCATGCCAGAAACAGAAACCTGGCCATCTCTGCTGCCTGGAGGAAGCAACAGACGGAAGCTCCTCCAACTCTACAGCACACTCTTGGTTTTGTTACACAGAAATAGAGGTGCCATTGCAGAATGCAGAATGCAGCCGTGGTTGTGGGTAAGTGCCCAAGCCTGACCTCCAAAAGTGAGGACGTGAGAGGGGCCGGGCAGGGCAGAAGGATGAGAGATCGCACAGACCCCCTTGCAGCTGGACTGCCCTCTAACAGCTACATGTGGCGGTGTTTTGTTTTTTACAAGTGGTCTGCAAAAGCATTGATTTTCATAAATCAATCAGCTCTGTAATTTGTTCAGTACGATAAATCTGAACAACCCAGGACATGTAGAGATTTTGGAACATTCCATTGCTGTTTGCTCCTGCTTGAGAGAGGCAGTATGGGGGGAATTTAGAGTGGGGAAGGTCCCCCAGCAGCTTCTAGGCGACCGGTCTGGGCCTGCCCTGGGACTGCTGGTAGCCTGGCCCACCCGCCCTCATCCTGAGGACATCTTGGGCGCAAGAGCCACGGCTGCTCAGCTCCAGAAAGAGCTGGTCCTGAGCCATTCTACTCACGCAGGCCTCCTGCTGGACACACTGCAGGATGTGCTTGGCGGGAATCAGGAAGTCAGTGAGGTAGCGCAGGCCGTCTCCTTGATAGGTCTTCTCCACCACGTCAAAGACTTGGCACAGGACTGTTGTCGCCGTGATCTCAAAAGGTGGGTAGAGCGCTGACAGCGTACTCTGGATGCAGCCATCCAGGGACTGGAAGTCCTGCCGAAAGGGAGAGAGAAGTGGGGACGTCACGCGGATACGAGAGGCAGGGTGAGTGGAAAAGGACCCGGGAAGCTACTGGGCAGAAAGGGAGGCAGAGGATGCGGGGAAAGGGGCTGTGGTGGCCAGCGAGCCATGTTGACCTGGGGCCACCACCGGCTCCCCAGCCTGGGGCCTCCTGCTTGCTCTGTGGCCGGGATGTGTGCGCCTCGTCTCGGCAGCGAGGCAGCAGACAGCTTACACTGCAAAATCCTCCCCCTGCCTGGGCAGGGCAGGGCTGCTCCTCCTCCTGTCGAATGATTGCGATTGTAGCAGCACCAGAGACTCTGCGTGTAGGTGCCTGCGCGTAGAGGGCCGTCGAAGATGCTGGCCGGACTTACCAGCACACCTTGCAGACGTGTTGACCCTCCGCACTGAGAGGAGCCCCCAATAAACTAGGGGAGGTGTGGTGTTGGTGAGACAGCAGCGAGCTTTGAAAAGAAGGTTGGGGAACAGCTTCCTGTAGTCATCTCCAACTACAAAGGGCACCCCAAGATGGGAGCCCTGAAACCGACCACATTTGCCTGCCCCGGGGAGAAAAGAGGTCTGAGTTCCACCAGCAGCATCACCACTGGGCGTTTGTGGGTGGAGAGCTGTTTTTCAGGCCAGCTACTATGGCAAAGAAAACCACCGGTGTCTGGGAGGAACCACGGAGACTGGCAGCCATTCCAGATGCCTCAGAAGGAGAAGAACCCCTCCCCACAAAGACCCTCTGCCCTGAGCCGCCATGGGCTGCCCTGAATCAAAGACCAGATATGGTTGGGAGGGAGGGAGGGAGGGAGGGAGAGGTCCTTTGGCAGCAGGGACTTCACCGCATGTCCTCAGAGCCCCCTGGGCCGCGACTCCTCCCCTCATACTGCCTGCCTCCGCCCCCACTTCCCCAGCCCTCAAAGCATGCTAGCCAGCCCTGCAGACATGCAGGGCTTAATACAGGTCACAAGCACTGAAATGCTCCCTTCGCGGTTACGTGTTGCTTTCATTGCACTGTTTGCATTTGCACAGTATCCAGGGTGAGGGTAACACACCTCAAGCAGCAAGAAAGCCAGAGGTGGAGGCAGAGAGGTGAGGACACAAAGGCTAAGGACAAAGAAGGGCGGGACAGAACGAGGGCAGAGCAGCCTGTCTTCTGCCGGCTTCATCTTCCATGGGGAGCGTCAGCCGACCTCCCTTCTGCTTTCTGGGAGGCTTCAGCCCCCACTCACCCACCTGAGGACTGCAAAGTCAGATCTGCCTGGCTCCTCGGCAGCCAGGACGGGAACCTGATCTGTGCATTCTTCCTCTCAGTGTGAGGGAAATCATGGGATCCGGCTTCAGATGCCATCAGAAGGCATGACACCCACGCCTGCTGCCAGCAGTGCCGCCCCCACCCCATCACATCCAAGGCAGTTCTGCTGAACATGGGAGGCCTCTTTCCAGGCTGTGGGGTGCTTTCCAGCAGGGGCTTTTCCCCTCTCACTGGAGTCCAGGGCTTCCTCTACGGTGGCACACATGTGGCAGGAGACCAGCAGCCCCCACCCTGCAGCGTCAGCAGTTCAGCAGTTCTGTTCCCGGCCAAACCGTATGTGCCTCCTGACAACAATTAACTTGTCATCTCCAAATGAATTCCAATGAACCTCCCACTTTGCAAACTGAGCTCCAGGCCACAGGAGTTCCTCGAGCACAGGGCCTAGCTCCCACACTTATTTCAAATGGGATTAAAGTAACTTGAAAGGCCCTCCCAAGTCTCCACACCAGAGAAAACCTTCATGTCTGCTGTTTCCACCAGAGGTGTTGGCCCAGGCAGAAAACTAGGGAGAGAGAGAGGCAAAGAATCCCCTTCGTGTGGGTCAAATCCCCAACCACTGGGTGAGCTTAGGTCCGTTACTATCCACCAGTCCAAACCACTCACGCAATTCTTGTACAGATAACATGGACAGCGGGGCAAGGGGCACGGGGTGCACTTGAACTGCTTGCAGGAAAGGCAGGAGATCAGAGAAAGAAATGCAATGCAAAGAAATGAAGGTGAGTTAAAGAATTTGTAATAAAACTTGTGGGTGGACTTTCTCCCACAGAAGTGATGGTAAGAACTTCCCCCAACAAGGAGATTCGGGGCTGGAAATGCAAACACCAAGCCCCCTGCCATGCACAGAGAATGAAGCAAAATGCCATGCAGGGGCCGGAATGGGACCCTTGCAGCTCCTCCTTGCTCAGTTGGGCTGGCCCGGTTCCCCCACCCCCAGACAGCCACAACCTCCAGTCCTCAAAGTGGAGGACTATTCATGCAATGCTGAGACATCAACAGATATGAGAAGCGGCTCTCCCAAAGAGTACGGAGCACAAAAAAGATCAGGCAGTACCTTTGCCTGGCCAGCTGGGATATCAGCGAAGGAGCAAGCAGTTCTTCAGGGGTCCATCAGGCCATGGGGGAAGGTAGCTAATACCCCACGCCTTAGCAATGCAGACCCTGAAAGCCTTTTCATGCCTCATCATAGAATGCTGAGCACTAAAAACATGTGAATGCAACTCATCACAAGAACCCGTAAGTCTGGTCCCATTTTCCTGCAGATGCCAAGAAGGCTTCAACAGCACTCCTGAACCTCTCTGGATTGCAATCTGTACCCACACAATCTGTATCACAGCAGATTGTCATCAGGATAAGCAACACACCATGATGTGTAATCCCCTCCCAACTGGCAGGTTAAGCACCTTGCATATCAAATATGATAACATGAGGTGCCACTTAATAAAAGAGTTTCTGTGCCGAAGGGGCAGATGATAGAGTACCAACCTCAACCAGAAGTTAATAGCAACGCAATTTAATAATTAGATCACGACAGCATTACAGTAATTAAAACCGTGTGCATAATTTATTTATGCTAGTGTTTATATTAAAAGAGCCAGCATGGCGTAGTGGTTTGAAAGTCAGATTTTCAACAGCTCTAGAGACCAACATTCTAATCCTGGCTTGGCCAGAGAAACCCACTGGGTGACCCCGGGCAGATACCACTCTCTCAGCCTCAGAGGAAAGCGAAGGCAAACCCCCTCTGAAGCAATCTTGCCAAGAAAACTCTGTGATAGGGTTGTATTAGGGTCACCATGAGTCAGAAAGGACTTTGGGGCACAGTACAACAGTGCTTATATTCCAGCTGATTAGCCCAGCAATAATATACCACAACATATTTATCTGCAGAAAGAAAACAATGCTGAATCGGCAGGAAGCTTTTTAACAGCCTTTTGTAGAGAGTTTGGGTCACCGTGGTGTCCACAATTGATTATTTGGTGGACGGGCAACTGCACACAATCAGAATGAGCTCCACTGAAGTTTTTTACACTTCCCTTCAGCCAGGAAGACGCCTTTTTTCATATCACACAGACACTTTGGAAATACCAAGAAGTAGCATTCCACAACCAGTATCAAGAATATATCTATATTTATGCGCATATACACACACACACACACACTATGCATGCACACGGAAATCTGTTGACGTTTCTGTGTAATTTATACTGGTTCAGGTACAACCCCGCCCCCAACATTCAACTGTTTCATCACTCAGCAACATATGCCAGCACAATTAATGAACCAAAAAAGGTAACATTTCCACAAAACAACATTATCCTTTTGCTTTTGCCAGACGAAATGCAAAACTCTCAGCAGCGGGCTAGAAATCAAGCCACAATAGCTATCTGGACACAGAAAAATCACAGACCTCTCCATTTTTTTTAAAAAAAAGTCATTGCTCTCCAATGCTATGATGTTGAAGAATCTGAAAGCTTTGTTGATGTACTATAATCTTTGAAAATAATCTGCCAAAGTGAAGAAGCAAGTATGACGGCAACACAGGACGCGCAGGGTTTCATTCAACCGCACTGTTCGGTTAAAACTGGGGTGCCACACGCACGAGAGCAACTGCCACTTGAGAAAACAGGTGTATTTGGGGACGGGGAGCCCGTGCCCCCATCAAGGCTAGGCGGCACCCCACTTCCCGGCAGGCACGCTTGGGGGCAGGGAGCCAGGGTGGGTGCTGTGGGTCAGGGCCGAGAGAGAAGGCCGGGGGGCTCCAGCTGGGGGAGAGGGTGGTCCGGCGGGCCTGGCGGGTGCAGGAAAGGGCGACCACCCGGGGGAGCAGGGGGGCAGACCGGGGAAGGGGGCGTGGGGTGCCTGCCCTCCTCACCTGCTGCGAGCAAGGTGGTGCGAAGGGGTCCCTGTGGTGGTGGAGGCCGCTCCCCGCAAAGGCCTCAGCCTCCTCAGCCAGTGGAGCCGGGGGGAGCCGGCCCGGCCCCTAGAGGCCCGCGGAGAGGCCAGGGTGGGCCAGGCCCCTTCAAGAGGCAGTGGCCCCCCCGGCCTGGTCTCACAGGGTGCCACGGCAGGGGTGCCGGTGGGCCTCCTGGCCCGGCTCGACTTCCTCGGTCTGGAAAGAGCAGGCCTGGCCCTCGACTCGCCTCGCCTTGGGGAGGCCTTCGGGCTGCTCTCGGTGTGGCCGCCGCCGCCGCCGCCGCCACCTTTGGGAACCCACAGAAAAGGAAGGAATCTGCCAGCCTTCCTGCCGGGGAGGGAAGGGGAGAGACCTTGCCTGGGCCCGCTGGAGTCCCCCCCCCCTTCTCAGCCTGGCCTGATTGTTCTGAGTTCCGTTCCTAAAAAGCAGTTACCAAACCTCACACCCAGAGTATCCACGTCCCCACTGCCAGCAGTATGCAAACGCCTCATTAGTTATTCCGATAGCAACTCTTCACAACACGTAAAACAGATTGACACAGGATACCGGCACCATAATGGTGAGAGCAGATGAATCCCAGCACGACTGGCTCGGCTGAGCTGCCCCGGTCGCAGGCGTGTCCGCGGAAGAGACGAGCGCTCTGGCCAGCTTCGCACCTCGCAGCAGGATGAGACTTGCTGAACCCCAGCTTGCTCGTTGACAAACACGGATGGGCTGCTTACCGTCTGAAGGGGCTAAGCCTGATGTGCAATAATAATAAAAGATGCACTGCCCTAAAGGCACCAGATCCCATCTGACAAGGGAAGCTGTGCAGGGTCAGCCCTGGGTAGGACTTGGATGGGAGACCACCCACAAATACCCGGTGCTGTGCACTAGATTTCAGAGGAAGGAACTGGCAAAACCACCTCCGAGTGGGATTCCTTGCCAAAGAAAACTGGATGAAATTCATGGGGTCACCGTAGCTCAACAGATGACATGAAGACACGCACGCACAAACGCACGCATGCACACACAGACACAGAGTGATAGGAAGTAAAGCTACAGGTTTTTAGGCCACCCGTGAAAGAGAAGGTGGGCTTGCCATACATATGTCTTCAGTGCGAATTTTTGAAATAAACATAATTGGAGAAAATCTAGCAGAAGAAAGACTATTCCACATAGCGGTTGCCACAGTGCTGAATGCCCTGCTGAGAAAAGCTACAGAATGGGAGCCTGTAGGACCCCCAAGGAGAGCCCCTCCAGAAGACGAAAGACTGAAAGACCCTATAAAGGAGAGGCAGTCTCTCGGACAACCACTCTGTTTAGGGTTTCACACGTCATGGAGGAGAATCTCCAGCCTGGCCTGGTAGCAAATAGGCAGCCTGCGCAGGTCCTTCAGGAAGGAGAGTGTGACTCAGTGCTGCCGCTGAGAAGCCCAGCCAAAGCGAGCAGCTTCCAAACCGGCCTCAAGGGCAGCCCCACAAAGAATGTATTGCAGCAGTCCAGCCAAGAGATACCGGTTTCTGGACCAGGTGAGCCAAGTGATCCCTGTCTAAGAACAGCCACAACTGGCATACCAACTCAAGATGGCAAAAGGCACTTAGAGCCACACTGGAGTCAAACATGGATTAGCCTCAGTGACAAAGACCCAGGAGTACACCAGGCTTCCTGCTGCATTCCTCAGAGGGAGCAAAACTCCCTGCCTACCAATCTCCTTGCAAGGCCTCTGCCAGCCCAGCACTGGCACCCGGGGTCTGGTCTCACAATTTGCATGGCCACCCCTCAACCACACATGAAGGAGAACAGACCTGGGTGCCATGTGCGTTTTGATGATCCTTGCTTTACTCTTCCTGGCAGGGCGCCTGTTTTGTGCCTGCTGAAGGAGACCAGTATCAGTCCCAGTCCGGCTAGAAGCGGCTTCTGAGAGCCAGCCTCCAAGAGAGACCCCCTGTGACCACCTGGCAGAGGAAGCTGCTCCCAGTCCAAAGGTCCCTGTCCTGCTTTAGAGACAGACCCAGCACGACTGGCTCCAGCACACGGCAAGTTTAGTGCACAGTGCCTGTCTGACCACATGAAAAGCCCTTCTGCTTACCCCTCTACCCAGTGAAAGCCCACCCCAAGATAACAGTCCCTGTGTGCAGCTGGCTAAGGATCCTGGGGGCAGTATCCCCAAAATGACTTTCCCAAGCCCCCCCCCAACTTGTTTGCTGCAACACTTCCAGCACAGGCCAAAGAGGGGAGAGGGGAGGCTTGATGCAAGTTTGTAAAAGGTGCCTTTGTACGGAGATGGGCATCTGCCAAAACCATCTGGGTGCTGGAGAGCAAACACAGCAAGAGGGAACATGCCCACAGGCATCTTCCCTTGATCTATTAGTCATCTGCTGGGAAGCATCAGAGAGAGAGAGAGAGAGACAGACAAAGACAGAGAGAGAAAGAGAGAGAGAGAGGAACCATCCCTAAAAAAGTAAAGATGGCAAGGAATCAACAACCACCCGAGATGTATTGGGAAGATGAGTGATAATTTCCTTCTGCAGATTGGAGGAGGAGAGGAGAAGGGAGGAGAGCGAGAGATGTTTTATATTTTTCTCCACTGCAACCTCATTTCTTTCTCACATTTCTTAGCGAGGAACAGGAGGTACATCGCAGGGAATATGCGAGCATTTGCATGCTCGGCATTTCATTCAGGTATTCCTCAGGGGTTTTTTGCAGCTGAAATTTTCTTTTCCTTTCACACTTGAAATAATTTTTGGCTTCTTTCCAACATCCCCTCAACATGCTGTAAATATTCTCATGCAGGGATAGGCTACACCCACGCTACACAAGCAGAATAGCAACACTCAGCAGCAGGGACAATTCACAACTGCAAGCTACAAGGTGTAACACTTCCGTGTGTGCAACTCCACTGCCACTGGCGTCAGCAGGATATGTCTGGTGCACCATGGCAAATAATTTACCCCACATGCGTAGCGTGACTTACACACGATTGTACTACTAACAGGGTGCCAGGCACTGCCTTCCATGCCAGCTTCCCATCCATAGTTCTCCCATGGATGCTGCTTCCCCCAAAAGCACATTTTTCTCACCTGTAGCAGAGCCTGAATACTTTAAAGGCTGCAGATCCCATCTGGTTTTGGACGCTACGCAGGGCCAGCCCTGGTTAGGACTTGGATGGGAGACTGCCAAGGAATGCCAAGTGCTGAATTCCTTTCAGAGGAAGGAACTGGCAAAACCACCTCTGAGTATTTCTTGCCTAAAAAACCCTAAGAAATTCTTGCGTATGCCATAAGTTGACAGGCAACTTGAAAGCACACAGAAGAAGAAAGGCAGGTGGGAAGCATGTCTGCCTGGGGGCATGGGTGCCAGGTGCCTCCTATGCCACCAGAGGGAGGGACTGAGGAGGCAGGGAGGGCAGCCTGGGCAACGGAAGGACGCCAGGGACTCTGCCCACCACCCCTGGCTCTCCCTCCGGAAAGAAGGCCCTGTCTGCTCTCGTGTGGCCATCCCACGGTGGAAGAGGCAGCCCACCAGCAAGGAGGTTTTGCAGGAGCACCTCCCGCCCCTAACAAAAATGCTGTCCCTTACAGCGTTCACAAAAATTTGCCTTTCTCTCCTTTTGCTCTGAGCGTGTCACCTTTTCTGCTCAGTACAGGAACTGACTAATTACAGGCATTTCAGGAATGCTCTGGACAGAACAGGAAACAAATGATTTGCCCCGTTTAAGAAAGGACCAAAGAGGAAATGGCAAGTTAAAGGGACAGGAGAGTTGAAAGATCCCAGTAGCCCCCGAGCGGCCCTCACTGGACCTAGGCTGGTTCTACATGTATGCGTTAACACTCTTCTCCAAATAGCCACAAATCTGAAAATGGACAGTATTTACAGGAAGGTAACAAGGTAAATACTGTCTGACAACATTATCTGGAAATTACAAACATTCTGTAAAAACAGAGACCAGCCCAACATCAATACCAGGAAAAAATATTAAAACAGATGATAGAGGAGTCTGTTTGCAAGTATTTAGATGCCAATGCAGTACTCAGTAGGAGCCAGTATGAAATTTCATGTCAGTACGATGCAGTGGTGGTCTGAGTGTTGGACTACAACCCCCTTTGCTCGGCCATGGAAACCCACTGGGTGACCTTGGGCTTGTCACACACTCTCAGCCCCAGAAAACCCGTGATAGGTTCGTCTTAAGCTTGCATAAATAGGAAATGACTTGAAGGCACACAACAAAACAACAAAGCATGGGTTTGTCAAGAACAAATCCTGCCAAATTAATCTTACACTTTTTTTTAACTGGGTCACAAGTTTAGTAGCTGGCAAGAATGTAGTAGATGCTGTTTATCTGGATTTCAGCAAAGCGTTTGATGAAGTTTCCCGTGATCACAGAATCATAGAATCATAGAAATGTAGAGTTGGAAGAGACCACACGGGCCATCCAGTCCAACCCCCTGCTATGCAGGAACACCCTCAAAGCATTCCCGACAGATATTTTGGTTAGCAAACTGATTACATTTGGAATAAATGGGAACACTGCCAAGTAGATGCATAATTAGCTGGAAACTCGTTTTCAAGGAGTTGCCAGCAATGGCTGCACGGAGGTCTCAAGTGGAGTCCTGCAGGGTTCTCTCCTTGGGCCAACACTCTTCAGGGTTTTTATCAGCGACTCAGGTGATAGATTAGAGGGAATCTTTATCAAGTTTGCAGATGACATAAAATGGGCAGGGGTAGCTCACACACACTGGAAGAGAGGAAGAGAATTCAGAAGAACTTTGCTAAACTAGAACATTGGGCTGAGGCTAATAGAATGAAGTTCAGTAGAGATAAATGCAAAATTCTACATTTATGCCACAAAACCAAAATGCAGGATGTTTGTCTCAGCAGCAGAACATATGAAAAGGATGTTTCACATGTACTGCTTATTGTTGATCATGAGCTGAACATGACTCAGTGGCGTGATGCTTCAGCAAAGAAGATAATAGTTTAGCCTGCCAGCGTGGAGTCGTGGTTTGAACATTGATTGCACTATGACTCCAGAGACCAGGTTCAAATCCCTGCTTATCCATAGAAATCCACTGGGTGACCTTGGGCAAGCCCCGCTCTCTCAGCCTCAGAGGAAAGTAAAGGCAACCCCCTCTGAACCACTCTTGCCAAGAAAACTCTGCTACAGGTCCACCTTAGGGTCACTGCAAGTCAGAAACAATGCGAAGGGACAGGACAACCACTGCATTAACAGAACTATGGTTTGCCAGACAAAGGAAGTGATAGTCCCAGTATATTGTGTGCTGCTCAGGCCTCACCTGGAGTAGCATGTTAAGTTTTGGGCACCTCGTTTTAGGAAGGATAGGGACAAGCTGGAGCAGGTTCAGAGAAGGGTGACAGGGATATTAACAGGTATGGAGAACAGAACATACGAGGGGAGGTTAAGGGAGCTGGGCCTGCTTTGCTGCTTGAAGAGAAGACGGAGGGGAGACACGGCTGCACTGCTTAAATACCCCAAGAATGGCCACTGGGAGGAGGAGGGGCCCGCCTGTTCTCTGCTCCCCCCCCCAGAGGGTAGGACCAAGAGGGCAGATTTTGATTGAACATGGGAAGGAACCTCTTGACAGTAAGAGCCATTTGACAACGGAATGAACGACTGAGAGCACCGCTGGGGTCTCTTTCTGGGGGTATTTTCAGAAAGAGGCTGTGCAGCTCCCTGCTGGGGATGCTCTAGCAGGAGATCCTGCAATGTGGGTGGGGGGTTCCAACCTCTCTGATTCTGCAGAGGTTCCATGCTCAGCGGCTCAGGTGGAAACCCCCCTGCTTAATAAAAGCATTACTAGCCTTGTGTGCTTAACAGGGAAATGTGTGGCCCAGCTTTATCTGGCCAGCTCAGGGACGCAAGTAAAGGAGCTCTGTGTCTGTATCTGTGTCTGCGTGTGAGAGAGGAAGGGAGCAACTGGTGCCTAATGAGGCTGGTGGGGGGGCAGAGGGGCAGGGCTACCACAGGGACCCCCCCCCCAGGCCACCAGAGACAACCAGAGACGTCTTTTGAATCCCTAGCGGGTAGCAACAGCATGACAACTGAACAGCGGAAACCAGAGCGTCTGAATGTTCATTCCATCAGTGCAGAGCCAGGCGGGGGGACGGGGGGCCACTGTCCAGGCAGAGCAGGGACACAGAGAGGCTGTCCCCCCTTCCTGTTCTGCAGGACGGCCCTTTCCTCCCACTGGGAAGGGGTGGGAAAATGGCTTCCTCCCCACCGCCCCCAGGGAAGGAAGGGAGGAGGAGCTTGGTGTCCCAACCCCACTCTCCTTGAGGAAAATAGTGCCCCCACTCCCCCGCCACCGCTTTGGTGCCAGGCGACACTTTTCTGGCACATGGTGTGAAGTCATGTTCCAGGGACAACGGAAGCCTCTATGCGCGCAGGTGCCTTTCTCTCTGGCACGGAGGGGGAATCCCTTCTTTTATTTTTCTGGATCTGTCACTACATGGATGTTAGCAGGAGATTACAAACTGAAGCACAGACAGTGAGAGAAGATTCCCAGAAACTGGCAATTCCCTTCGTGTGCGTGTGTGTGTGTGTAGATTCTGAGAACAGAGGAAGTAGCTTCTAAGCACATGCAGAGTGCATTTCCTACCCATAGCAGCTGACTCAGGTCACAAGCATCTGAGCCCCAGTACCCCTTGGTTTAGTCTGCAACTGTCCACACCGTTTCTGGAATCTCTCCCGCTGATCCCAGAGTAGTTTGTGAGACTGCCTGCCTGCCCCACAAGACTTTGCAACCCTGAGGAAGTGAGGAGGTGCCCTCTGCTCAGCCCCGGAATCAGACTGAGGGAGGTTCCCCCCTGGAGCTGAGCAACGAGGGCGACCCTCAGCTGGCCCCCCGTGGGGCTCAGAGGCCCCTGGGACCAGGGCTGAGGGGCAAAGGCAGCAGCCAGGCCGAGGGCCCTTCCCTTCCCTGGGCACCCTGCAGCTGGGCTGGCACTGGCAAGCAGGCCCCGCCACCAAGGAAATGGCCCCAAGGGGGCTGACTGGCACTGGCCGCCTGGGCCACGGTTGTTCCCTTTGGGGGGGACGGCAGGGGAAGGTGGAAGGGATCCTGGAAAGGGCATCCCACCACAGGGGGGAGCAAGAGCGCAGGAAGGCACGAGGAGCTGCCCTCTCTTGCAAACTTCCCACTGAGAGGTGGCAAAGTGGAGAAGAGAGACCCTCATGGACAGGAGGGGAGGGGAGGTGGCGGAAAGGGGGCCTTCCTGGCTGGGGAGTCCCTCTCCTTCCTTCTGGTTCTTTCCCGTCCTGCTGAAAGGAGACAAGATTTGCCCTTTACGGCTTCCTGCCCGATTGTCTTTTCTCCTCACCCGGCAGCCCTTTTCCTCCACAATAAAAGCAGCAGTGTTCGGCGTGCCTTTAAAATATGCCACAGTTTGCCAGTCAGGCCCCACAGCATTCTGCCCGGGACAATCAGGCCAGTCTCTACACAAAAGAAGAAGTGCACACAAACCAGAGACCCCAAAGCCCTGGGGGAAGAGTTGGGCCTCACAGGAAACCCGGCCTCTGCCCTCAGGGAGCAAAAGCACGTCAGAGACAGAAGCTGGTGGAGAGAGCCGAACGCAAGAGAATTCAGCCACAAAGTCAGCTCACTCTCCTATGGCCGGATGAGGATGAGGGCTTTTGAAGAAATGAGATTCTTCAAAAGTGGATTGAAATATATTGTGAAATATATGAGAGTACACTAATCGCATCATCTAAGCAGGGATGCCCGTATGGCCACCGAACTTCAGCCTGTTTTAAGCACCATATAGACAATTTTCTCCACCTGCAAGTTTTGCATTTCAGTCCACCTCTCCTGGAATATTTCCAGTCTAATACTCGGCTGAGACAAAGCGTTTCCGTCACCATGGGGGCCTCGGTATATCTGGGTCAAGAGCTCCTCACGCCTCTGAATGACTGTTAACCACCATAAAGACAATGCTGGCAGCCACACACACACACACACACACACACACACACACACACACACACAGAGCCTGCTTAGAAAAACCTGCCAAGCGAGGCAAGGCTCCATCCCTCTGGCCAAAGGGGGCTGCAGCCTAGGACACCTGACGGTACCAAATAAAAGGTGTTGCTTTTCAAGGCACCGTGTTGGATCCCGTCTTGAGATCCTGCATGAAATGTATAAATTACCATCAAAAGCAGATTCCTTCCTGCGTTTAAACTACATACATCCGATGTCACATTTCAGGGAGGCCTGAGAATGTGGCTCCGGGGGGCATTTGGGAGCACTTTCCCAGCCCACGTGTCAGCCTGCCCCCATCATTGGTGCCAAAGAGCCTTCATCGGTGGATCCATCTCTGTGGAAACAGAGAACCCACTCTCAGTTTCATGGCTCCCCCCAGCAGCTGCTGGGCCCTGTTTTTCCTGGTGGGGGGTCAGCATGGGGCACGGCCATAGAGTCAAAAGCCAACCCACCCCCTCCATGGAAACAGACCTGCAGCCCGCTGCTTGACGCCATTGAATCCAGTCCTCCTCCCCTAAAGAGAAAGTGGGAGCCTCAGGAACCAAACAAGCCCCCCTGAACTGTCCTCTCCCAAATACCTTCTTCCTCATTCTCACTCGCTTTCTCTCTCTGCCAGAGGCCTGTCATTTGGGGGAAAGCAGCATTGCTATGCCATGCAAGATGCCCACATCGCGCCAGGCAGCCCCAGTATTCCCGGGCGGGGGTGCTCTGCAGGCCCTGCTGGAGTGGGGGAGAGGGTAAGGGTTAGTGGGAGAGAGGGAACTGAAATAGCTGATCCAGATCCCCAGTCCTACCCAGGAAGCAGCAAAGGGGACAGGAAGAGGTTGGGCAAAGCAGATTGGAACCCCATTTCTCCTCCCTCCCACAATGTGCCCCACGGCTCAAGTTCAGCCAGCAGGAGCCGGCAGGAAGGGGCTCTGCTGGAGCCAGGAGGCGAGCCACCCCCCCCTCGCTAAAACGAGATAGCGGGACTTGTCGCCCAGCTCTTCACAGAAGGGCCACCTCTATCCGCTGCTATCCAGGGACACCTTCCTCCTCCTCCTCCTGGCACTCCGAAATCTACCAGGTGAAGCTTTTCCAAAGGGAGGATTGGAGTGGCAGAATTCTGCTCTTGGGATCTTGGTGGGAGCACCTCCCTTGGAGTCTGACCCCAGCTCCAAGGTCTCTAGCAGGGGAAGAGGGCGCCCTTAGTGCACCGAGGGCCTGCCTTCCTTTCCTTCCTCCTTCCCGGGGAGGCTGGGCACAGGGGGCCAAGCTGAGCGTGTCATGCCCGCCCCCCTCCTGCTCCTCCTCGCGGCTATGCCAGCCGCCCCGCCCACGCCCGAGGGCCAGGCATTCCTGGAGAGGCGCCCGTGGGAGGGGAGCCGCGCCCTGCGCCCCTCCCTTGGGTGAAAGGGTCCCTTTTCTCAGCCGCCCACCCCCGTATTCTTCGGAGGCCCCAGGGAGGGGGCTTGGCAGCGGAAGAAAGCAGCGCCCGAACGAAGCCCCCATTCTGCTGCCCACACACCTCCGTGAATGTTCCCCTGTCCCCCCTCGGGCGGTGGGAAGGTCGTGACACCCACGCGGGCGAGGGGGAGGGGAGGGGTGGCTCATGCGACCCCTCGCCCGGGACCACCACCCGCGGCCTTTGTACCCGGCCTCTCCCGGACCTCAGGGCGCTCGGCCACCAACCAGGCCGTGGGGGAGAAGGGGGCTCCCCCACTTTCTCGGACCGAGGACGATCCCTTCAGAAGCCCTGCAAAAGATCGCGCGCTGTCTGCCCGGCGCAACCGTTGTCCCGGTCCTCGTCGGGCGGCGGAGGGGCTCTCCGCCTTCGGCTGAGAGAGGGGCGCCCTGCGCTGGTCCCTTGGCGAGAAGGGGGTGAGTCTGGCGAAGGAGGCAGCCTGGAAAAAGTCCGGAATCCCCATAGAGGCAGTGCTGACGGGAGGAATCAGGGTTCTGGGGTTTACAAACATGACTTCCTCGGGTTCCGAAGAGCGCCCAGGTGCAGCAGGTGACCTAAACCCTGACCCACAACCGCCGCACGCCCCACACAGCTGGGAGTAGGGAAAACCCGGTCAAGGCGCCGGTTTGGGCGGGGGCGCCCTTATAGGCATCCCCCGAGGACATCCCTCTTAAAGGGGCTCCGATTCCAGCCCACCTGCCTCGGATCCCCCATGGGTCTCCCTCTGCGCCCGCTTCCCCGGCGGAAGGGCCCCCCTCCTCCCGCCGCATCAGGGCCCGGGGGAGCGCCTTGGCGAGGAGAGAAGGGCAGAAGAAGCCGCCAAAGGCCGCCCGCTCCCCGAGGACCCAAGCGGCGGCCACGGAGAGAACGGTCCGCGGGGAAGGGGGCGGCTCCCGAACTTCAGGCGCTCCACCTGGGGAGCGGACGGAGAAGAAGCCTCCGGCGCCCAGGGTCAGGCTGAGGCGGGGGAGAGGGGGAATCCCTCCCCCTTGCGGGATGCGCTCGACGCGTGAATTCTGCGCCTTGTGAAGAGGTGACGGGCGCCACCTTTCCCCTCCCCGCCCTGGACTTTCGCGCAGCTCCGCCGGCCGCCTCCTCTCCGGCCCCGCGGACAGCGCCAGGCGCGCCCCGCTCGGCCTAAGCCGCCTCACGCGCCCCGGCTTAGCAGCCAGCCCCCCTGCCTCCGCCGCCGCCGCCGCCGCCGCGACGTCCCCCTGGCTGCCCAAGGGGGCCCCGCATCAGCCACCCCGGGGGCGACCAGCCGGCTCCGGGCTTGCTGCTTCTTTCCCGTTCGTCCCCTGCCCCGTGGCCCCTCGGCGAGGGGTCCCACTTCTTGCTTTCCGCTGCTGCGGGCGCTCTGCACGCGCTCAGTGGCACTGCGAGCCGAGCACTGTGCGTCCCCCGGGGGAAGGAGGGAGGGAGGCAGGGGGGAGGACTCACCATGGCCGCCGCCGCCGCCTCCCTGGGGCCTCTGGCAACTCCTAGCCGCGGCCGGCCGGCCGGCCCGCCTCCCTCCCTCCGGCGGCGCCCTTCAGGCGAGGAGTCCGACCCGACCCGGCCGGAGGGGGAGGCGACGGGGAGCGAGAGGCGGCGCCGGGCCGGGCCGGCCCCCGGCCAGCCAAACAGCGCTCCTCCTCCTCCTCCGGCCGCCCCCATCTCCACTGGAACCCGATGCCGGTCGCTGCTCCCGCCCCCCCACTGGCCAGCCGAGCCCTCGGCTGCCCTTGGACTACTCGCCCCTGGTAAGACCCCCAACAGCGCAGAGCGCCCCTCCCGCCAGGAGACCCCCCTCCCGGGCTCATCCCCCGCCGCCTGTCAGCAGCAGCGCCCCTCCCCTCGGCAGGACGCCCGACACCCCCCCGCCCGGGGTTTCCACAGCTGAGCAGCAGGGGGTTTCGATCCCGACTCCCCGAGTCCCAGTCCAACACCCAAAGTAGGACGCCAGGTGGGCGCCCTGGCCAGCCATTGCCGGAGGAGGGTCTTCCCTTATGGTGGGAAGAGGGCGCAGCAGCTGGGGCGCATTGCTTGCATCCCCCCCAAAAGAGCCTCCTGGGGAAAGGGGAACCTGCAGCACGCCAGGCATCCGGAACATGCCAGGCCAAGTGGTGCCTCGCCCCTGCTCCTTGCCTCGCCCTGGCAACCTAAGCTCCCGCTGGAAAGGTGGGGGGCTTCACCAGCTGCCCACACAGCCCGCTTCCTCTCCCCGCCCGTCTGACCTCCCACTTCAAGGACAGGAACCCTGGGGGCCCCTACACTCTTTGGGCCCACGTGGGGGCTGGGTTGCTCCCAGGCAGGGGGGTGAGCGGGCGGGCAGGTGGGCATCTAGCAGGGTAAGGCCTCCCTGCCTGTGCCAGGACAGTTGCGGCCAGCGAGTGCGCGAGGGAGCGCCCGGATGGGGCTTCCTCTGCTCAGGAGCGGGGGGACGGGGCCACTTCGTCTGAGAGGAGGGCGGGGGGCTCCTGCCTCCCTGGCTCAAAGGTGCCCTCATCCCTATGGCGGCTGCCATACCCCAGCCTTTGCTGCCCCCCTCTCCGTGGCCAGGCTGGCAAATGGGGCTGCTGGGACTTGCAGTCTAAGAGCAATGTCTGGTTTGCTCCCTCTTCGTGGAGCTTCTCATGGAAGAAGCCCCGTATTCTGCCCCCCTTTTGTGCCTGCCCACCGGCCCCCTCCACCTTCTCCATAAGAAGACCCCCGGCCTTCCCCTTCCCCCGCCCTGGCCTGCTGGCTCCACCACTTCTGAGCAGCTTAGCAGATTCGGGGGGGGGGGTTAGAGGAATTAACTCAGACGGTGGCCGAGGGACAGAAGGAGGGGAGCCGGCGGGCAGATGCCGTCTGCCGGGCCCGCCGCTGAGACCCGATTATGGCCGCATCCAGCGCTGCGGCGGGTGGGTGTGTTTGGAAAACTGGAAGGGTGCTTTCAGGGGCATCTGATGTCTTCCTAGATCTGAATTATTTGGTTACGGATCCAAATTTTGCGCAGATGAAGGACTGGGAACTGGGGCCTCCCTACGCCAGAAGCAGCTTCGGGTAGGACCAAAGCGAGGCCTGACCAGGCAGAAGAGAGTGGCACTAATACTTCCGCGGCGTCGTGGTCTGAGCGCTGGATTTCGGCCCCGCGACCAGGCTTCAGTTCCTAGCTCGGCCCTGGAAACCCACGGGGTGACCTGGGCAGGTGACACACTCTCGGCCCCGGAAAACCTCGTGAGAGCTTCACCTTAGGGTTGCCATACGTCGGAAACGACTTGAAGGCAAATAACAACTGCTTCCCTCCACCGGGATGCTTTTCCAGTTGATGCAGCCCAAAATTGCATTGGCTTTTTTAGCCGCTGCATCGCATGGTTGACTCATGTTTCGCTTGTGGGCGACGAAGACTCTTGGATCTTCCCCCCATATGCTGCTTCCACACCCTGCACTTATGCATTTAATTTTTCCCTCCTCACACGTATCCCCATAGGCATGCATTTTGTTGGTTTTGGCCCACCTCTCCAATCCGCGAAGGTCACGTTCAACTCTGACCTGGTCCTCCGGGCATCTGCGACCCCCCTCCCGCGCGTCGATGGTCATCTGCGCGCCCCCGCCCCGGCTCCCTCATCGAAGCCGTCCTCCCAAGACGCGAAAGGACGGGGGCCCAGGAGAGAGACCCCGGGTCCCCAACGGTCGCTTCTCCCCGGGAGGAACAGCAGGCACCGGCGAAGAAAGGCCGCCTTCGCTCGGCCAACCGAACCCCGCCGCTGCCCCGGCCCACGCTGCCCCACCGCGCCCGCAGGAGTAAGCCGTCTCGGTGGTTGCGGAGGGCCGGGGGATCCCTCCCTCGCCCTCTCGCTCGCGGGCCCACAGCGATTCCCCCGGCCGCGGACGCCCTCGCCTCTGGGCCGCCTGGGCCCCCGGGAGCGCCGCCTGGTGGAGGTGTCTGCACGGGCCTCAAACCCCACAGCGGCTCTTGTGCGGGGGAGCGCGGACAGAAGAGGCAAAACTGCTGGGAACCTCCCCCTCCCCCGAGCGAAAAGCCGCGGGGGTCGGGGGTCCCGGGGCCGGAGGGGGCTCTCGGCATCGGCCGCAGCCTTCAAAGGTGCAGCGGCAGTTGGAGCGGCCCTCTCCGGGCAGCGGAGGTCCCACCAGCTCCTTTCTCGGCCAGGAGAGGCACTGGGGCACCCTCCCCGCACCCCGGTAGTCTTCTGCTCGCTGGTTTCTTGGAGGCAAAGGAGAGTCCCGGCAGCGGGATGGCTGGGGGGCCGGGGTTGGAAGGAAAGGCGAGCAGGACGCGACACTTGTTGAAGCGCGGGGGGGGGGGAGTATTTATTGGCCAAATGCAAATTAAGTCTTGCAAATTAGCGGCCAAAATCAGGACAGCCTGCTGGTGGTGTTGCGTTCCACGGGCTTAAATAGCCCCCGGGGGAAACTCCTGTCTGCCCATCTCCTCCCTCCCAACTCCTTACATCTGCCAGGGGACATTAGTGACAACACTTAATCCAGAAGCAAGATCATGACGTCTGCGTAACCTCAGCCCGCCGCCCCCCAGGACCCCCACGGCTGCCTCGGGGCCCTCTGTGCAGCATTGAGGGGGGCCTGGAGACCAAGGTGGAGAGAGACAGGGGTCTTGGGCAGCCCAACAGCCTTTTCAAGGCAGAACAGTGGCCCAACTTGGACCGGGGTCCACAGGTCCTATGACCAGACTTTAGGAGGCACTACTCCCAAGGGCCACTAGCCCTGGGCCTGGCCTACCTCTAGGGGCTGTGGGGAGCAAAGGACACAGACCACTGCTAGGCTCTTGCGGGGAGGGTGGCTTTAGAAGCTAATAATACTGGTCAAAAACAGGGTTGAGGAAATATAGCCCCAGGGCAGGGATGGGAAGGCCTGGGCACAGACCCTGTACTGGTGCTGGGGGGACAGGGGAGCAGCAGGACCCACACGTGGGTGGCCAGAAGCATTCCCTAGGGTCAGCCTGTGGTTGCAGCCCAGCGGTGGGTCCCAGGATCTAGGGTCTTGGCTCTCTTCATCCATCTCCCGTAGCCTGTGCCTCCTCCATGTTAGCCTGGCCTGCTAAGGACTGGAACCAGCCAGCCTCCCCTCAAAACTGGCTGGTCCCAGTGACTTCCAGAGCATCAGCCTGGCTGGTGGGGCAGAGGACTGGCTGCCCAGGTTCTGGACTGTAGCCCCCAGATAGGGTCAGCACCTTGGAAAGCGCATGTAAAATTCCCACTAATATCTGGAGCAGATTCACTGCCTGTCGCTGACATGGGAGCCACTAGCCCAGACTGGACCAGCCTCAATGCCCCCTGGCTCAGCAGCTGATTATTAACAGGTTATTCTCCCATGGTTGCCCAGGGAGCCAGTTTGGCTTGTCTGTCCCCTCAAGCCAAGGCATGTGGCAAGAAAGGGCTTGGTGCGCTGGGCACTTGGCCAGCGATGAATGCTTCCACAGATGCCCCTCAAGGGGCCCCTCCCAGACCTCCTTGCCAAAGGGTCCCCCCTGACTCCTGCCCAGTTTCCATCCAGTGACCCCCCAAAGCCCCAAGAGCCCTTCTCCCCCACGCAGTGCTGCCAAGAAGAAAGGGAAGGAATACCTGGAGGGCCCAGAGCGGCCCACTGGCTCTGCGCTGCCTCTCTGCTCAGCTCTGGCTCCTCTGCTCTTGACGTGATTCTGCGTGTGAGACACTGAGGCAGGAGGGCGTCAGGGGCCTGGCAGGGGGCTGAGCCAGGCGGAGATGCCAAATCCAGAACGCCACAAAGCCCCGGCCTGGCTTCTCCAACCCTGCAATTAGTCACTGATGCGGATGCTGATGCTGCTCCCGAAGCCCAAAACCTCCCCAAACAGTGGAGGGGTGAAAGGAGGACTTGGGTGGCAGGGGGGTGGCAGAGGCTCACAGCTCCCAAGCAGGGCTTCCTGCAACCCGGCCCCTTCCCTGATTCTCTTAGCCCCCAGAGCAGCAGCGAAGTTTGGAGCCACCTCTGATGCTGGGCAGGAGAGAGTGGATGTGGCCATTGGCTGCAGTAAACTATATGGATTGATTGGGTAAGAAGGACAGTTGCCTCTGGGTGGCAGCAGGCCAGTAGATGGAAAGTGGGGAGGTCTCTTTAGGGAGTCCCCTCCCAATGTTGGCCCCCCATGTCTGGTCCTCCCCTCCCAGCATGGGGATGCCTTTGCTCTGAAGCAGGAAATCACCCCTATTTTTAGCAGCCTATGAGGGAAGTGAGAGCCAGCGTGGGGTGGTGGTTTGAGTGACCTTGGGCACATCACACACTGAGGGTTTTCTTAGGGCTGCCATAAGTCAGAAACAAATTGAAGGCACACAACAACAATAGCAATGAGGGAAATCGGGGGGGGGGAGGCAGGAGAAGAGGGGGTGTCATTTTGTCAGAGAAAAAGTACTTTGAAAGATGCTGTCGGGTAGCTTTGCAGCAGGCACTTTTTGGTGTTTTCTCCCACCAGGCCCCTTCATGAGGGTTTCTAATCTGGGAGCGTAAGACCCCTGGATCCTTTACACATCTACTGCTTTCAAGTCAGGATCACCTGTCCTACATTTGTGCATTTCATTTTTCCTGTTTAGATGTTGTACTTTGCATTTATCCCTGCTGAAATCATTTTGTTAGTTTTGAGCCCCTTTTCCAGTCTGTCAGGGTTATTTTAAATTCTGATCCTGTCCTCTGGTGTGTTTGCAACCCCTCCTCAGTTTGGTGTCATCTGCATGTCTGATAAGCATGCCTTCATTTATAAAGATGTTAAACAACATCAGGCCCTGGACAGAACCCTGCAGCCCCCCGCCCCCCACTGGTCACTTCTTTCTCCAGGCTTAAGAGCCACTGATTTTGAGTTTGGTCTGTCAATTGATTACAGATCCACCTAACTGTAGCATTGTATAGTCCACTGTTCACTAGTGTGGCTACAAGATTGCACTGGAACTTCATCAAAATCCTGACTGAAATTAAGATATACCACGTCCATTGCACTCCTCTGATTTACCAAGCCTGTAGCTATTATTTAAAAAAAAAAAAAGATTGTTTTTGAGAAACGAATGCTGGCTCTTGGTTATCACAGCTTTCCTTTCTAGGCACACACAGGCTGACTAACAATCTCTTCTAGAACCTTTTCCGGTACAGACATCAAACTGACTGATTGATAGTTGCTCAGGTCCTCTTTCTTGCCCTTTTTGAGGATGGGGACATCATCTGCCCCCCTCCAACCGGCTGGGACTTCTCCTGTTCCCCAAGGATTCTCAAAGTCTGTTGACGGGGTCTCTGAGATTACAGCTGCAAGCTCCTTCACTACCCTGCGATGCAGCTCATCCAGCCCTGGAGACCTGAGTTCATTTAGAACAGCTGACTATTCTTCTATTACCGCTTTGCCTGTTCTGGGCTGTAGTCCTCTTACTGCATTATTTGTTCTATTTTCACCAGTTAGAACACTGTTTTCCTTTCGAGAGAAGACTGGGGCAAAGAAGATATTCTCTTTGTCCCCTCTCAGCATTTCACCATCTGTTGTTGTGAGTTTTCTGGGCTTCGAGGCCATGTTCTATTAGTCTTTGCTCCTGACATTTCGCCTGCATCTGTGGCTGGCACCTTCAGAAGATCTTCAGATGCAGGTGAAATGTCCCGAGCAAACATGGCCTCGAAGCCCAGGAAACCAACAACCACCTATGGATTCTGTCCATGAAAGCCTTTGACTTTACGTTTCACCATCTCCTCTACCCAGCAGCCCTACCGTTTCCTTCTTCTTCCTCTTGCTTTGAAAACATTTTTTAAAAAGCCACCCTCATCTAGCGTTTCTGACTTTCTTCCTACAAGTACTGGTGCTTTGTTTGTATCCCTCTTTTTTGGTTTCCCCATACTCTTTTCCCTTGAGTGACTTTGGTCCTCCTGCTGAGATGTTTCTCCTGCACGTGGACAGACAGACAGACACTCCCGCTAAGTGGGGCCAATGACTCAAGGAAGGATGAGTCATGGAAAGACGCTTCCGGGCTGTGGCTGAGCTGTGGGTACTGAGGGCGGTCATTAGCAAACCCCAAAGCCTTGCAGCCTCTGATGCTGTTTCTTCCATCTCTGGAAAGAGGAGCTGCTGCCAAAGGGAAAATGCAACCTAAGCAACTCATCGCTGCTGGCCTGGACCCCCTGCAAAGAAATGCCCCCTCCTCCTGGTTTGGCACCTCTCTGCAATCAAGAAGAAAAACATCCCTCTCCAAAAATCTCTCCCTTCCCTGCCCCAGGGGGAGCTGTGGCCACTCCTTCTTCCAAAATTAACCCCCCATCTTGAGGCAACCTCCCCAGACAGCTTCCAAGTTCCTGAGCCATTGCTGTGAGGCCAGCCCAACCAAGGCAAAGTAACTGCTTCAGGCAGCAGATGTTTGGTCAGTCATGGAAGGGTCACCTAAGTTAACCCAGCAAGGGCTCCTGCCTCTTTGATGGCTGTGCAGAAGTGGGAATTTCAGCAGGTGCTGCTTGTTACCTGGTTGCCTCACAGGCAGCACCTGCTTTTCTGCACAGCTACCACTGAAGGGAGAGGAGCCCCCTCCAGTTTCCTCCTGGCAACCCTCGGCAAGGCTGGCAAACTGCTAAATGTTGGCATCGTCCCTGTGTCTGAGGCTGGCACTCTTCTAGGAGTGGCAGCGATCCGTGGAAGGGGAACCCGTGGACCTTTCCCTGAGAAGGGCCTTTGGCCCCACCCTGCGGAGACCCACCTGGCGTCAAGGGGGTCCTTAGGGACAAATCACTCTGCTGGGATTTTTCCTCCTCTTTGGGAGGATACTGCAACCTCTGAGGTGCAGGGACGCTGTGCTTAAGGTGCCTCAAAGGACAAAAAAACACCTTTTGAAAAAGCCTTTTACACCTCGCCTGCCCCCATCTTTTCTTCTTTGTCCAGGTAACTTTTTTAAAAAGCACTGTCTGTATTGAGAAGCTGGAGAAGGAGGGCTGGCACAAGATAAATTATCAGGTTATAGCAGCAGAGTGTTTGCAGTAAACTATGCAGTAAGGTTTGAGCTGGAAAATATTGGGATCTCACTGTAGCCGGTCCTACTGTTAACTGTGTGAGTCTGCTTGCAACAGGCAAGGTAAGCAGCCACCACCTCCGGAATCACTTGCTGAGCATGTGCAAAGGACAAAACTGAGAGAAAAGGGGAAAGTGGATAAGCCTCCAACATCTTAAAAAAACGAGAGGTCTGTAAGTCTGGCCACCAACGTGGAAACTATGGCCAAGTATGGCAATTATTCCACTCGGCCCCTCCTGAAACTGCAAACCCTAGGATTCCATAGGACATTGCAAGTGGAATAATAGCGCTGTAACAGTCTAGTGTGGAAATGGCCCATAAGAAAAATGGAGAATGGTGGAAGCAAAATTCATCCCTGGAAATGTTTTGGAACAAACTTTGAAGTGGTCTCCGCTTTCTGTTTACTTACGCAAGGCTTGCACGCACTGTGTCAGTTTTGGATAAAAACTTTGCTGAGATGCACTGGCCTGCTCTTCTTTGGCACACGGCAGGGAGGCTAGGGACCCACCCCTATTCCTTCCATCTTATTTCTGCCTCTGGTGACACATTTTCTGTTCAGGAAGTAAGGTCCAGGAACCCATTGACTTCTAAGAAAGGCTTCCCCTCCCTTTGAGAGGTCAGTTTTTATTGAAAGCGCCAAACGCAACGTGTGAAGGGGAATCACTCTTGCAAAGGAAAGCAGATGTAGACCCCAGCCCAGAGGGGGTCCCCGAAGGCCGAGGGGGCTCCCAAACTCCCTCTTTGGCTTTTGCCCTTAGGAGCTTTGTCTGCCAAAGGCGAGGTCAGCGGGCCAGTGGCCGTGCAGGATGGTGGCCCAGGGCTGCCTTGCTTGGGAACAAGCTCCACTGAGTGGGGCGGGAAGGCTCAGCCAGGGCTGGAAGCAGAGGGCTTTGCAGGGAGAGCCGGGAGCCCAAAACGGAGGGGAAGCGCCCTCCACGGGCCCCGGGGGCGGCGGGGGCGAGCGCTGGCCCAGGCGAAGGAGCCGGTCCGTCCAAGGAGGGGCTGGATCTGGGCGAGCGGGGGTCTCCGAGTCAGCGGAAGCTGCCTGACAAAATTACAGCGCCGCAGGCTGGGACGTTACTGTTAAAAGTGGCTCGTTATGCGTCTTGTGACAACCCAAGTCATTAATTCCTGTCTGTTGCCATTGCGAGACTTTTAGGATTTGTTCCGTGTTTTGCTGTTTTTGGCGGGGAGGAGCCACCCTGCCAGGACTGATAAGACCATGGCATAAAACTTGGAAAATTCCTGCTCACAACGCTATAAAAACGCCCCCGCGCCAGGATCCGGGTTCGAAATCTCCCACCCCCGGAGCAGCCTGGAGGGAGGGCATGGCCGATCGGGGGCCCCACCCGCCGAAGGGTGGGCGCGCAGTGGCCGGCCCCGCCCGGGAAGAGGGCGAGCGAGCGGACGAGCGAGCGAGCGAGCGGCGATGTCCGGCTCCCGGGCGACGCTGAGGGGCTCCTCCGGAGGGGGGCGCTGCCGGGCGGCGGGGAGGGCGGAGCCTTCTCCGGCGGGGCGGGTGAGGGGGCGCGGCGACCCCCGGCTTTCCCGCCCCCTCGGGAGCTGACTCGACGGGAAGGCGCGCCGCTGCGGGAGAGGTCGGGACCGGGAGCGCCGCCGCCGCCGCCGCCAGCGCCATGGGGAAGCGCCCGGGTCCGGAGCCGGATCCCCGCTCGCCGGCGGCCCCGTCGCCGCCCGGAGAGGAGGCCCCCGGGGAGGCGTCGTCGGTGCTGTGCCGGCTGCAGTTCCTGGACGACGGGGAGCCCTTCGCCTGCGCCGCCTTCCCGGAGCCCCGCCGCCCGCCCGCCCAGCCCGTCCTCGAGGCGCTCCCGCTCGCCGCCCAGGTCGCCCACTTCCATCGTCTCCTCGGCGCCCCCCTCCCGGTGAGTCGGCCGGGGCTCCTGAGCGCGTGCAGAGGGCCTCCTCCGCCCCTCCCAGCCCGGGCGAGGCGGAGGCGGAGGCGGAGGCGCAGCGCCGCCGGGTGGGGCCGGGGAAGGCGCGGGCGGGCTGCCTTCGGGCGTGGACCGCAGCAGCCCGGCTGCCTCCGGCCACGGCCCCGCCAGCTCGGCCACCCAGCTGGGGGGGGGGCGGGGTGCTGGTCCTTGCCGGGGGTCTCTCTCGGTCTCTCTGTCTCTCATCGGGGTGTGGTTGTGCGTCTCCAAGTTCTCTCTGGGCGGTGGCGACCGCAAAGCGAACCTGTCACTGGGCTTTCTTGGCAAGATTTGGTCAGAGGAGTTGCCGCTGTCCTCCTCTAGGCCGAGAGTGTGTGACTTCCTTGCCCGGGCTCACCCGGTGGGCCTCCACGGCCGAGCAAAGGGGATTCGAGCCCTGTGTCCCCCGAGCCCAGGGCTCCGACCCCATTGTTCCCCATCCAGCTTGGGGGGGCGCTTAGAGGGCCGGGGGCGGCCTTGTTCCTGCCTTCCCCTCCGGTTTGGGCCACCTTTGCGCTGCCTGGCCGCTGCCCTTAATGTGGGGGGACTCAGCCACCCCCGCCGCGTCCTTTTCATTTCTTGCTTCTAAAATACCAGGAATTCCCCTTTCAGTGGGCAAAGCGGCTGGGGGAGGGGACTCGGCTGCAGCCGCTGCCGTAGTCCCCCTCCTCCCCCTTGTGCAATTTGGCCCTGGAAGGTGAGGCTTTTTCCAGAAGTTTCAGGCAGGAGAGTTTTCTGCTTCTGGGAGTCTGGGTTGGCAGCTGCAGCCGGACTGAGAGAACCTTTCTGAGCCCCCCGCCGCACCACCTTTAAGGTCGTGGCTTAGAATCCCCCCGCCAGTGCCACGCTGACTGCCCGGGTGGCTGCGCTCAGTCACGCTCTGGGCATACACGTGCGCGGTTAGCAGAGGGCACTGCCATCTAGCTGTGCCAGGGGGACCCACTGCCTGGGAGCAAGTGTGGGGGCTGCTTCTGTTTTCTGCTGTGGTCCCCCTCTGCCAGACTTCGTGGTCTCACTTAGAGGACCCCTTTGGTGGCCAAAATGGCTAGTGGGTGCCCGTGCAGTGTCTTCCGCCCAGGCCTATCACAGAAGAGGGAAAGTGTTTGTGTGGGGTGTTTGTGAGGGGGTGTCCTTGGCTTGGCTGTGCCTCCTGCTCTGTGGGGTGGAGCTGCTCAGGCGAAGGAGAGGAGGAGGAAGACCACCTGGGAGCCTCTTCCCAAGGAGAACATGGCGGAGGAGTCCTTAGCCAAGAGGCTCTGACCATAAAGCCTTCTGCTCCAAGGCCCCTACCGCTCTCTGCTGGCCATTCTTCTTGCAACAGACCCAGCTGGCAGTGACCCCCCCCCACTGCTGAATGGAGCATCCTAGCCACAGGCAACAGACCTCAGGGGGGCCCAGGCCCTCAGCTAGCAGGACAGCTAGTGTCTCCAGTGGGTTTCCCAAAGGGTTTGGCCCACTCTTGTGAATGGGGGTCTGGGCTGGGTGGGCCTGTGGTTGGACCCCGCCCAGCGTTTGCCACGTTTAGTGGAGGGGGCAGAGGAGATGTGCTCAGGGAGGAACTCAGGGGGGCCAAACTCTGAGTCTGGAAAGAATTAGAGTGCAAACCCCCGGGGATTGTGAAACTCCAGCCCTGTGGGCAGCAGCTTGTGTTGTTTCCTTGGCGTCTTTATTTATTCCTCTTGGCGTGACGCAGCAGAGTCATCGGGTGTTTCTTGTCAGTGACTAAAAGAAGTTGGGAGCAAACAGGAAGAGGCATGTTCTGGGCCAAGGGGCTCTGGTTTCAGGCCCGTGCGGTCACTCCTCCGCGAGGGTGGCTGGCCGTTCAGATAGCCGCCCTTATCAGCGCCGGGTTCCTGCAGTTTTTTGCAGCAGCTGCGGGCCGAACTGGACCAGACTGGAATGTCTGCTGCTGCCAGCCCTAATTTTGGAAGAAGAACTCTTCTTGGAATCAAAGGCAGGGAGGGAGGGGCAAAGTCCTCCCCACCCCGCTTTCCCCGGTTCAGTCATTTCCCCGATCAGCCTGAGAAGGGGGGCTTGTGGTCACCTGCCCTCGTCCTTCCCTTCCTGTGGCTGATCTGCAGGAAACAGCTGAGCTGCAAGGAGGAAGAGGCTGTCGTGGGGCGTGGGGCAATCCTTGGGCCAACGCAGGAAGGAATCCAGAAGGAAAGTTCTTCTCTGCCGTCCACTTCCCACCTTCTTGGCCGTCTGGCCTGGGGTGTGTGAACGAACCAGCTCCATCTCTTCTGCTTTCTGGGTGCTACTGTGGGCCCAGAGTTGGTCAGTACGTGGTGGGACCCTCAGTGTCTCAGGTGGAATTAGCACAAACTAGTACACAGTCCAAGATTATATTCTTTCTCACCAAACAAGAGCTTAATTATCATGCAGCTTCTGTCTGGAATAGCAGTACTGCGTAGACAGCTGGGCCTCAGAGCAACATCCTGGTTACTGAACCTCTGGAGAGTGAAAGAGAGAGGTGGGGACTCCTGGGGAGTACTAAAGCGACACAGGACTTGGGACGGAGAGGCAGTGGGCCGAGAGGCCTCTGTGGTCTTTGGGGAGTTTCTGGAGGCCTCGGTGCAGTGGGGGTGCTCTCAAAGCAAAGGCCAGCAGAGGCTTCCAGGGTGGGCCTTGGCGTGCCTGAGAGGCAAAGGGCTGCAGAGAGAACTCACCCTGGAGGGCCCAGGGAGATCCCAACCACCTGAGGAGCTGCCCGGTAGCAGGACTCCTGTGCATCTTCATGGGTGTGTGGGAGGGTGCAGTCTGGGGCAGTTGAACTTTGTGCGCTCCCCAATGCTGCATTTGCACGCAGATTTCCAGGGAGAGCTCCTTGAGAAGATGTCTTTTCTCAGTAGCAGCAGTGAATGTGGGGAGGTGGTCTGCCCTTTTTTTGGACAATATTCTCCAGATGAGAAGACTGGCTTTGGATATGTGCTCTTTTTCTCTTTCACACACACACACACACACACACACACAGCGCGCGCTCCAACCTTGCACCCAATTGTCTGCAGTTTGGCAGGCGTGGGAGTTCCCTTATGAGGAGCTGTGGATTGCAGCAGATGGTTGTAAATAGAACAGAACTTATAGTCTTTCCCATGGGGGTCTCCAGGAGAAGCCCCTCAGATGTCTGTGCCTCAGTTTGGGCCTTGTGCTTAAAGGACCTGGTCAGCTAATTATGAAAGCCATGCATCTGCTTACCAAAAGTTGGTTTCCTCGGAGTCAAAGCCTTCTGCGAGGAAATTGCTTTCATTGTATGGGCATTTCTGAGGACTTGTGTATCAACAATGTAGTGGCTTGAGTGTTTGGTTGTGGCTCAAGAACAGTGTTTGAATCCCTGTTTAGCCATGGAAACCTACTGGGTGACCTTGGACAAGTCACATTCTCTCAGCCTTAGGCAAAGGCAACCCCCCACCCACAAATCTTGCCCAAAAACCCCCATGACAGAGTCGCCCAGAGTTGGGTTTCCATGGGCTAAGCGGGGATTCGAATTGTGGTCTCCAGAGCTCAAACCACTGGACTATGCTGGCTCTGCCCCTCTTACTCATTACACTGAAATAAGCCAGAACAGACCTGGTTTGCATTTGCTTGGCTGAAAACTTTCTTCTTAAGGAAATGACTGCCTAGGAAAGCAATTACTTTTAATTACTGATAAAGCTTTAAGGAAATTTCTTTAATTGCGAGAACAGCAAGCGCCTCTTGGCACCTTTTCAGATTGACAGACTTGTGTGAGTCTTGGCCTTCTCTTAAAATAGTCGTAGTCTGAAAGGTGCCAAAAGGCGCTCCAATGTGGGGTTTCGCTGCAACAGATATAGGCGCCACCATGCACTGCCTCTCTGAGCATGGCTCTCATTGGGAGAGCAGCCGCAGCCATTATCTTTGCATTCTTCCCCTCTCTGACCTTTGTTTCCTTTGCAAGAACAATCCCTTTCTGGAATGTTTGTTCCTGGAAGATCATCGGAGCACAAAAAATTCTTTCAGGAGATGGGATGAGCCGCTCCCCAACTTCTTAAATGGCCCTGTTTGTCTCTAGCTAAATCTTAATGATTTGCAAAACCAATCTCTTTTGCAGTAGGGAGGGAGTTGCCTGTTGGTTGTGTTGGGCTGGATGAAATCGGCCTTGTGCCTGAGAGTGAGATGCAGTGAAGCTCTGCTTTGTGGGTGATGGGCTTTGCAGTTGTGCTCCTGAGATACAGCTGTTCTCTCCAACCTTTTAACTTTTCTCCTTCAGGTTTTGTTAACGTGCCTTCAAGTAGACTTTGAGAAATCATAGCTCTCTTGGAGAGTTTCCCTGTCAAGGTTTAGTATTCAGAGAAGGTTTGCCTTAGCCCCCTTTTAGCTGAGAGAGTGTGACTTGCTCAAGTGGATGTCCGTGGCTGAGCAGGAATGTGAACGCTGGTTTCCCAGAGGAGCCCCACTCTTAGCCAAACTGCTGCACCAGGCCGGCTGTCCTTCAGGCAGGTTCTTTAATTCTGCCACGAGAGTCACCGTTAAAGCACGTAGAGACCAAAGTTAGAACTACCGCTGTCAGATTTTCCTAGGGAGCCAGTCCTGCTCATTTCATCTGGGACTCTTAAATATAAACCTCCTTCCAAGCAGACCCTGTGCCATCCTATTCTCAGCCCTTTTCTAAAGGCGGGCAGGGCAGGGGATAGCCGTTCCCAGTCCCTACTGTGTGCGTGCTGCTCTTGGCAAGCAAGCTGTACATCTGTTTTTCGTGATGGTGCCTCCCACCCCCGCCTGAAGATAAATATAAACTTTGTGCTACAAAAGCAAGCTGTGTGAGTGAATTTCCCACACCATCAGAAACTCTCAGAGCCTTTCCTGGAAGGCTTCTGCTGCTGTCCTGAAGGAGAGCAACTCCGGTCCCGGGGGTGGCTTGGTTGGAGCTCTGTGTCGTCCCCTTCTGAAAATGTCAAAGGCTGAGCAGCAAAGACAGACATGCCGGAAGGGGGGGGCGGTAGGGGAGCTGTGGGGGGGCTAAAGTGGCCCTTGCTGAGTCCTCAGGCAGAGCAAACGGCCCATTTGCAAGAGGACGGTGGGGGAGTCACTGCACCCTTAGCTGCTGTCCTCATCCTGCGGGGTTTCTCCCCACTCCCGTGATGCCTTTCAGGCTTTGGGTGATAGCGTTGTTGCTGCTGCTGCTGCTGCTGTTATTCCCCATTTTTCTCCAGCTTGAGGCTCAAGGCAGCTTACAGTAGTTTTAAAAAACATTAAAAAGTGATTAAACTATTAAAAAACCCCAAACCATTTAAGAACATAAGCCAGAAAACCCAACAAAATAACCAACCAAAGCTCCAGCCTGCTGTGCAGGCCTCCGAGGCCTGACGAAATAGTAAAGTCCTCACCCGTTTATGGCAAGCGAGTAGGGAGGGTGCCAGTCTAACCTCTTTGGGAGGAGAGTTCCAGCGTGTGGGGAAGCCGCTGAGAAGTCCCCATCTTCCGTCTTCCCACCAGCTGTGCCTGGGAGGCTGGTGGAAGCGGGAGAGAGAGAAAAGGGCCTCCCTGGCAGGCCTTGGGGTTGCATGCTGCTGACCTGGAGGCTGGACTGCTGCTGCGCGCTGTGCAACGGGCTGCCTCTCCACCAGGTTAGAAGCTTCAATTCGTGCAGGGTTGGTTGCTGGTGCGTTTAGGAGTGATTGTGTTACACCTGTATTAAAAGCTCTCCAATGGCTGCGCAAGGTGCAAAAGTGTTGGTTGTTGCCTTTAAAGCCTTGCGTAGTTTGGACCCAGGTTACCTGCGGGATGGCCTTTTCCCATATCATCTGCCCTGTACACTCAGGCCTTCTGGGGGATGTTTAGTTCAGACAGCCAGAACCAGTCTGGCAACTGTTAGCCAGAGGACCTTTTCATGAAATTGTGGAACGACCTGACAGAAGAGATTCGACCACTGGATGTGGTGTTTGAGTTTAAAACAACATTAAAGACCAGCCTCTTTTGGCAGGCCTGTTGAGATGGTTTCCAAATTAGGAGTGTAAGTTATGAATTGTATGCTTTTTATATTGATGTTATGCTGTTTTAACTAATTGGTGTTTATGTTTTAACCGTGTTATGTTTCTGTTTGTTACTATATTTTGATATTTTATTCCTTGCCTTGATCCGTAGGGAAGGGTAGGTAAGAAATAACAGCATCAATAATTGTCATCATCAGAAAACACATGCAGGTTCCTAAGGGAGAATGCGGTCCTTCCCATAACCTGGACCTCGCTCACAACCAGCACAACTTCTCCCCAGAAATGGACCGGCAGCCAGTGGAACTGTTGCCACAGGGGTATTGCATGTTCCCCGTAGCCGGCCCCAGTCAACGACCAGGCTGAAGCTCTTTGGCCCTGCTGAAATTTCCTAACGCTCTGCAAAGGCAGCCCCATGTAGAGCGCACTGCAGTAATCCAACTGGGGTGTAACCAAGGCATCTCCATGGCCAGGTCTGATACCTGAAGGCTATGGGACCCTGGCTGTGGGAAGTGGCGGCGCAGGAGCAAGCCTTTGGACCACAAATGTAGGGAAGGACGGCTGAACACCAGCTCATGGCGGCTGAGAGGGGCTAGCCTTCCCTTCCCTTCCAGCCCTTTGGGTGAGAGCTGGCAAGTTCCCAGGGCAACCAGGCAGGGCGGGGGCGAGAACAGCCTGTGCCACTCTCGGGGCCGGACGGGGGGCAGCAGGAGGCTGCCAAGAGCACAGCGAGCCAAGAATGCTGCAGAGGGCTGGCCGGTGGAAGCGGCGAGGAGGCAGTTGAGGCTCCCCCCCCCGTCTGGGCTTCAGCTGCCAAGAGCTCAGCCTGGGAAAGGGCGGGGGGACTGCCTCTGGCCGAGACCTTTCAGGCTAGCCTGCCAGGAGGCCGGCCTTGCAGCTTAACTCTCCCTTGCCTGGACTGGTGTGTGCACACACGAGCGCACGCACTCATGGAGCGGAGGCAGACAGGTCGAGCAGAGGGAGGCTGTGGGGCTGTATCCCACCCTCCTCCCCCCAGCACAGCAGCAGCAAAGGGGCCGTGGCTTGAGGCGTAGTGACCCTCCTGCTTGCTTCCCTCCAAAAATGTAATTCAGAATATGGCAGCCAGGTTGGTCACCGGAAGATCTAAAACTGACCACATAACACCTATTTTGAAGTCTTTACACTGGCTGCCTATTAGTTTCCGGGCACAGTACAAGGTGTTGGTTTTTACCTTTAAAGCCCTTCATGGCTTGGGGCCAGCCTACTTGCCGGATCGCCTTCTCCCATATAATCTGCCCCGCACATTAAGGTCCTCTGGGAAGAATCTACTGCAGCCAATCAGAACTAGGTTGGCTGCGGTTACCCAGAGGACCTTTTCTTGGTCGCTCCCAAGTTATGGAATGGCCTGCCGGAAGAGACCCGGCATATTACCAGTCTTGACTGCTTTAAAAAAGCAGTCAAGACTGTTCTCTTCCGACAGGCCTTCCCAGACTAGTGTTCTACTGCCTCTCATCAATTGTCCCTTTGTTTTTAATTGTCTTTAATTGTTTTTGTTTTTAATTTTAGTTTTTAATTTTATTTTAATCTGTTTTAATAGTTAGTGTGTTAGGGGGATGGTAGGGTTGGTGGGTGGGGAGGGTGGGCTACATTTTGATGTTTTAATATATTTATATGTTCTGTAATGCTGCCTCGATCCATTTGGGAGAGAGGAGATAAAAATAAATTTTATTATTATTATTATTATTATTATTATTATTATTATTATTATTAACTAAATGGACCCCTGGGGGGTGTATGTGCACTGAGGGGAGTCTCCCCACCTCACCCGCTTTTTTGCCTTCACCCCGGAGGGCTGTGTGGGTGTCCCATGGGAAGGGAGGAGGCTCTTGGGGTTGGCCCAGAGCCACTGCATCCTCCTTTGGGAGGGAGGAAGGGAGGGCGGGCAGGCCAAATCTTGGGGAGGGGGCTGAGTCAGCAGGCATGTCCACAGAGGACAAAAAGGGTGTGTGTGGGGGTGCAGCTCTCTCTTTCTTTCCCTGGGACACAGACCCCCCCTCCCACCCGCCAGGACTGGCTCGCTTTGCCCCTGCAGCCTGGGAATGGCCACTCGCTCAGTTCCAGGCCTTGGGAAGGAAGGGAAGAGGCTCCCTTGGGCAACTGCAGGTGTTGGTTGTGCCCTGAGACGCCTCTGGGTGTGGTGCTGAGCATCTTTGCTGCCAGCAGGTGGGGGGAGCACAGATGAGCCTGGATGACACACATGGGGAGTGGGGGTGCAGAACCATCTTAGAGCTTCTGGTTCCATCTGCGCACCAGACACAGTATATGGGGAGGGAGGCTGGGGCTGGCTCCAAAGCGGGAGAGGCAGAGCTGCCTTTTTGGGGCCCCCTTGAGCCATGGGTGCCTCTCCAAAGCCTGACTCTCTTCTCTGGGAGGGGGGCTTGTGAGAAGCCCCCTCCTCTTTTCCAAGGAGTTTCTCCAGTGCCGCTTCTGCTGCTATGATGGTTCCCCGGGGCATCTCACGGAGATGCTGTGAGATGCAGGTCCTGGCCAGTTCCAGGGACCAAGAGGGTGCTGCTGATGTGGGGCAGAGGGAGGGGTGGTGTTGAGAGAGGTTGGTGCCTCCCACGCCCCCAGACCTGGCTTACTGGGACTCCTTTTTGCACATGCAGATGTGGGGAGGCCTGGAGACGAAGGGGCTGGAGTGCTGGGCACTTGGGGCCACATGCCTTGGAGGATGTCTTGGCACATTAAGACGCCTTCTTTTGCTTTCTTGGTGGGCGGATGGGCCAGGGGCAAGCGTGCCCGTCTTTCTAATGGGGTGGCCCTCATATCTTGCAGCTGGAGGACTGCACCTTGCAAGTATTGCCCTCTGGACACTATTTGGACCTGGAGCTGTCCCTGCTGGAGCAGAAGGATGAGCTGGAAGGCTTCTACGAGGACATCAGGTGAATGCCGGCCACAGGGGCACTCCTCTTTTTCCATGCCTCCGTCAGGGCTGCCTCACGCAGGACTTGGCAGGGAGGGAAGGAAGGTGCCTTGTGGGGGCTCTGCTCCTGGTACATTCTGCAGCCTCAGAATGTGGGTACGACTGGGTGCCCAGGCCCATCACCCTTGGGAAGTCAGCGGGGGGGGCACTGCCGCTCTCTCCCTGCTGCACGAGCTCCCTTGAGGGGCGCCTGGAATGTCTGCCTCTGGCGGGGTCTCCCTGGAGGCCGGTAGTGAGCATGAAGAGCAGGGGCCAGGGTCCGAGCAAGCACTTTGCAAAGTTACGGGAGGCCCTGAGGTGTGTTAGGGGTCCCAGTACTTGCTGGGGAGGGGCAGCATGGGGAGGGGCCAGGGATGAGCCCACACAAGCTGAGACGCTCCTGTCTGGCTTTTCTTCTCTTGCAGCAGAGGCCGGCGACCGATCCTCCTCCTGCGCACGCAGCTCTCTGTCCGAGTGCAAGCCATCTTGGGTGAGTCTCTCCCGAGCCAAGGCACGGCCAGGAGCCACCGTGGCAGGATGGCTTGCTCTCCCTGCCATGTTTTTGGGTGGCAGCTTTGCTTGGTGCTGCACTGTGCTGCAAGGGGATGATGGGATCGGTTGGGGAACAGCTTGCTGGAAATGGGGAAACGTTATTGTAGAAAACTGTGATAAGAGCAGCGGTGCAGGCAGGCAGATGTGGTAGAAAGCTGGGCTGTTGGCAAGCTGAATGAGAAAATGGGAGGGGGACGAATAACCTGGGAATGAAGTTGTTATCATTAGCTACCAAATAGGATGCTGGCACACACTAATTTGTAATGTTACAGCTTATGAAGTACTGCAGATCCAGTGCTCCTTTTAGCCTTGGCAGTGCTGAGGTGTGCATTTGTTTCTCTGAAAAAAAGGACTTTGAAACCTTTAAGCTTAATTGCTTGAACTTGGAGCTACCCTGAGCATCACAGGTGGCCAGCAAGCACTTGCTTGACCCTCAAGCTCTTCACTGATGGGTTCAGGAGAACTTAGCAAGCCACCTGCTGACTTCCACTGCTCTGAGGCTGGCAAGCACCACTGCTTCCTTCTCCTGCTGGGCCCTGTTGCTTGCACGCGCACACATGCGCGCACACACATAACTTTGGGCTGGGCAAAGTGGTTCCGTTCTCTCTGGCCTCCTCTGAACCATGAAGCGGCATGTCTCCAGATGTCTGTCTGTCTTTCTTAGCCATTGGGATTCTTAGTAAACTGCTTTGTGGTAAGCTGCCTTGGGTCTGGCACTGGGAAGAAAGTAGGATGTGGTGGAAGGAAGGAAGGAAGGAAGGAAGGAAGGAAGGAAGGAAGGAAGGAAGGAAGGAAGGAAGGAAGGAAGGAAGGCAGGCAGGCAGGCAGGCAGGCAGGCAGGCAGGCAGGCAGGCAGGCAGGCAGGCAGGCAGGCAGGCAGGCAGGCAGGCAGGACAGGCAGGACAGACAGGTGGGTGGAGGGATGGATGGATGGATGGATGGATGGATGGATGGATGGATGGATGGATGGATGATCATGTTTTCAAAGCAAATAGCTCACCTTTGCAGGTGACCAGGTTTTGCAGACGGAGAGGAAGATTCTGAGACAGTTTCTGTGTTTACCTTCCTTCCCTGGTCTGTTGCTGTCCCTGATATAGAACAGAACTGCCCCCCTCCTTCAGTGAGTTGTGCAATGTGATTATCTCCAACAGTATCTCATGACACACAACCATTTTTGCTAAAAACACTAAAGGTTTAATGGAGATTACAAGTGACGGCAAAGCCTAAATGGTCGAGGGTTCTGGGGCAGGGAGCATGGGTTTTGCCTTCTCCTGGCTGTGGGCCATTGCAGTGCTTTTGCCATCAAGTGCGAGTCCCACCTCTCCCTGGACACCTGGACGATGTGGTCACACTGACCGTTTTGGACACCCCTTTCCGCCCCCATCCCTGTCCTGCCCAGAGAGCAGCAGCTCCCACAGCTGGAATGTAAGGAAGAGGCCATTCTGACTTATGGGAGGGAGGGAGGGAGGGAGGGAGGGAGGGAGGGAGGGAGGGAGGGAGGGAGGGAGGGAGGGAGGGAGGAGCTTTGTTCCGGAGGCCACTGCCCACCCTCTCTGCCCTTGTCTAGTGCCTTGCTTCTAGTATTCTTCGTATTCTTCGTGGGGGCTGCGGTTGCCTCACTCCTGGCTGCAGTTTCCTTCTGACTCAGCACTGTGCCTCCAGGCCTGCCTGGGGTGGTCCAGGCTGAAGGTGTTTCCAGAGCCCTGTGGGTGGCTCTTGGCTGGGGCCCTGTGTGCTGCCCCCAGGGTGTGCCCAGGGGTCTGTGGGGAGCAGAATGCGGCCAGGGTGGCTCTGGGCACTGCCAGAGGTTTTGGGCAAGGGGGTGGGGGGGTGCTCTTGAGTTTCTGGGAAGAGTAGTGCTGGTGTGAGGAGGGCTTCCTTCGCTGTGGCTCGGAGGTTTCTCCTCTTGTTCCTCTGGGTGTGTAGGATGGAGCCCAGCCTCTGAGCGTCCTGGGAGGATGGGGCGCGGAGAGCTGCCAGCAGAAGACCTTTCTCCTGGAAAGGGACTGAAGAGGAACAAGCAAGGGGGTCTTCCAGAGGAAGGACACTCTTGCACGTGCAGGCCTTTGGGCAGATGTGCTTCACTGATGGCATTTCTACTGAGACAGGATGCTCATTCTCTGCCTGGCCTACTTGAGTTAGAATGCTTGCTGTGCAGCCTTTTCTGCCCCATTTCTTCTTACAGACTCTGCAGACAGTGGCTTTCTGTGGATGAACAGAGCAATTGTTCCTGCCGTCCGTTTCTAAGGCTGTACTGTTGCAGAACATAAAAGGAGCAGTTTGCTTCTAGGGTGCATTTGAATGGTGGCAGCCTGTGGGTTGATGCTTCTGCACCCCCTCCACCTGGTCCCACGGCAAAACTGGCTCCCCAGCCCCCCTGGCAGAGAGGGCATCTGCTTTGGAGAGGGGGAGCAGCAGCATGGCAGGTTGAAAACAGGAAAGGCTGAGATGAGAAAAAGCTAGGGCGTGTTGTGAGGGGAGGGAGGTAATTTAAGTCATAGGGATTACATGGTGGCAATGTCCCATTGTTTAAAAATGTCTACAGAGGGGCTCGCATTTCCCTGAGGGGTGATCTGTTCTGTGTGTGGAGATCCTGTGATCTGCCTCCGGGCTGCTCTTTGTCAAGAGTTCTTCTCTAGGCAGGAAGCTCTTCAGAGATATTTATATCATAAGGCAGGAAACAGGAAGGTGGCCAGGAACTAGAGCACAGTTTGGTGGAACTGGAGAAACAGGCCCTAGAGACTCTTCTCCTTGAGGCTGGAGGGGCTGGGGAGAGAACCCAGGGTCCCGTCCTGTCCCACCTGGGGGTCTCAAGCTCTGCTCCCTGGGTGTTAAAAACTGCATCAGAAAAAGCCTCCACTCCCCCTGTGGGGCCGTGAAAGAGTCTCACAGCCGGTCTGAGCGCAAGCTTTTTTGCTGCCTAAAACAGTGCCAGGAAGCTTTCAAGGGCCGCGTGTCCATGTGTGTATGCACGTGGTTCCTCTTATTTCTCCACCTCTTGGAACCCCCCAGCTCCTCCCTGCTGTATAAGCCCCCTCCACAACTCCAAGGCTTTCCAAGCCTGGAGCAAGTAGTGCGCGGTGCTGCCGCAATGGGAGACCGGAGGCGACGCACAGCAATACCTTGTGCACAGACATCACTCACGGCCTCCTCCTGCATGAGGTCTTGGACGAATGGACGTTGCCTTGGAGAGGTCCGACTGAAGAGGCGTTCCCTCGGCTGGCTGCCATTCTCAGAAGTGTGACAAAGGCTGGAAAGGGGCTCACTGGCCCTGGGCTTCCCATTGCTCCTGTATTAGTTTCTCACGGGCCAGCCTCATTGCGAATGCAGAGCTGAATTGGGGTGTCTTCTGGATACCTTTCTCTGATGTTTTCTGTTGGTTTTCTGGCTTAGCAAAACCTCAGGGTCCAGGACCTGTTTGCCCCTGTTTGTCAAAGGTAGGCGACCACACGAAGGGCAAGGTCTGTCCTGTGGGAAGCAAGCAGTGTCCTGACTCTGTGGGTGCCCGTCTCCCTTCCCTCTTCCAGTCAAACAGGGAGCGTGTGTACCCTTTGAAGCAGCAGTCCTTCTTTGGGGGCCCAGAGCTGCCTCTTGGCAGGGAAGGCGGCCAAACTGTCTCTGGGTCCATGAGACCTCATATTGGGGGGGTGCTGAGGTCCTGACTCCTCGTGTTCTCTCCCTCGCCCCCCCATTTCCTTCCTCTTTTTCAGAGAAGCTCTACACCGCCAAGGGCCCCGAGCTGAGGCGCTCCCTCTTCTCCCTGAAGCAGCTCTTCCAGGTGAGCCTTTCCCTCCCAGCCAGCACCAGAGTCACTCTTTGCGTCCCTTCCACTTTGCAGGCAGACACCTGAGACGAAAGATGGGTGCCCTGAAGCCAGCCAGCCAGCCGGCCTACTAGCCATCGCCATCTGCTCCCCCTCTTTCTTTTCCCTGGTGGGATCCCGGCCTGTGTGTGCCCAAGGGCAGGAGGCGCCAGAGGTGGGCTGGCTCTTCGTCCTCCCTCCTGCCCAGCGGACGCTCCAGAGAGATGGATGGCCAACAGCAAGGGGGTGGGTGGGTGGCAGGACCGGCCATTGGGGTCTCGTTGGTGGCTCTCAGCGGCTGCCAGACCAGTCTAGATGTTGATGCCTAGACCCTCAACCTCTTCCTTGGGGTGTACGTTGGCTGAGGGCTGTGGGGGACAAGGAGCCATCCCCCAGAGAGAGTGTGGAGCAGAGACCCTCAGTGGCCGCTGGGTTTCTGCTGCAGGAGGACAAGGACCTCGTGCCGGAGTTTGTGAATTCTGGAGGGCTGACCTGTCTCATCACCGTGGGGGCAGAGGCTGACCAAAATTACCAGAACTACATCCTCAGAGGTGAGCCACCCTGCAGGGAGTGTCTGGGTTTGGGGTGGGGTCCCTAGGGTTTCTCTGGGATCTCCTGTCGAGGGGTTGCCATCCGTGGGCTGAAAGCAACACTCCTGGTTCTCAACTGAACACGCAGAGCTGCAATTGCAAAGCCGATGGACCGGGCAGCCCTGGAGGTTTGAGGGGAGGGGAGCCCCCATGTTGGTTGTGGAGTTCCAGTGGGCACGGTCGTGGGTGGGGGAGCTGAGGTGAAAAGCAGAGAGGCCCACCTTGCCAGGGAGCTCTGCCAGCCCCCTGCTGCCCCACAGGTGCGCCTTGGGCATCTCACGTGGGGCCCTGGGCCGCTCTCCCTTCCAGCCCTCAGCCAGATCATGCTCTTTGTGGACGGGATGATGGGAGTGATCAACCACAACGCAACGGTGCAGTGGCTCTACACCCTGTGTGGCAGCTTGGTGAGTTGGCCTTCTCTGCTCTCTCACCCGCTGGCGGCTGCAGAGGGATGCCTGCTTGCTTGCCTTGCAGCCCTCTTGGCTAATTAGGCCACTGGGCCCATGTTGGGGCCCAGCTCTTCCCCATTGGGCCAGCCTCCTGCCAAAGGGGCCTCTGGAGGCACCTGTGGGCAAGGTGGGCGCAGTCCTGGCTGCAGCTGCCAGCTTTTGTTTGCTTGTCATGTGCCCCACCACAGCCCAGGGATGTACACCTGGAGGGTGGAGCTTTGTCCCGAACCCCTCCTCTAGAGGGTCTGACGACCCTGCCCCTCTTCTTTCTTCTCCTAGTACCGCCTGGTGGTGAAGACGGCCCTGAAGCTCCTCCTTGTCTTCGTGGAGTACACAGAGTCCAACGCCCAGCTGCTGATCCAGGCCATCGTAGCCGCAGAGCAGGCCAGGGGTGAGCAGACCAAGCAGCAGACCCCACCTGTGAGGCAAGGATCCCAGGCGGCGGCAGGGAGAAGTTGTCATGGGGAAAAGGGGAAGCGCTGAGCCTTTATTCTCAGTGGCTGTAGATCCCCGAGGAGAGGGGTTGTATCGCCCCATGCCCTGCTTGCCATGTTCCTGGGAGGGACTGGCCAGCTGGCTGGAGGTCTCTGGGGCTCGGGTGCCCTTCTGATCTTCCCTGGAAGGCAGCCCGGGATTCCCCTGGGACTGTGTGAACCACGAGGCCCACCATCCCTGCTGGATGGACAGTGCCACGAAGGGTGGCCTTGTTTCCAGGCCAGCAGGGCAAGAGGGCCCACCAGACGCAGTTGGATTGTAGTTCCCAGAAGTCCTGGTAGCCGGAGCAGTCTGTAGTGAAAGTTGCTGGGAGTTGCAGTCCAGCAGCTCTCGGAGGGCCACAGTGAGGCATCCCTGCCTCAGGAGAAAAAAGCTCCGACTCTCTTACTCCTCACCAGTCCCGTTGGCTGGCGCAGCACTCGCAGTGGGACGGAGCAGGAGGGAGTGGGGAGACAAAGAGGTGTGGGGAGAGGGAAGGGCGAGGGGGCGTGCGGGGCAGGGCAGCCTTTCCCTCCCTCCACCGTCCTTGCTGCCTTCCAGATGGGTTGCCGTGGTCTCCCTTGGTGGCGATCCTGGAGCAGGCGAACGGGGCTGACCCGGAGCTCCAGGTCTTTGCGATGACTCTCATCAACAAGGTGGGTTGCGGGGGGCGGCTGCAAGGGGGGGCAGGCTTCTCTGCGGAGCTGGACGGGGATCATTCTCCTTCTCTCGCCCTGACCGCCTGCATTGCTCTCCCGCTGGCGTTGCGCAGACCCTGGCTGCCCTCCCGGACCAGGACTCCTTCTACGACGTGACGGATTGCCTGGAGCAGCAGGGCATGGAGCGCATCGTTGTCCAGCACATAGCTGGGAAGGGCACTGACCCGGCCCTCAGGCAGCAGCTGACCATCTATGAGGTAAGGCTGCAGCGTCCAGGGAGCGAAACCGGGGGGTGGGCTCTCTCTAGATCCTTCCTATGGAGTCCAGCAGATGTCCCCTCTCCTCCCCAGGGGAGAAGCCCACCAGCAATGTCGCAATCCCCAGCCACTTGGGGAGGCAGAGGCATCACCCTCTGTGCCCCAGCCTGCCACCAACCCCCCTTTGAGCTCTGGAGGCACTGGTACAGCTGTGGGCCTCTGGAAGAGGGTCTGCCTGGCCCCCGGCCCCTCTGCCCACCTGCCTGCCCTCCTTGCAGAATGCCCTCAAGTATGAAGACGGGCTGGAGGAGCCTCCCAAGGGTCCCCCCCGTGGGAAGGAGCGGCGGAAGAGCGAGGAGGGCAGGAGGGGGCCACGGCGCTCCCTGGGCTATGTTGCAGCAGCGGTGACGGCGGTGGCACAAGAGGAGAGCGTTGGGCCCCGAGTGCCCCCGGAAGACGAGGAAGGTGGCTCCCAGCAGCCCTGTCCAAGCCCAGCCGCCAGGGAGGAAGAGGAGGAGGACCTGCTGTGAGTGAGGGGTGGGGGAGAGGGGCCGGTGACACTGCCGTCCCCAGAGAGGTGGGGTAGGGGGACTGCTGAGCCCAGGGGAGGCTGTGGGGAGCATGGCCCCCCCATGCCCCTCCTCCTCTTCTACAGTTTGTTGCCGAACCTTCCCAACGCAGGTCCCACTCCAGGAGCACCCACAGCAGCATTTCCGGAGTGCAGCTTTCTTCCCTGATGGTGGGCCCAGTGGAAGGCGGCTGCGGCGGTGGAGGAGAGATGACCCTAGGCAGCCTGGGGGAGAGGAGTGTTTTCAAGTAGGTCTTTCTCTCTGTCTCTGTCTCTCTCTCTCTCCAGCCCAGCCCAGCCCAGCCCTTACAACTGCCCCTTAAAAATCTGCCAGGTGTTTGTGGGCTACAACTCCCATCACTTCTCCAGCCAGCATAGTATAGGAGTACTGGGAGCTGCAGCCCCAGCACATTTGGGGGAGGCCATGGGACCCCACCCCGGCAAGAGCTGTGCCCCAGTGCTGGGGCCCTTCTCTCCTTCCCCTTGCTGCTCCCATGGGCTCTGAGCAACCCTTTGGTAGTGTGGGAGGGGTACTGGGGGGTGGGGAGTGCAGGAGGAGGGGGCCCACCAGGCGATCCCAGTATGGGGTCGGGGGGCTTTATCCCTCGTGTCAAGAGAGAATTGAAGGCTTCCCCAGAGCCCACCATGGGGGCAGCTCGAGGGGCTGCTGTAACAGAAGTCTCCCTCAGAGGGCAAGGGGGATGGAAATGGGGCAAAGGAGAAGGGAGCAGTTGTGGGGGGAGGCTGGGATGTCCAGAGCAGGGACTGCACTGGAGGAGGGGGATGGTATTGGGGCGCCTTTGGTGGCGTGGAGTGAAGAGGCCCCTGCTGCCCACTCTGGCCACGGGGGGCACTGCCCCTGCAAGGGGTCCACGGTGGCCCTGCTGTGCCTCTCCCTGCTCCAAGCTTTCTGCCTCCTTTGCTGTCTTTTCTTTCTCTGTGACCCCCCAGCACAGCCCCTATGGTTCCACAGGCTCAGGCAGCACCCTCAGCACCGTGGCATCCTCAGCACCTCTGGTGGGCAGGAGTATGTCCGGATGGGGTGGTCTTCTGGGGGGCCCCCAGTTTGGCCCAGGTGGCAGGTGGGTGGCCTGGGCACTGAAGTTGGGGGGCAGAAGTGGGGAGGTGGTCTCCTTTGCCCGGCCTCGCCTCATGCAGTCTCAGCCCCCTTCTGCTTTCTCTGTCTCTCTCTCTCCTCTGCCTGGCCTCCTTCAGACTCCATGAATCTGCCTCTGCTTGGTAAGTTGATGCCTCTGCTGGCGTGCTGTGGCGTGGCGTGGCGTGGCGTGGCGTGGCGTGGCGTGGCGTGGCGTGGCGTGGCACGGGTGTTCGTCTGTGTGGATTTCCTGGCCCTGGAAGTCTTTACTCTGCCACTCCTGGTGGTGAATTTGTGGCTGATGGGGGCTGGGCTGCTGATTCCAGGGGGGAGACTGGTTTTTTTTAACCTTTATTCAAATCCAGTATCATAATACACATATTCATTATTATAGTTTATATTAAACATAAAACAACCCCCCTTCTCCACTTCCGCCTTTGTCCCAATTGACTCTGCTTATTTATCTTCATACTTACCTATTTTCACCACTACAGAATTCTGCGTTGTTACACTGTTACCTCTTACATTAGTACTTTGCTACTTGTAATGTATCTTATACGTTATTACTTTTCTTTATTTCATTATTACTTGCTGTTCTATATTATTTCTTTAACCAATTCCATACTTCCCTCCATTCCCTTTCAAAGTTCTGGATAGGTTTATTTTTCATTAAAAATGCTAATTTTTCTGTTTCTACCATATCCAGTACCTTGAGTTTCCATTCCTTTATATCTACATATTCCCTTTTTTTCCAGTATTGTGCATATGTCAGTCTTGCAGCAGTTATCATATATAACCGGGGAGGAGACTGTTTGCCAAGCTGCGGGGGGGCGCTGGAGGGGCTGCTTTTTGGTGTGCCGTTGTCTTGTATTGCCAGACCCCTCTGCAGTTGTGCCAGGGAGTGCCACCTGCTGCTGCTGCTGTTGCCACCTCTGAACTTCAGTTCCATTTTTGGGGAAGGGGTGCAAAGCTCCTCTCCCTTTGGGGAAGGTCTTTCATGGTGGGGGAGATTGTAATTTTGCCATTTCCATGGAGGTGGCACAACGGTGCTGCCCACATGCTGTCCTGCAGCTAGGAGGAAGGTCTGAGCTGCAGTCCCTGCCCCCACATCCCCCTTCAGTCAGACTGTGAGGTTGAAAAGCAGGCAGGAGATGGAAGGATTCCTCCCGCTGGTCCCACCACTGTTCTCCACACTGGCAGCGTTTCCACTTCATGCATCTGACAAGTATCTCTTAAGACAGATCCATTCTGTTTTTAAGCCTACTCTTGGGGGAGTGTGGCTGACATTTGAAAACACATGGCTCAGAAGGACTTTGGTCTCTGAAAAGAAAGCCAAGCACTAAAGGATCCCAGGCATGGCACATGGTGCATGGCGCATGGTAGGGGGAGGCCTTGCGTGGCTTTGTATTTGAGAACGGGCTCTTCCTCTCAGTGGCATGGGCTCCTTCCCCCTGTCAACTGAAGGAAGCCGCTGCCATGCTGAACGTGGTGCTCTGCTCTGAGACCAGTGCCACCTCTGTGGGCTGGCAGGTATGGCAGTGCACCTCCGATGTCCAGTCACGCTAACTGACTTTTTCTCCCAGGCAAGAGGAAAGCACCCCAGTCTTTGGGGACAAACCTATTCTGAAGCATTTTGAGTAAGTAGTGGTGTGTGTGTGCACAACGCTTGCTTGCCTGGCGCCTTGCTCCTGAGCCTGGGGGGTCTTCCGGGGAGCAAGAATCTCCCCTGAAGGCTCTGCAGGAGAATGACTGTGGGCAATACCTGCCACCTCATGACTAAAGAAGGTACTGCAGGCTGGTTTTAATTGATAAGGTTCTTCTAGAACCAAAATAGTCCAAAGAGTCCTTGTGGGATCCCTGCCATGTTTCAGGAGCCTGGGCTTTGTGAGCTAAGGTGGAGGAAAATGCACATGTTCTTTCATGATTATATGGACAAGGTGGAGATACGGACAGTTTTTATCCTCTGGGTTTTAGCCCAGGACCTGACCAGGTGATCTGGTGTTTAGAATGAAATGCAGGTGGCAAATGGCAGAGGTGTTTACTCTCGTGGATCTTGGTCAGCCTCAGGCCTCATCCAAAGAACATGGCATTGACAGGGCCAGCAAGACTGCTCGTGGCCCCTAAAACCAGCTATGCCCAGTGGCACTCACTGGGCAGGGCTGCCAGTACCCTCTGCCCCTTGACTGTGCCCCCCAGCCATGAAGCCTCCTGGCTCAGCTGGGCACAGAGGGCGTAGGAGTTGGCCAGCCCTTGCCTCCCTCTTCTCAACACCTGACTCTGGGCTCTGTTGTGAGTTGGTCCTCTGCGGCCAGGCGAGTGGTGCCGAGTCCTTGTTGGCATCATGACCAAAGGTTAAAGAGCTGCTCAGTGGCATGAAAGGGTTAACTTGCCCGAATGCCCTTGTTGGATTCCCTTGGCGGTTTGAGGCTGGGAGAAGGTGGGTCAGAAGAGGAGCTGTGGGAGGCAGCTGTTCTCTGTCGCCGGGGATGGATCAGGCTTTTTCACGTTGGTTTTCTTTCTTTGCTTCAATGCTGTATAACCTTTTGGAATCCATCTCCCCTCGGCCTGGCTGTGAGGGGTGCACCTCAGCACATGGGCTCCCCATATTTCTGCCAATGGGGGATTGGAGCATTAGCCCACAGAAGGACTGTCTGGGCAGGGTTTGCTTGGGGGTCCAGTCTCACCTTGGCTGGACTGGAATGCTTCTCTGCTGCTGATGCTACGAGCAACCCGCTGCATCTTTTAGCATCACTAAAGCTTCTGCTAGAACAGTCAAGTGTGACAGTACCCTGCCTTGAAGCCCTTGGAGAGGCCGGGACTGACACCCAGGCTCCTTTTGGGCAGCGGGTGGGCTGGGGCCGGGTGGGGCCTGTGCGTGTAGAGGGAACAGCATGAGATGAGTCCCAGCCAGGGAGGGTCATCCCTGTTAGAGATCAGTGGAAATGTCTCCCAGCCTTCTCGGTCTGGGATCTTCTCAGAAAAGGGGCTTTTGGAGATGGCGTGGTCTCCGGCTGGTTCATGGGTGCTCTTCCTCCTTCTCGGTGGGCTTTCTCTTCCGCAAGGCAGCTGCCTGCAGTCATCAGTGTTGGTGCCACCCATCGACCAGACAGGGATTCCAGGCCGGCTGTGCCAACCAGTGGCAGGCCTGACCAGTGGCTTTCTCTGCACTCAGCCCGCATAGGGGAGAGTGGCCTGGCCGTGTCCTGTGGCTCTGGTGGCTGCTGCTGTTACTCCCATCACCCAAGTGCTTTGCAGGCCCCCCCAACCATCCTTCCTTCAAAGAGGGCCAGCTGAGGGCCAGCCACCCCCAGAGACCTTCAGCGATGGCAGGAACCCCACCCCACCTGCCCGCCCTGGAGGGGGAAAGGGAAGGGCCTTGAGTCTCCCTTAGGGAGGGGGTGAAAGCATTGCAGTTGCTTGTCTAGTTGGAGCTAGTTGCTCTAGAAGGTGGGATCTGGGTTCTCTGGCCCCACTCCTGGGACCAAAGCCCCTACCAGCAGGTGGGAGGGGGAGGCGCAGGAACAGTGGGTGGCAAAGGGACTTGCGTGCTGCCTCAGGGTGCCCTCAAGGGAGCTGGCGGGCATCCTTTTTCAGGCAGGAGCGGAAGTGGTTCTGGGCCCCAAAGGACCTGCCATGACAGGTGGGGCCAGCATGTGTCTGTGTGGGGCCCGGTGCTGTTTTTGGCTTCATGGGTGCTGTTGTTTTGGGGGAGGGAAGGCTGTTGTGGGGGTGGCACCTCTGAGCCCCTCCTGCCTGGGCATAGGGGACCCAGGTTCCTCTGGGGCAGACGGGGTCTCCTCAGGCTGCCATGGGGCTCCACCAAGCCCACAGTGATGGGGGTCCTCCTCCTCCTCTTGTAGAGCCCGGTTCTTGGAAAACTTGGCTGCCTCCCAGAAGGAGAAGATGTTTGCCATCTCCCAAGGCCGGGCAGAGATGCTGGCCGAAGTCGCTCCAGGTGCCGACCACCTTGGCTCAGGTAAGGCCCTCTGGAGGGAAAGGGCAGGCAGCCCCCGCCTGTAGCGTCCCCCTCCAGCCCACCTGCTCTCCCTGAGCTGCTTCCAGGGTGCCCAGACTTAAGCCTTCCTCTTTGTCCTCAGGGAGGTGGAGTGACGGGGCCAACGGAGGGGCCCACAGGGAAGAACCAAGGCCTGTGCCAGCTGTGGGTTCCTTTGATGGCGAGGAGGCGGGGCAGGCGGCCCCCGGCGATGTTGCTTCTGAGGGGCCCCACCAGCAGCAGCAGCAGCCACCGCCGATGTGGACGCAGGACCTGGTTTTGTCCTGCAGGAGCCCGTCGGGGCCAGGGAGGGCCACTCTTTTCCCAGCAGAGGAGACCACGGTGGGCCCCGAGGAGGGGAGACCCCTGGAAGAGGAGGGCAGCTACCAGGGGCCAGGCCCAGAGGGTCTCTGCTCTGACGTGGTGGCCCCCCGGCCCTTGAGGGCCCAGTTCAGCCTGGAGGCAGAGTCCAGCCTGCGGAGTCTGGAACAGACCCTCATGGCCCCCCTAAGGAGAGACTCCGGGGGCCCCAGACGCCCCTGGAGCCCAGCTCTCTACTGCTAAAGATCCGGGACCTGGACTTCTCCGACCTGGGCGAGGAGGAAGACAGGGATGTCTTGGAGACGACGGAGGCAGAGGAGCCGGTCTCGTTTCAGAGGGCTGCTGGGGTAGGGGGGCCTGCTCCCCCAGCTCCCCCACCCCTCCCTGGCTGCCCCATCCCTCCTCCCCCGCCCCCTCCTCCCCCACCTGGCTGCTCCCCCGCCCCTCCCCCTGCACCCCTCCTTCCGGGCCACTCCCCTCCTGGCGCACTGGGAGGCTCCCCTTCTTCCGGGGGCGAAGCCTGCCCTCCCACCACAAAGAAGAAGACAGTTAAGCTCTTCTGGAAGGAAATCAAAGGCACGCAGGGCAAAGACCAAGGCAGCAGCGGTGGAGGCCGTTTTGGGCAGGCCACGCTCTGGGCCTCCCTGGAGAGGGTGGAGGTGGATGTGGCCAAGCTGGAGCATCTCTTTGAATCCAAGGCCAAGGACGTGCTGGGCTCTAAGGTAAGGACCACTGCTTTCCACCTCAGCCCCCTTCCCTGCCCTCCTCTGGGAGTGCCTCTCTCCCCCACCCCCTCCAGGCACCCTCCTGCTGCAGACGCCCTGGGTCTGGGGGCGGCAGGAGCTGGGAGCCTCCTTTTCTGTGTGCCAAAGTGCTTTGGCTAAAGAAGATACATGATGGGAGCTTATCTTGCCAGGCAGCCCTCCTCCCCTCCCTCCCTCTCTGCTCCCCCATACAAGAAGGGTCCCTCACTGGCCTTCCAGGGATCCAAGGCTGCTGGTCCCCAATTCCCAGCGTTTTCTCCCTGGCCTCTCTCTTGGCAGAGCTCAGAGCTGCTCCACAGAGCGCAACCGCTCTGTCCTTGGGCAGTGTTTCCGGAGAACCCACTCAGGCCCACTTGTGTCCTCAGAGTTGCCCCTCTTTGCCACAGCTCCCAGTCTTGCTTTGCATGGAGGAGGAGCAGAGCTGGTTTGCCATGAAGCGCCACAGGGTGGGGGTGACTTCATTGGGGGCCCTGGGGCAACCCTAGATTGCTGTTTGGGATCTAGTCATAGGACACGAATGAGACAGAAGTGGCCAAAGAGGAGTCAGCTCATTTCTTTTCCCTCCCCCGCATGCCCCCCAAGAAAGCTGCTGATGGGAAGAAGCTGCTGGTGGTCCTGGATCCCAAGCGGAGCAATGCCATCAACATTGGCCTGACGGTCCTGCCGCCCATCCACATCATCAAGCTTGCCATCCTCAACTTTGATGAGTTTGCCATTAACAAGGAAGGGATCGAGGTGAGACGGCAACTCTGTGCAGACAGAGCCAGGGGTCGGGTTAGCTTTGAGTGCATGCACACGCGCGCACGGACGGACAGACGGATGGACGCAGTGGCCCCGGTGGCTGAGACCCAGACCTTGAGCTTTGCTGGCTCCCTCTCTCCACTCAGCCCACAGACGGCTGAGAAGGAGGCCTCCTGTTCTGGCTGATCTATGTCCCCCCCCCCCACCCCACGGGAAATCTCTTTTTTTAACTGGTTTTTAGCAACTTTGTATATCACACACTTAAAGAAAGGAAAAGCACCATATATATCAGTGTATAAACTGACCTCATGTAAAAGTCAAGGGCAGGTTTTAGGGCCAAAAGTATAGATTTCAGTATGACCCATAGATGAGTTGAAGGTAAAACTTTGGGGCTCCTTGGATTCATTCCACTGAGAGGCAAAAGTGTGTCAGCGCCACATCAGGGGGTCAGCTGCCCTGGCCTCTGCTGTCGTCACCATTTTCCCACCCAGGCATTGCAAAAGGCTGGAAGCAATGCTGCAGTGGACACATTGACCCAGGTATAACTGCTGCACTGACCCAAATATAAGTCAACCCAAGTTTTGGGGGGGTCATTCTTCTGGCCTAAACTTTTTGACTTACAGGCAAGCATTTATAGTAATAACTGGCACAATGTGCCGTATGCAGAGATTTAGTTAAATGAACGTCCAATAAGCCCAGAAATCATCACCCAGAAGAAAGACAGAGATTATATTTTATACTTCTAAATCCTTCTCCAAATCTAAATCAGATTGTAGGAGTGAATGTGGCTGCTTGTTGATGTTTGCAAATGAAATCCTTTCAGATATTGAGCTGTGCAACATTTGGAGTTCACTGTAGTTGTTCTGTGCCTTCAAACTCTTTCTCATTCATGGCAGCTCTAAGGCGAACCTGTCTTTGAAAGATTTGTTCAAAGGAGGCTTTTTCTTTACCTTCCTCTGAGCCTGAGAGAGCATGAGGGGCCGAGGCTGCCCACGGCGTTTCCATGGCCAGTCTCCAGAGTCCTCATCCAAGGCTCAAACCAGAGAGCTTCTAAGTGGAAAAGGCCAGTTTCTTTCCACTGAGAAAACTTGTGAGCCCTCCTCCATCGCACAGAAGCAGTGGGTGAACGAGAAAAGGAGTTGGGGTGAAGGATTTGGAAACAAATCCCCCTGCCACTATGCACCACTGGATTTTTAAGAAATGTGTTTTTGTACAGAAAATCTTGATGATGGTCCCAACAGAGGAAGAGAAGCAGAAGATCCAGGAGGCCCAACTGGCCAATCCTGACGTCCCGCTGGGCTCAGCCGAGCAGTTCCTCCTGGCCCTCTCCTCCATCACGGAGCTCTCAGCCCGGCTCCAGCTCTGGGCCTTCAAGCTGGACTATGACGCCATGGAGCAGGTAGAGGCCTTCTCGCTGGCAGGGACATGATGCCCCTGCTGGGCTTGTTGTGCTGGAGGGACGGGTGGGAACACCCTCAAAGGGCTTTGGGGAGAGGCGTGGAGCAGGCAGCCTTTCATGAGGGTCTGGCCCAGCCAGTTGCCCAGGGAGTTGTGAGGGGCCCCCGGTGGCCCTGGTTCCTGTAGTGGCTGCTGCATTTTGCAGAGGGCCTGCGGTTGGTCTCTCTTCCTCCTGGACCCTGAGGGAGGTGCTGGGAGAAGCAGCCCCCTCCCCTCCCCAAAGGCTTTCTGCATTTCTGCCTCAGCATTTCTGTTTCCGTCCATCTTCCTCTGCAGGAAATTGCAGAGCCTCTCTTTGACCTGAAACTTGGGATGGAGCAGCTGGCCAAAAACCAGACCTTTAAGTGCATCCTTGCCACGCTCCTGGCCATGGGCAACTTCCTGAATGGATCCCAGGTGACAGGAGGGGCAGAGCAACGGGGAGGAGGGGGGTGCCTACCGGTGGCGGGGGAGGAGGTGGCAATGTGACCAGCTCAAGCCTTGGCGGGTGGGTGGGCAGGTAGGCAGGGGGAGGAGGCAAGGCGCAAACCCAGTGCAGGGGCCCTCCATCCTTTTTCTTCCATGCCTGTATCAGCCAGTCACTCCCATACATGCCTCTAGGCTATTGGGGAGGGGGTTGTTTGTAGGTTCCATGCCAAACCCTACCCAGATTTTGGCTTTGTTTTGGATGATGGAGTTTTTGACTCTAGCTGACATATGTCAGGAGCTTTTCTTAGACCAGTGTGGGCTGTCTGGCTGCCCTACTCCCAGCATGGTTGACCCAGGTGCAGGTGGCTCTTGGGGGTCTCTCACTTCCTCCTGCTCTGTTCTGCCCTTCTGCCCAAGGCAGTTCCTGCTTCACCCAGGAAGCCGTCGTCCTCCATGGAGCAGCCTTGGCTCGTTCTCATTGAAGAGATAGACGGTGCCAGGCCTCTGAGTGCACAGACGGGCAGGCGGGTGGGCAAGGGTCTCCCTCTCCTCCAAGGCCCATTCCTGTGGGCAGGCCCCAGAAGGCCCCGGCTCAGCTGTGGCTTGGAGATGCTTGGACTTCTGGCAACCAGGGGTGGCCTTTGGCTCAGGGGGAGGAATGAATGGCCACTGTGTCATTCTTCCTGCTCTGAGGAGAACGGAGGGACCAGGTGGCCGCAGGCCATGGAGGAAGATGCCCCTGAAGAGAGAGGGGTCTCTCTTTGCCATGTCTGCAAATCCAGGAGGAACCGTGGTTGAACGGAGGGTTGGTTTTCAGAGCCAAGGGTTTGAGCTGAGCTACCTGGCCAAGGTGTCAGAGGTGAAGGACACCGTTCACCGGCAGACTCTCTTGCACCACCTGTGCCACGTCGTGGTGGAGAAGTTTCCTGAGACCACGGATCTCTACTCGGAGATTGCTGCCATCACACGCTCGGCCAAGGTGAGGCGGGGCCTTGCTTCTTCCTGGGCTGCTCTGACCCCCACCCCATATACGGGCACCTCCTGGACCCAAGGAGCAGCAGCGCCCCGCCATCCCTTTCTTCCTCCCACCCTCTCCAGGTTGACTTTGATGAGCTGGCAGAAGGGCTGCTCCAGCTGGAGCGGAGATGCAAAGCATCCTGGGAGAACCTGAAGGCCATCACCAAGCATGACATCAAGCCGGCCCTGAAGAGCAAGCTGACGGACTTCCTGCAGGCCAGCACGCAGAAGATCGTCATCCTCAAGGTGGTCCACAGGCGTGTCTTGAACAGGTGGGCCCCACAGTGGGACAGGAGGGGCTTCCAAACAGGGCCACTTTCATTCACTGAACAGACCGGGGGTGGGGGATGGCAGCCATCCTGAGTAGGAGCCTGGTGAAGGCAGGGGGCTCCTCTGGTGCTGGGGAGACGTCCCACCGCCTCTCTCCATCAGGTGGAGAGACACACTTGGGGCCTGTAGCACGAGCAGTGACCCCAGGAGCCCCCCAGCTGAAGAGCGGAGTGGGGGGCTCCTCCCACACAAGGTTTTGGAGGAGCGGCCCCGATGCTGGCCACTCCTGGGCTCAGCCAACGCCTCTCCACAGGTTTCACTCCTTTCTCCTCTACCTGGGGTACGACCGGCGCTTGGCGCAGGACCTCAAGGCCACAGCATTCTGTCGGACCCTGAAGGAGTTTGCCCTTGAGTACCGCACATGCCGAGAGCGAGTCCTGCAGCAGCGAAAGAAGCGGGCGGCGCATCGGGAGAGGAGCAAGACCCGTGGCAGGATGATCACGGAGGTATGTGCAGGAATGCCCAATACCCCCCGACCCCTCCCCTGAGCCCTCTGGCATCTACTGTCTCTTGGGGACAGTGAGGGCATTGGCCCCTTGGCCCACTGACCCAGGCAAAATGTGGCAGAAACAGCCCTGCTGGTTCCCGGCCATGCCCCTTCCCTGGTGGGCACTCGGCCCCTATGCCCACCCACCCTTGTGCCCGTCGTCTGGGCACTCCCTCAGCGCAGCCTTTCCCCTTGCAGATGGAGAGGTTCGCAACTGCCTGCCAGCCTGAGGAAGGACCTGCGCCCGCCGTGCTGTCTGCCAATCCCGAGCGGAAGGAGGAGGCTGGCCACCACAGCATGGCGAGCATCCTCATCTCCCCCGCTGCCGAGTCCTCCGGCCGCCGCTCTCGGGTCAGCAGAGGTGAGGGCAGAAGGGACTCAGAGACCAGCAAGAAGGAGACGGGTGCTTGGTCGGGCGCCGCTGCCCTCTGGCCCTTGGGGCCCATTCAGCTTCCAGATGGCTCTGCTGCATTGACCCTCCCCTGGGCTCTCAGTTGCCGGTGGCCAGCAGTCCTGATTCCACCGCCGTTTCTGCCACCTCCCCCCGACCCATCCTGGTCCCTGCTGCTTGGTGGTTAGCGGCCTTCAGGGACCCCCTCCTGCCCACTTTGCCAGCTAAGCCACCCACCCATGGGCAGCTGTTCATGAGGGGGGCCTGTGTGGGTCTCATTCCATCCACAGGAGGCAGGAGAGACCCCTCAGAGTTCAGGGCCATCTTGCGCTTCTTCCTGGAGACTCACTGAACTGTCCCAGGACCTTTTCCGGGCTGCATGAAGCGACTCCAGGCCCCTTCTCTGTTGGGCAGCAAAGGGCCAGATGGCATGGTGGGGGGAGGGTGATGGCAGCCATCTGGGGGGGGCATGATTGTAGGGTCACCTGGGAGGAGCCTCAGCTTGGGGAATGACGCTTTGGCACTCATCTGCCTTTGGCTGCTCTGCCTGTGGAATGAGAGGACCCTCTGCTGTCCTCACGCCCTTGGTGGGGTGGTCACCCCGTGCTCCATGGGGGGGGTATGGCAGTGTGTCTGTCTCTGTCTTTGGGGGGTGGGGCAGCGATGCCTCAGTCCTCCCCCTCCTCCTTCCTCCTCCCAGGAATTAGCAAGCAGCGTCCCCCCAGTGTGCCACCCACCCCGCCTCAGGAGGAAGAGCAGGAGGAAGCCGCCTCTGCCTCCCCCCGACCGCCTCTGCCTCCCCCCGACCGCCCCCGGCTCTTCCGAGGACCCCTCCGAGGAGATCATGGACCGCCTGGTGAAGTCGGTCACACAGAGCAGCCCCCCTCGGCCAGGCCCTGGGAGGGAGCGCAAGCGCTCGCGCCTCAACCGCAAGTCCTGTGAGTCCCCCTCTGGGGTTTGGGTGCTGGAGGTGGGAGGCCCTGCGGTTGGGCAGATGGCACCGAGGGGGCTTCTTGTTAAAGGAGTGTCGCCTCTCCCGCTCCCCTGAAACAGTACATGGCCCGTCTTGGTCCCGTCTTGGTCATCTTCAGCTGAAGGGACTGTGAGCCTTGCAGGTGAGAGCACTCCCCTCCCTCCATCCCCCGAAATCTTGCTTGACTGCCCCTCCCTCCCAGCTGAGACCCTCTTCAGTGCCTCCCTTTGTAGCAGCAAGGAGGGGGAGGAACGTGCTCTCCAGGCCTCTGCCCTTGCCTGCTCTGACCACATGCTTCCCTTCTGACCACTTCCTCACCAGAAATTATGAAGGAACGGGTTTTTTTGGGGGGAGCAAGAGGATGGGCTTCAAGTACAGGGCTTGGGTGCTTCTGCCTCTTCAGGATGCTCTCAAAAGTGGGGAGGGGGAGTACTCTTTTTGGAAATGGGGGGACGTCTGCCCCTGCAGGGCAAACACTCCCTGCTCCCCCCAGCCTCGCCCGTGTTAGCCTGGCAGGAGCAGACCTTGGGGGTGGTATTTTCTGGGGACTCCCAGACCACCACCGCCCCCGCCTTCTGGGGCTTCTGGGAGTCCCCAGAGAGTGTCCCTCCCAAGCACTCTGGCCAGGAATGGGCAGGCAAGGTGAGCGTCTGCGGTGCCAGGGACCACCAGAGTGTGTCAGAGCAGCACAGATCTTACCACAGATGATGTGGGATCCGTCAGGTCCGCCTCCTTCCCTCTCCCTCATCCCTTCTATTTTGCCCTCCCCCTAGTGAGACGGACCCTGAAAAATGGGCTGAGCGAGGAACTGGTGCAAGCTTTGGGCCTGGCACAGGCAGCTGGCGTGGCAGTCTGAGGAGGAGGAGCCAGTGGTGACCGTGACGGCGCAGTGGGAGGAGCCACTCTTGCCAAAGCCAGGAGGAGGAGGAGGAGGAGGAGGAAGACAGCGGGAGAGGCCTCTGGGTGTGTCCAGCAGAGCCGTCCCACAGCAGCTCCAGTACCAGCAGAGCCTTGCTGGGGGCTCCCCCTCCCCCAAGGGCCAAGAGTGGTCTGAAGGCCAGCAGCAGCCTTGCCTCTGGCACAGTCCCCGCAGGGGCGGTTCTTGTATTTATCTGTTGGGCTTGCATTGCTGCCTGCAGCCACAAAGCTGGTGGGAGGGACAACATGGAGCCCCCCAGCCGTGCCTTTGTTTTCTCCACTGGAGGGATACACTTTCCCTGATTATGAGCAGTGTTATGTGTGTGAGCATTTTAAGTGTTTGGACTTTTTCAGCGCATTACTCAGGAACTGGGGGTGGGCAGGGTGGGTGCCGTTCAGGTTGGCACCACCACCAGAAGCCAGTCCCTTCCCCCACCCGTGCTCCCTTTATCGCCTGTGGTATTTCTTCCACCTCAAAGATGTCAAGAGGTCAGCCCCCGTCCTGCAAATCATCTCCCCCTCCTTGGTAGCCTTTGGGCGGTTCGGACAACCCATGGCTCTGGTACCCCTTCTCCCTGGCCCTGCAGAGAACGAGCCTTGGGAGTCCTGCCACCTCCATCTGCACATGGGGCTGGTCTTCCTTTTGTGGGGCAGGCAGGGGGAGGTGGGGACTGAAGATTTGATGCTGGAAGTGAAAACATCTAGGTTGAACTGTTGGTGTTTGAAAGGAGAGGTGAAAATACACAGTGTTACAACAACAGCACAGCCTGCTTGCCTTTTGTGTATGTGCTGCTTTGACTCCTTGCTTTTCCTCCCAGGAGCCCAAGGCAGCAAATGCCTCTCCTCCCACCCCACGCCCACATTGTTATCCTCACAACAACCCTGCCAGGTACATGAGGCAGAAAGAGAGAGAGATGAACTCATGGTTTTCCAGTGAGAATCATAGAATCTTAAGAGTTGGGAGAGACCACAAGGGGCCATCCAATCCAACCCCCTCCTTCCAGGCAGGGATGCACAGCGACAGCCCTCCTGAAAGACGCTCATCCAGCCTCTGTTTGAAGAGCTCCAAAGATGGGAAATCCACCTCCACCCTGAGGCAGTCCGTTCCACCGTTGAACAGTTCTTAGAGCAAAAAGGGTTCTTCCTGCTGTTAAGTGGAATCTCTTTTCCTGTAATCTGAGCCCATTGGATTGCGTTCTAGTCTGTGGCACAGCAGAAAACAAGCTGGCTCCATCTTCCACATGACATCCTTTCACGTTTTTGAAGATGGCTCTCTCACCTCGTCTCTCCCATCTTCTCCAAGCTGAACGCACCTTGTTTGCCAGAGTTTAATCATCTTAGTTGCCCTCCTGTGGACACATTCCGGCTTGTTGATATCCTCCGTGAAGTGTGGCTGTTGATGCAGCCCAGTGGCCACTACCTCACACTGTTGACTCACATTTAGCCTGTGGTCCTCAAAGGCCTCCAGATCTTTTTCACATGTTCTGCTTTCGAGCCAGGTATCACTCGTCCTGCATTTGCACATTCCATCCATCCATCCATCCATCCATCCATCCATCCATCCATCCATCCATCCAGGTGTTACCTACTGATTTGATAAGTATGACTTCTGTTCCATCATCATTTAAGTCAGTGGTTCTCAACCTGTGGGTCCCCAGATGTTTGTGGCTCCCAGAAGCCCCAGCCACTATGGTCAATGCTCAGGGCTTCTGGGAGCTGATGTCCACAAACATCTGGGGACCCACAGGTTGAAAACCACTGATCTAAGTTATTTATAAGGATGTTAACCTGAGGTTCAGGGCAGAGCCTGCAGTCACTTCTCTTCAGGATGAAGAACAACTGTTGGTGAACACTCTCTGGATTTGCCCTGTCAGCCAACTACAGAGCTACCTGACTATGACACTGTCCAGGCTCTCCTCCCCAGGCCCAGTTTATAACATTAAAATGGCAACAGGTGCTCCCACACAATAAACAGTACTTGCAGTTGTAAAAAAAAAAAAATGAATTGGCAGTCCTTAAAGCCTGGCAGTGAGTGTACCAGGAGAGCAGGAAATGGCGGGGGTTGGTGAGCCTCATCTCTGACGTGGTTCTTCCGAAGCACCGCTTGGCCTGGCAGGAGGGCGAGTGTCAGGACCCTGGAACTCCAGGACACAAGCTCTGAGTCTGAGCCAGAGTCCTTGGAGCCTGCTGCACCAGCACAGCTCCTGCCTTATCTGCAAGAGACCTGTAGCCGGCTCCTTTGGCTGCTCGCCAGGCCTTGGCGTTGACAGCGAGGAGGAGCCAGTGGCTCAATCTGGGCCCTGCCCAGGAGGGGAGGCTGGGCCATAGGGGAGGGGGGAGTGGCAAGGGGTCCTTCTGCCCAGGGCCAGCTGCAGTGGCAGCACCACCGTCCAGCCCCGCTTCTCCTCCTTCCCCCGCTCCCCTGAAGCTTTTGGCTCCAGCCGGGAGGCCTGCCTGCTTCTCCTCTGGCAGCCTGCAGGTGGGGATGATGGCCCAGCATTGAACTGACCCTTGGCCACTGCCTGGGAGTCCAGCTGAAGCAAGGAGGGCATGTGGTGGCTCCAGACTGCAGGCCGAGATTGAGAGTAGGGGGTGTCCATTGGTCCTGGAGAGACTTCTCAGCGTGGTGCCTCAGCCCAGCTTCCTTCCATCTCAGTCAGAGTGGGCACAGTCCTTTGTGTGGCATGCCCCCAGAAGCAGCACGTGGCGTTGCTGAGGCAGAAACCTCTTTGGCTCAGGCCTGCTTTGTTGAACACGGCAAAGCCAAAGCCCGCTGGTCGAGGGCAAAGGACCCCCTTCCACTGTGCCACCACCTTCGCTAAAAGGTTTGCTAATCTCATCCAGATTTTGCTTATCCACCCTCATAATTCCAGAATTAAAAAAAAGTTTAAAAAGTAAACATTTGCTAATTCATTGGAAAGAAGAGACCAGTAAGTTATTTATATATATTTTAAAAGCTCCCTCCCACCTGCTGCCAGTGCATACGTAGAGTCTGTGAATAGGAGACTGAGTGAGCCAAGGGAGGCCAAGTGGGCACAGGAAGGATCCCGTGCAGCCAGCTGGGCTGTGCCATCTGCATGCTGAAATCTTGCCTCGCCCCACGGGGTCACCTGGACGGCTTTCGCACACGGCTGCCACACAGCTTCTGTGTGCAAATGACCAAGGCGGAGAGGAGCGTTCAACAGAAGTCTCAAGATTCGCAGGAGATTGTGGTGCCCAACGTGGGAGGTAGCTGGAGTACCTTCCAGTGGCAGTGCCGGTGGAACCCAGGAGGTTGCCCAGTGTTCTGTCTCCAGCTGTGGCCTCAGGTGGCACACACAGCAGGATGGTCTGTGTGCCAGGTAGGCAACCTGGTGCCCAAGTGAGTTGCTGGTGGAGGCTTCGAGCTGCCTCCCTTGGGTGAGTGAAGGCAGCGTTTTGCTGCTCCAGTGAAGCGACCCGGAGCCTCCACGTGCCTCCAGCCCATCCTGGCTCAGCCACAGGCAGCTTCCTCCATTTGCTTCAGGGCAGCGTCTTGTCAAGAGCAGGTCCTCCCGGCTGCATCCCATAAACTCCCACAGAAAGTCATGCCTTTCTGGTCTCCCTTTGCAGATGCGGCTCCTCCCTCCCTCCCTCTCTCCTCACCCCATAGCTGGTGGGCCCATGGTCTTCCTTGGCCTAGGTCACAGTGGCCTAAATCATTTTCTGATCGCAGTTGGCACATTTTCTAGGAAAAAGCAGCTGAGGTGTCAGCTTCCTCTGGTTAGCTCTGTATTTTGTGAGGGCAGAGAAGGGCTTCCCTTCTTCTAGCCAAGGTGGGGAGAGGGCTTATTATTTCCAGGAGCTTTGTGGCTGCCATCTGGTTGCTCCCTCTCTTCCCTTCTTCATTTTACTCAGCCTGTGAGTGCTTCTTTCGAGCATCTGCTTTGGGGACTCATGAATCACCTCTTCCCTGTCTCTTGAACGTGCACAAGGACGCGTACCCAACGGCTGCCAATTAAAACAGTCCTTAAGGTTTCCTCTGAACTGACCAGGCTTTGTCACACACATTTGATTTTTAACTAAACAGAGCAAGAGCAACTTTGCCTGGTGGATGGACAAATGGGCAAATGCCCTGAAGGGCATCACAAGTGGGGGGGGCTCAGGATGATTCCAGCATCCCCAAGGGCTGCTGTGTGTGAACTGCTATGTCTGTGAGGGGACCCCAAGAGGCATGGCTCCCCAAACCTTTGGGTCACTCTGGTGCTCTTGTCGGGGGGGCAGCAACAAGACCCCCCTCGACCCTGAATTCATATATGACTCATGCACACATAGGCAGGTGCACATCCAGCAGGTCAGCAAGAGGCTTAGCATGACCACTCCAGTGAGGAATTGGGCTACCAGCCTTGTGCTCTTTGCACAGCCTGGGGACCCTCTTTGTGCCAGCAAGCAGTTCAGAGGAATGCTGTGACCTAATGATGCTGCTTCTGCAAAAGACTTAAACACTCTGAAAAGAGAGCAATAATATAAACCTGGTGGGATACCAATTTGCATAGATACAATGCTAGTTCGCATACGGCTTTGATAACAATGGGCTATTACACATGACTGCCTGGCTACAGTATTTTTACAGAAGCTGAAATCCTGAGTGGCCAAAATGAGCAGCCGCCATGTTTTGTTTTGTCCACAACTGCTTTGAATTCCCACAGTATTTCAGGTTCCTTAGGCAGGGAATTAAGTTGTAGCAACGAACGACACGCACCCTCTCCCCAGAGCTGGAACTTCCTGGTTCATTTTAAAGCCACTGTTTTGGGTTATCCAGACAGAGAGTGATTTCTCCCCAGCTCCACCATAAAAAAATTAGAGAAATTTAAGAGTTTACTGTGGGCGTGACTGAAACACAACATGCCTAACAGCCCTCTTACCACGCTAACAGCAGAGGACAGCCATTCACAATCTTACTTAAATCTTACATAAGATGTTGTTGGGTACAACTTCGTGTGACATTGTAAGCATTAAAAGCAACAAAAATTAGCAGTAATTTGAACATTAACATTTCAAATATGTTAAGGTTTCAAAAATACTCAAAAATGTTAACATTTGGTAACCCTGCCCATTCCTGCAAATAAAACCTATCGTTATTACGCCCGCGTTGCAAGAGAGGGAGTTGTGGCAAAGAGACTGCGAGTTTTCTTCTTATAGTTGTTGTTGTTTGTTGGCAAGTTGGCTTTGACAAGTGTGGCAACCCCATAGGTGAGGGACACCCGGTCCTGCAACACAGCCCAGATTTGTTATCCCTATTTGGTGGCGAGCAATTCCACAGGGGCTCTCCCACAGCAGGGCCTGGTCTCTTGTGCCAAAGGAGGGACCATTCTCGGGAGGGTTTCCCACCACTCCTTTTGGCAGAAGAGGAGGAGAGGGAGGAGGCAAGCATGGGGGGCGAGGGGCAGAAGCCGCTGGTCCTGGGCCAGATAGATAGCTCTTTGCTGGTAATCTTTGAGAATGAATGTTGACTGCATGCCTCTGCAGTTTCGGGGACAAAAGAGCCAACTAGCTTGGTTTTGGGGGGCCGTGTGGCCCAGTTCTTGAAGGTGGGACTTGACGCAGGGGGGTGCAATGGATTCTTGTCCACTCCACCCTCCAATGACCTCCTTGTCTCTGTCTCGGGGCTGCCTTTGCGGGTTGGGGCCCAGGGCTCACGCACAGCCTCATGCCTTGAGGACCTTTGGGGGCAGCGATGCTCCTGGAGGGGGTGCTTGCTGGTTTTCTCTCCCTCTGCCTGCCGGTCGGTCAGTCAGTTGGTCATTATCTCACGTATTCCTCCAAGGGCAGCAGCTCTGCTCCTAAAGAGCACCCAGGGAGGCTCCTCCACACACATTGGCACATTAAGAAGGACAAAGCAAGCTGAAGTTCAAAGCCAGGAGTGGACATCTGGACCCTTCTGCGAAGGGGGCATTTTTGGCATCCCACACAGCCCCTGCCCACCCCTGCTGCCAAGTTTGAGGGTATGAAAAACAGTGTTGGAAGTCCTGGGGCTGCTGCCCAGATTATGCTAGGCTGGGATGCCCATCAAGCCCTGGGCCAGTACAGTCAGTAGTAAGGAATGCTGGGAGTTGCATTCCAGCAGCATCTCGAGAGTCACATGGTGCCCCCCCCCCCGCAGCCTCTGGTGATTACTAAGCTTGCTATTTTCGCTGCTGTATGTGTGTTTAATAACTTAAATGTTTGGTATTGACTTTGATATGCCTCTGTGTGTATGTGTGTGTATAGTAAAATATAAACAGGTTCTGTGTTTGCCAACACTGTCCAGCCCCTCTCCTCTCTGACTTTCGAGTAAAATTCTCATGTGCTAACAACAGTTTCTGCTTTTAGGTTTTGCACATTCTGCTCAGTGCTAACCGGGATGGAAATGTGGGAGGGGGGAGGGGGCTTTGTGGGAGGGGTGGGGGCCAAAGTAGCATTCAGGAGCCTGACTCTTTCTGGTGGGGAAGAGGGGAGAGGGGAGGGCAAGCTTACTCTCCCCACCCCACCCCCAGAAGTGATAAAGCAGGACAGAGGGAGAGCAAGAATGGGAGCCATGCACGGGGCCTGACAGCCTGAGAGCTGCTCCCTGCCCTGGGGGTTTGGGGGGGGGTGCCTCGCAGGGCAGCCAGGGGAGCAGAAGGAAGGCTGCCTGCATGCGGGCGGCGGGGGGGTGAACAGTGAGTGTCTATGGGGCAGACAGGCTGCAAGGGCGTCTGCAGGGCATAGGGCGGGTGAGGCAGGACAGGGAGGGTGAGGCTCCCTGGCTCTGCAGCATGGGGGGGGGATTCCAGGGCCAGGAGCACAAGCAAGGCGAGGGGCAGCACGGTCCCACACCAGGAAGCACTGCTGGGTGTGGAGGGGTCCCAGGACCTGCTGCTGCTGCTGCTGCTGCTGCTGCTGCTGCTGCTGCTGCTGCTGCGGCCAAGGCAACCCCCTCCCCAACTCCCAACCTCAGTCCCCCCAGCAGTTTCTGGGGCGTCTCTGGCTCCTTCACCACCCTGCCTTTCCTGAGAGGCAAAATGTCCTTTCTGGCAAAAGGCAGAAATTGGTGCTCATCGCTGAGAAGGAAACAAAGGGAGCTGGGAAGAAGGGCCAGCAGTGGAGCCCTGGTGTGAGACTCTTCTTTCAGTTTGCAGTATTTGCAATCTCTACCAAGGGCTTAACCCTCCTCCCGAGTCCCCCCACTCTCTTGCAGAAATGTCAGCCCAGTCACTACGTGATCCTTGATTTGTTCATTGTTACGTCTGCACAAACCTGCACGTGGATGAACCCAATACTTGGACAGCCCCTCTCCCAATCACTCACTAAAAAGGTCCAAATCTTAAAAAGTGGGGTCTCCTCTTCCAGCAGCGGCAGAACCACCCCACCTGTGTGGCACAGGAAGAAACCCCTCTGTATTTTCAATAGGATTACTCCCAAGTAAATGTGTTTAGGTCTGCTGCCTTGGCACACCAAATAAGTAAGTAAGGAGCAGCAGCAGAGTATTCTCTGTTCCTGGAAAACAGTCACGGCTGCCTAAAAAAGCAACCCTGGGTGCAAAAGAGTGGAGAGTCACTGAATCTGAGGTTCTACTTTTCATCTTTCCAGTTAGAGCATAGGATGGGTGAGACCCGGCTTGAAAGCAGTGCATGGGGAAAAGATCAAGGAGTTTTAGTAGCCCGCAAGCTAAACATGAGTCAACAGTGTGAGGCAGCGGCCAAAAAGGCCAATGTGATTCTGGGCTGTGTCAGTAGGAAGGAGTATAGTGTCCACATCAAGGGAGCAGAAGTGCCACTCCGTTGTGCTTTGGTCAGAGCTCACCTGTCATCCTGTGTCCAGTTATGAGTGCCGCTGTTCAAGAAGGGTGTTGACAAAATGGAACTCGACCAGAGAAATGAAGTCAAGAGACCAAAGGCCTGGAAGCCAAAAGCTGGGGGAGCTGCACGTGTTTGGCTTAGAGAAGAAAGGACTGAGAGAGGAGATGATAACCATCCTTATTTATGTGGAGATGTCACGTAGAAGATTGATCCAGCTTGTTTTGTGCTGCTCTGGATTGTAGGAAACCAACCAAAGGATCCAAATTACAAGAAAAAAAGTTCCATCTGAACATTAGGAAGAATTTCCTGGGAGTAAGAGGTGTTCAGCAGCACCTGGCCGCGGAATCCCACAGGGTGAACTTTGGCTAAGTCACACTCTCTCGGCTGCAGAGGGAGGCAAAGGCAAACCTCCTCTAAACAAAACTTGGCAAGAAAATCTTGTGACATGCTTACCTTAGGTCACTGTGAGTCGGAAATGACTTGAAGAGAAATGACAACAATCTTTACAGGCGTATGTGGGTGCTTTCTTGGTAAAGAGTTAAATTTAATATTTGCCAGCTGCTGCCAAAGTGAAGCTGACAACAGCATTAGAGATGCCCAGGTGGGTTGTCTGCCGGTACATGGCTTCAGGCAGAAGGACGGGAGAGGGGAGGGAAATGCCCTCCAGCCAGAGGGGCTAATGTGTAATCAAGACAGGCAAGCTGTGTGTGAGCGTGCACGCTCGTGCGCATGCGCGCATGTCTGTGTGTTCTTGGCTGGCACTTGCCAGGACTTTTTACTGTCTGCAGATCACCATTCTCTTTCTGCAGAGTCCCCTTGCAGAGCAGTTAAAGCTTTGGGAAAAACAGATTTCCAGCACAAGTGGCATTGCTGGGGAAGGCTGGAGCTGTCGGTTCCACGAGTGGCAAGTGCTTTGGCCGGAGGACTGTTCCACTGTTTCCTTCTTGTCTCACTAGAATGGCAACTGTTTTTGCTGGGCAAATTCTCTGTAAATACTTGAAAACCAAGAGGAAAAAGGGGTGGGGTGGGGTGGGGTGGGGACAAGTGACGTAAAACCACGTATGTTCCAAGTTCAATACCTTTCAAAACTGAGAAAGGTAGTTAATTTCCTTCCTTCCTTCCTTCCTTCCTTCCTTCCTTCCTTCCTTCCTTCCTTCCTTCTTGGTAAGCTGGAGCATTCAGTAGCCATCCAGACACATGTGGGGTTTTGTGTGTGTGTGTGTGTGTGTGTTTTTGAGAGGATGCAATTTTTCTGGTGAGACTTACTCATGTGCAGCCTTCTGCTGCTTCATGGGCGGACCCCGGCCTTTGGGCCTTGGAGGGGTCTGTTCCCCAGCCAAAATCTCAAGACTTTTTGCCTCGTGAGGACACTGGTCTTTCTTGGTACTGGAAGGGCTGGTTCAGGTCCCCCATTCTGGAGCCACAAAAAATAAAAGTGCTCTTCTGGCAGCTCTGCAAGGCATCCAGAATGGCCAGAGGGGGCTATCAGAGCACCACGTCGCTGTCTTTCTACTAGCCAGCCCCACCCAGCCCTTCCAACCGTAAGATTTGGTCTCCGGGCCTTCTGCTGCCACTTTTTGTCACCTTCTAGTTATTGAGAATCCATCTTAAACTGGGATGCTCATAGCCTGTGGGTCTGTTCAGAACAAAGCTGAGAAGTGATCTGGACGCTTTTAGGTTTCTCTTGATGTGGTCCAGAACTGTACAAGCCCTTTTTGATGCAGCCTTACATTGCTGGCTCTCCTAAAATCTTTAGATCTTTTTCACAGGTATCCTGGTGCTTCCCAGGATGCCTCTCCCTCTCCTGCCAAGAGCAGTGGCTGCACGGGGGCGGGGGGGGGCTGCTGAAGAAACAATGCTCCTCACAAGGAGGCACACTGCGAATGGGGCCCCATCCAGGATGCTGGTGGGGGAAATCCTCCCTTTGTGAGGCACCGCTTTGACTGACTGCCCTGCAGATTAGCAGCCATTAACAGCCTTGAAGGGAGGCGGGGGGGCTCCAAGCTGCATCGCTCCCTGATGGATGGCGCCCTTGGCAACCTGGCAGACTTCTGCCCTTTTGTGCCCAAAAGGCCTTATTCGCCCAGTGGCAGCAACGGGTGCGGGGGAGATCCTTGGTCCCTTCTGGCCCTTGCTGTTTGGGGAGGACCCCCATCCCCCAACAAAGATTCCAGAGGGGCCCCTCTTTCCAAGAAGCCCGGGGGGTATGGGTGGGAGGTAGGGCTGGCCTTGGCCTCTGCCTTCAGCCCCCCACCTTTCAGGGGTCCGGCCTGAAAAACAGCGGGGGGGGAAAGCTGGAGGCTTCGGGGCTGAAGGGGAGGAACAGAGAGAGGGCTGTGCCGAGAACCAGATGGGATGAATGTTTAGGGTAAATAAGAGCTATGCAGCCAACCCAGTATAGCGACAGCATTGGTCACACAAACGGCTTCGGTCGGCTGCTGGTTTTCGAGACATTTCTCCTTCCCTGCTCTTCTGGGGGGGGGGTGTTGGGGGAGAGGAATGCAGATTTCCCCGCCGCCCACCAACCCTTCTGAGCTTTCTGGCAGGTGGAGGGGAGGGGGAATAGGGGGATGCGAGGACGGACGACCCCCTGGTTGCGCCAGAGAACCGTCTTTCTGTCTGTCCGCCCGTCTGTCTCTGGCAGACCTGCCCGGGAGATCTTTCTTCGGGGGGGGGTCCAGGCGCTCTCGTGCACGCGCATCCCGGCGGATATCGGGACTGCGCTGGAAGGCCGCAGGTGGGGGAGGCAGAACCCGTCAGGAACAAGGTGGCACAAATAGGGTCCCGGCCCCTTGGCACGCTGGGGCAGAGTGGCTCGTCTGCCCCATCGGCCGCTGGAGCAGCCCCGGGCGAGTTCGTGCCCCTCTCCCCACGCCACGAGCCCCTCCGCAGATGACGCGAGGCGGAGCCGCCCGGGGGTCGCGGGCCTCCCGGGCCCAGGGCAGAGCTTCTCCCCTTCCGTCGCCCCCCCGTCCCACTCCCGCCCTCCACCCCAGCACAACCCTCGGGGCGGCGGGGCAAGCAACCCTTCCCCTGTTAAGCCGCTGGGAAGCCTCGGGCTCCCCCTTTGAAATTTCTGGCTCAACGGAGAGGGGGAGCACATGCTTGCCGGCTGAATCGGAACCTTTTAGCGTGTGACACCCCCCTCACATACCGTGAGCCAAGGTTTCCCCCTCCCTGTACGGGATCGGGCCCGCCCCCCCCTTGCCTGAATTTATTCCGACCCTGCCTTTGCCCCCCTCCCCTCCGGGGCCTCCCAGAGGGAAGGAGGCAGGCGGGCGCGTGCGAGGGGGTCCAAGACACGCGGAGGGAGGGGAGCTCACACGGCCCTCCTGCCCTTCCGAGGGGACATCCAGATTGCCCTCCTCCGCGGTGGAAAGCTGGCCCTTAAATCACGAGGCGGCCCCCGGCCTTGGCCAGAGCTCGCCGGAGGAGGAGGCGCGAAGGGGGAGTCCTTACCGGGACAGAACCGGAGCCAGCCAGCCTCCCCGCTCCCGCACCGGCGTTTAGTGAGGCCGACGGGTGTGGGGGAGGGAGGAGGAAGAGGAGGACTGGGCCGCCCCCGAACAGAGAGAAGAGCGGCCTGTTTTGGAAACAGGGTCTGCCGGGCGGGCCGAACAGGAGCAACAGCCGGGGGCGCCGAGATGCCGAAGCAGGGCCCTCTCCTCTGGGCTGAGGCGGCCACTCGGCAAACGTGGGGCGGGGCACCCAGGAAACGAAGCGCCCCCCCGCCCCGCCTGCCCCGTGTCTCTCTTCCCCCTCCGACCGAAGCCAGCCGGCGTTGCAGCCGCGGGGTGGGGGCGCCCTTTTTCTCCAGGCCCTTGAACGGTGATGGGAGGAGAGAGGGAAGGGGCTTTAGTGGCAGAGGAGGTCTTCCTCCTCAAATACTCCCATCCACAGTCCCCTCCGCGCGCCTCCCGCCTCCCTTGGGGCGCGTCTGTCCCCGGCTTCCCGAACTGGAACTCGAGGGGGCTTCCGAAGGAGCGCTGGGAAAAACCCGCGGGATGAAAAACGCTCCAGAAACTAATGACAGACCTCAAGCGGTTCAAAACCGCAATCCGGAACGAGAGGGAGAGCGGCGCCCCCCGACGCCCGGCGTTGCCTTGGCCGGGCGCCTCCGGGACTTCGGTGGGCATTGACCTGCCGGCGGGGGGCGGCCTACTGGGCCGCGTGGAAGTGGGGGTCCGACCGGCCCCGGGCTGAGGGGGGCAGCGCGAATGGGGGGCGGGAGGGGCCCCGAAATGGGCTGGTAGCGGCTGGTTTGAGTTCACGACTGTTTGTCTGCCCATCGAGCCAGGGACAATGCAAAAAATCTTTAAAAACATTTTTAAGAAACATTTTAAAGCGAACATTTTTTAAAAAAACCCGGACTGCCACCCGTGTTAAGAGCCAGTTTTCAATACGAACCGAAACCTTGGCTTTGTGCAACAACTTCGTGGAGCGCCGTGACCTGGGAGGGGTCTTTCCGTGGGCCTTTGAACGGGGGGGCTCGCAGGAAGCGCTTCTCAGCCGAGGGGAGGGGATGCCCGAGCCCCCGGCAGCCGAGGCCTCCAACCAAGGCGCCGCTCTGTGGCGAGCCGAGAGAGCAAAAGTTTTTGCCCCGCGGGAGTGCGGCCAACGTGCAGGGCGGGGGGCGCACCCTCCCCCACATGAAGGGGGGCATTTCCAGATCCCGGGGCAGCCTCCCCGCCCTCTTGCCGGGACCCTCCGGCTGAACCGGAGCGGCGCCCCGCCGCGCCCCCCGCCCTCCCCAGCCGCTCCTCGTCCCAGAGAAACCACCCGGCCCAGTTTGCCGCTGTTGCCGCTGCTGCTCGGCGACGGGGCTGCTGCTCGTGCGGGAGGGGTTGCGAAATCTTTCCCCTTCACACCCCCGCACACAGGGAGACCGGGGGGTTGCTTTTTGCAGCAGACAGAACGGCGCCCCGGGAGGATGGAAAAGTCTGTCGACTCCCTCGGGTGGTTGGCGCGCACCCGCCGCGGTGCCACGCGCGCCCTTCCCAGCCGGTCGGGCCTGGGGAGGGGGCCGGGCGTCAAAGCCGCCGCCCGCCCCCTCCGAGCAGCCCTGGCGGGGCTCCCAGCGCCCCACAACCGGGAGAGCCGTCCCTGTGTCGCCGGGCCCCCTTTCTCCCCAAAGGCAGAGGGCCAGGGCTCTAGGGTGTTTGGGGAGCCCCTGAGGACGGATTGGAGGGTTTTTTGAAAAAAGAAGGAAGGGAGGAAAAGGAGCCCAAATGCAGCCTTCCAGACTCCCCAGCCGCGATCCTAGAACTCGAGGGGTCCCACGTGCCATGGGGGGCCCTCCAGTCCCCGGCTCTCCCCAGCTACAGTCTCCCCAGCAGCAGCCGGGGGACATCCCGGGAGGAGGCCCACCCCTCTCGGGGCATCGGTTCCACCGCCAAAAAACTGCTCTCACTGCCAGGAAGGCCCTTCTCAGCTCAATCAAAACCATCAGAGCGGATCTTCCCCTCTGGGGCAGCGGAGAACCCCAGGCTGGCCCCCCTCTCTGTGGCAGCCCTGGGGTGTCCAAAGAGGGCCATCCTGTCCCCCCTCCATTATCTCTTCGCTAAGCTGAACAGGCCCACCTCCCTCAAACTTTGCACCTGTTTTCTTCTCTTCTCCATACCCTTCTCAAAATGAGCCCAGCCAGCACAGAACAGAGCAGGCTGCTGCTTCCCTCAGCCTGGGAACCGTGCTTCCAGTAAGGGGGGCCAAGGTGGTGTTTGCCTTCTTTGCTGCAGCTGGGCCAAGCTCAACTTACCAACAATAATCTCACAGTCCTTCTCACATGTAGTGCTGCACTACAGAGCCACATTTCCTCCAACCCATACCTGTGCATTTGGTTTTTGTGGCCTAAAGAATTTTGCATTGGTCTCTGTTGAATTTCTTTCTATTACTTTCAGCCCAATTTTCTCATTTATTAAGGCCTTTTGGATTCTGTGCCTGCCTTCCAAAGTATTAGCCACTCCTCCCAGTTTTATATTATCTGCAAACTTTGTTTTTTTGCTTTTTCACTTTATTTAGTTGAAAAATTAATCAAAAGTACAAATGATCCACATTTAAATTAATCAAAAATCAACATTAAAATTCATCAACTAATTAATAGATCAACCATACCTGGATGGGATTTTTAAAAAGGTGCAAATCAGGCAGGTGCCTGATGCCTCATTAGCCAACCTACAGGTGGATCATCTTGTAGCACATCTTTCCACAGTGCCAAGTGATGCGCGGGGGCGGGTGTCTTAAGTCCCGGTGGGTTGTCATTAATATACTCAATAAAGGAAAACCCTTCCTCCCCAAATGACACTTCGTCTCATCTATCCTTTCTACTCTTTCTCTTGTTCTCCATACGTTCTTTACATTACCCATGTGTCCCATACTTTCTCCCACCAGTTTACTAATAAAAGTTCTCCCATTTTCCAATTCTTGGTGATTTTTAGCTTAGAGGCAGCTATAAAATCAGTAATTAGTTCTTTATGATTAACCGTTTTGTTCTCTGCTAGATATATGGAAAGCAATAGGAGGCTAGGACTAAGTCTTAACTTTCATAATCTTGGAAATTGCATCAATTATCATAGGCCAAAACTCGGTTATTTTCAGACATTCTGGCCACTTGTCTGTAGGTCCCTTTACAACGCACTTCCTCTCCAACACTTTGATGTTGCGTTTTTTGTAATTCTTACTAATTGTTCAGGAGATACTATTTGTGTATTAGTTTTAATGTGCATTATTTTAGAAGGGCTGGTTTTGATATAAATGGAGGTGCACTCGATTTAAATCAACCAATCGGACTCCAAAATTGCCATTTTCAGTTCCCATCTCACTCTGAGACTGATATCTCTTCCACAAGTTGCTTCTATCATCCATTTATTTGTTGTTTGTGTGTTTGTTTGTTGCTGATTGAACTCTGTTAGAATGTTCTGTTTTCACACACATATTCTCAGATAATGTCAACAAGTGTGGAGTTCCTCCTGTTCATATCAGTTTTGCTATAAAGGAGGAAACTTGGTGGAGATGAAACCAATTAGACTTAATGGGCATTAAAAGTAAGATCAATTCTTCTTTAGCCTTCTACTCCTATTAAATACATTTTATTTAGGATATAATGCTCTAGCTTTCTACACTTTCAGCTGAGTAATCTTGTCCAGGTTGCAAGAAAGTCAGTGTAGAAGAAAGGTGGTTTGAGCTGTCTGTAAGCTGCCCAGTGGAATCTGCCGCCGCCTCCCTGGAGTGTGGTGGGGTCTCCTCCTTCTCTGGAGGTTTTTAAGGGGAGGCTGGAGGGCCATCTGTTGGGAATGCTTTGATGGCTGTTCCTGCATAGCAGGGGGTTGGACTGGATGGCCCCCGGGGTCTCTTCCAACTCTAGGATTCTATGATTCTTCTGGATAACCAGAATTGCAGGGGGTTACTGCATTTCATAACTGCTGGGTAATGGCCTCTTCTGCTCAAGAAGCTACATGAGCTGGAGTGAGAATGACATATATACACACATACTCAGTATAACAAGCAATTGTCCTGAGACAATTGTTCAAGATTCAGCTCTCCCCTCCTAAGAGTAAGATCTATGTTGAATTACATTTAGTGTCCTCTTTCCAAAATAACCAGCTAGTCATCTGTCCCCTTCAGTGAGCTCCTCAAAATGGTGCCTCTCTCTTTTCTGTCTTGGTAGGTTCCTCTGGATCAACAGGTAAATGATGTTCAAGCTTTTCCTGAGGAGCACCTTCAGGCTTGTTGCTGTTTTGGTGGGTCCAACAAACAGTGGGTCATGGTTATTCCTCCTGTCTTTCCTTTCCTACTTTCCTTTCTGATATCTGGTGATCCATATCTCTTTGGAACGGGGAGAGGCCTTCCCCTGGTGTTTCTTCCTCCAGTTCTCTCCGAACAGGAATATCTTGTGCCACAAGAATGTCCAGCATTTGTTTTTTTCACAGTCACAATCATGCTATTGTTGTTCTCTGTGTCAATCTATTTAAAGGGAAATCCCCATCTATATCTGATTTCTCCCTTTTGAAGTCAAGATTTTAAAGGTTTGAAGCTGTGCCTCTTCTCCAGCATCTTGGCCAGGTGGTTTTGAAAAATCAGAACATTGTTGTCCCCATATTTTAGACCTGAGATTGTGCTAATTTTGTTTAGAACTGAAGTTTTCCAGCTGTGGTGAGTGAAGTGAAGGAGGATACCACTTGGTAACTTATTAGCAGACAGAGTGATGTTCACTGTTCTGTATATGTGCTGAGGCCATTTCCACACCCGACTGTTATAGTGCCATCATTCCACTTTCAACATCCTATGGAATCCTGGGGTTTGCAGTTTAGGGAAGGGCCGCTAAATATAGTGCTATGACAGTCGAGTGCAGAAACGGCTTCAGTGTCAGAGCAAGCTTTGGGCACACATCGTTCAACCGGGTGATCATAAAATGTAATAGATCTTCTTCTTCCAAGTTCTCCAGGACCCCTACCCCCACCCTGTGAAAGTGAACATTTTCAAGACCTTAGATATTTTTGTTAAGAAAATCATTCAATTCCTCCAAATGCTGTATTCTGTCGTCAGGCAAAATGCTTTTTTCCAGGGCCTCATTAGCAGCACCCTTGATATCATTAATGCACTTTGTAACCGCTGTGAGTTTGGCATGTAGAGGTTCCAGTGTTGAGGACAAATCCTTTTGGATTTCCTTAACTAAGTTCTCTCTTACTTTTTCTAGTAATTCTGGAAACAGCAGTCCGCTGCTATCTGGGGTTCATTTCCCCTCCTCCCTTCCCTGCTGTACTCAGCCTGTGCACTATGCTTGAATCCAGCATATTGTCTTCACATTCTGTTGGCAATATGGGTTCTTTTGATGAAGGGTAAAAGTCTGTGATCTGCAGTTCTCCTATCCTCAAATACCTGGAACTTCTGTTATATTTTTTTCTGCATTATAGAAAATTGTGAGGCTTTAAGCAGGTCACTCTCTGTGCACCTGCCATGACAGACGGCCATATCCCCTCTGTTATCTGCACACTTGATAAGGATTCCCTCCCCCTCGTCACCTATGGCACTGATAAAAATGTTGAAGAGCATTGCCCCCAGGACAGAATCCTGTGGCTCTCCACCCAAGATCTCTCCTTGTTTGAAGTGGACACACTGATGATACCTCTGGGCACAGTTTTCCAACTAGCTGTGGGTCTCCAGTCTTCAGGGACTTTGCAAGAACTTTACTCTTTTGAAAAGACAGAGGAGGAACCAAAGGAAGGAGCAGAATTACTGCCCAGCAGGGGACAATTATCACAAGATGCTTCTCCTACATTCCTTTTAAATCTGCTTTAAATGTTTTTTTTTAAAGCCACAGACTGAAGCAGTTGCTGGTATACAGAAATAAAATTCAACTTCCCCAAGTTTACCAGAAGGTAAATGCCAAGAACTGGGCTCATGTGCTGCCATGTCGAGACCAGCACGCAATTTACCTTGAAAGCCAGAGTTTTTTCACCATGATGATGATGATGATGATCCTTATCATGATTATTATGGATAATCATGTCTGCATTAGGTTTCAGCACAGAAACCTCAGCCTCACGACTGGAGGAAAGTCTTTGCGTTTCTTTGCCTGCAGCCTTTGTTGGCCCATCAGCATCACAGCTGCCTTATTTCATCTGGCTCTGCTCAAGAAGTTCAGCCAGGTCATGACTTAGCACACAGACCGTGCTGCCCTTGGCTGATTTCAGTCCTACTAGAACCAGGGGTTAAAACATAAAGGCTGTTGGCAGGGCTCCAGTTGCGGGCATCGCTGAGCCTGGTCACGTCCGCTCATTGCCATTTTCACCTTCGCTGGTGATGGAGATGGAGATTGTGGGACCCCTCCATCTTCCAGCACCAAGGGCTTTAATTAAGCTAGATGGTTAATAAGGCCTGACGATGCTTATCTTGCCCAGTATTAATAGCTAATCCAGAGGCTCAGCGGCGGGCTTTTCCCCCTGGAGACACAGCATCAGGAATGCAGGCCGGGAGACTGTCTGAGGAAGAGAAGGAGGAAGTCACCCAGGGAGAAATGGGAGCAGGTCTTGGCATTCTGAGGTGCCAGCCAGCTACCTTGAGCCAGTTTTAACCTGCATTATTTGCCTCTAGGTCCCAGGAGAGCCAACTCTTTACCACAAAGAAGCAACCCCTCTCTCTCTTTTCCCCCTCTGTCACACTGCTCAGTTGTTGTTCAAAGTGAACTGCTGAGACCCCAGCCCTGGAGTCACCCAAGAACACAATAGCAAATCATCTGGGGCTGGAGTGTGGGAACTGGGATTGGCAGAGGGCCACGGCCCAGGGCAGAAGCTGGAGGAGGTGGTTTAGCGTATTAGCACTGGGAGGACACAGTCTGTGCCTGTGTTGCTCTGCAGCTGCCTGTCTGCAGCCAAGGAGGCAGTGAAACCTGAGCTGGAAAAGCATGGGAATCCCCACCAGCCATTCCCACTGAAGCCATGGGGCCTGGCTTGCAACAGCCAAGGGAAACAGCAGCTGCCCCAGAACCCATTACTGAGCAGGTATGAACAGCAGAAAGGAGAGGGAAGGGGGAAGCGAATGAGCCCGCCTCACGGGTTAGCGCTAGAAGGTTTGGCCACCGGAATGGAAATCATAAGAAAAGTGGAGGCTGGCGAATGAGAACGAAACCCCTGAAAGAAGTTTCCAAGTGGTCTCTAGAGAGTCCACTTAGAGTTGGATGGGATGGCCCTTGAGTTCTCTTCCAGTTCCACGGTTCCAAGTTCAAAACGGTTTTGCTTACGGTTTTGCAAGGCTCACCTGGCCTGGTTGTTTCATTTCACATCTGCATGTTGTTAGTTTTCAGTAAAGTTTGCTGCAACATGTTGAATTGCCATCTTTTTTCTCATATGTGTGTGTGTGTGTGTGTGTGTGTGTGCGTGTGCGCGCATGTGCAATGTAGAGTAGGACTCTGCCCCCATTCTTTCTGCATAACTTCTGCCTCCAGGACCAACTTTTCGATTAAAAGAATGATGCTCAGGAACGCACAGAGACCTACCTGCTGGGGCCATGGGTAGCCAACGCCACAAGAGCCACTGATGCTTCTCTGTTCCTGGGGGGGGGACAAAAGGAGGCTTCCTCTCCTGTCCCTGTGAGGCTGGCCAGGAGGTCTCCTTGGGTCTAAGCCATTCCTGGGTAAGGGGGTCTCCTTGGGTCTAAGCCATCCCTGCCCCAGAGGCAGGAGGATGGGCCTGCATCGATTTGGGTGGCACCAGATGCCAGCAGGGGGAAAGAGCAGGGAGGCCTTGGTTGTTGTTGGAGCTGCAAACACCCAGTCACCATTGCCTCCTGTTGCTGCTGCTGCTGCTGCTGGCTCAGGGCCTGCCGCATCGGGGGGGGGCGCAGGCTGTGGCCGCATTGCCACCCCTTTCCCTGCATCTCCATCATGGGAGAGGTGTGTGAAGGCAACCAGCCAGGGGGAGCAGTAGCCATGCTGCATTGGGAAGAGGTGGCCAGGGTGGGATGAAGGTGGGCCGAGGGGCCCCACACCCCTTTTCCCCTCTGAGAAGGTGGTCCTCAGAGAAGGGGTTCCTCTCTTGGCAAGGCAGCAGGGGTGACAGGAGACCTAAATCTGAGCCCCAGATAAAGGGCAGCAAGGAGGGCAGGAGACTTGGCAGCATGAGGTTGCCCATCATCCACACAGAGCTGCAGCTGGACAGGCAGGCTCAGCAGCGGGTGGGGCAAGGGTCACTTGGTCACAGGTCACCCCTCCTGGAGGAGATCTGCACACCTGATTTTGCACCTGCAGCTCCTTAGGAGGGGTGCAAGGGATCCCCCCTCTCTCCTGCCCCTGCCCAGACCAGAATGAGACCCCCTCCCCCTTCCCCACTCAGCACCCACAGCTGAGACTGGCGGCTCTTCGCCCAAACTTGGGGGGCTTCCCTCCACTGCAGGCCAGGGAGCCAGGGCCTTTTGGGAGTGGGGGGTCGCTGGTACATCATCTCCAGGGCGCCACCGACCCGCCTTCCTGACCTCCACGCCCACCCTCCAGCAGCTTCCGAGGGGAGAGGAGCTCGAAGCTGGGCCCTTTTCTTGGACTGCATGCCCCAGACCGCGCCCTCCCCCCAGCAGCCAGGCAGCCGGCCAGCCAGAGATTCCGGGGATGACCATGACCCGGGAGAGAGCCGTCCCAGGCTCTCCGGATGGGGCTGGTGGGGAGCCATGTCGCTTTTGGGGATCACTCATAGACCCCCATTCTGGCACAGAAGAGGAAGCAGTGGGGCGCTGCTCTGCATCTGTCACTGGGGGACTCCCGGCCGGCACTGGGGCCAGGGAGACCTGCACGCCGGGAGGGGGCGAGGGTCAAGGTGTGGCTCTCTGGGCGCTTTTGGACTGCAACTCCCAGCATCCCTGGCCCTTAGCAAGGCAGGCTGTTATCCAGTAAGGGTGTGGCGAAGGGCGCAACTTAAGGGGATAATAGCCTGCCGTTCCATGGCCAAGGGGGCGGCAGAGGCTTCGGGTGCCGAACTTCGGACCCCGTACGGGAGGAAGCCGAGCAGGGCCTGCTGCGCCGTGGCCCCCGCCCCCTCCCCGGCGCCCCCCGTGGGCTCTCCCTCTGCGGAGGGACGAAGGGAAGGAAGCCCGGCCTCGCGAACCCAGGCGGCCTTTCAAAGCGCCGCCGTCCCGGCGCTCCTTCCTTCCTTGTTCCCGACGGAGCGGAGCTGCTCCCTCTAGCAGCGGCCCCCCAACTCCCGCGCTGCCGCCGCCGCGGTTCCAGGACCCGCTGGCCGGGCGGGAGCGAGCACGAGAGGCCGGCGCTCCCGGGCTCTTTGCCGAGGGCGAGGGCGGACGGGCAGGCGGTGCCGGCGGCTCGGCTGCTACCCGGCCGGCCGAGGGGCTGCGGCGCCGCTGGGGGGGCTGACACCCCTGGAAGGGCTGCAAGGAGGCGGGGGCGACGGCCGGGTTCGCTGTCCCCACGCGCGGGGACCCCACGCAGCTGAAAGACCTCGACTTTCCCCGCCGCCGCCGCCGCCGCCGCCGCCGCCACTGCCTCTTGCCGCGGGTGGGCAGGGAGGGGCCGACCGCCCCGCCTCCTGCCCCCTCCCTTCCGCCCCGGTCCGGCTTTTATAAGGCGAGGGCGCGGCACCCGGACGGTGCAGGAGCTGCGGGGCGCGGGGGCCCCCACGCCGCCGGCTCGTCCTGGTCCTCGTCCTCCTCCTCCTGCTCTTCTCGGCCGTCCCGCGCGGCGGCTTCCCGGGATGGAGCCCCTGGGCAGGGCGGGGGACGGCGGCGCCCCCGCCTCCTCCTCCTCCTCCTCTTCCTCATGGCCGTCGGGGTGGCCGTGGTGGTGGGCGGCGGCGGCGGCGTGGGCGCCCGTCGTGGCCGGGGCGGCGGTGAAGCTGCTGCGGGCCGAGCTGGCGCTGAGCGGGCGGCTGGCGCTGCGGGTGGGGCTGGCGGCGGCGGGGGCGGCCGGCCTGGCCCGCGCCCTCCTCCTCCCGCAGCCGCTCAGCACCGCCCTGGCCGCCGCCGCCGCCTGGCTCACCCTGGCCGGGGCCGCCGCCCGCAAGACCATCCCCGCCGCCCGAGGCCGCGCCGTCCTCATCACGGGTGAGTCTCCTCCGGCTGCCCGCCCGCCCGCCCGTGGCCCCCCCGGCCGCGCCGCCGTTCTTCGGACCCGGGCCGGGTGCGGCCGGCCCGTCCTGCGGGACTCGCCTTTCCCCGCGCGAGGAGACTCGCGTGGGAGCGGCCGGCCATCCCGCCCGCCTGCCCGCCCCCTTCGCGCTCCCTCCGACGGGGATCTCGGCTGGTGCGCCGGCGGGCAGCCCACTCGCAGTGATGGTGCGGCTGGTTGCGGGAGGGCGAGGGGTCTCTTCTCTTGGGGAGCACAGCGGGCCCGTCCGGCCCAGAGGCTTCCCCGGCCCGTGGGGGGGGGCGATCCCCACGCTTCCCTCCCCGTTGCCCACCCTGCGTGTGTGGCCTTTTCCAACGCGCCCCCGGCCCCCCCGGCAGCGCAGCCCCCTCGGTCCCGGCGCTTCTCCCGGGCGCTTGGCAGGCACGTGGGCCCGGCGGCCTGGCCTCGCACGTGCCCGGGTAAATCATTCATCAGCATCCTCGAAAAGCCGGCAGGGCAAAGCTCTCCGTTCCTGGAAGTAGGCTTGGCCGGAGGAGCGACTGGGCCCGACCCGGTCCGTTGGCGGGGCGGGTCCCTGAGGCGGAGGGCTCCCTCCAGGCTGCCCTGGGGTCACGGAGGACGCAGCGCGGGCCGCCCGGCCGTCTGAGCCCCCCGACTGGCGGACCTCTGTGGGAGGAGAGCTAGTTTGGCCCTCTTGCGCAGAGGGTGCTGGGCCCTTCTGCTCTCTGACCCACCTTGCAGCAGAGAAGGGGTGTGGGGTCCCGGTCCCTATGGGGAGCTCCATCCCTCTGCCAGAAGGGGCCAACGGGGAGGGGGGCAGCAAGTCTCTCCCTCCCCCTGCCGAATCCCTGGGCCCAAGGCAGGGAGGGGGACTCTCTGCCAGGCTTCCCCAGGGCCCCACCTGCAGGTGCCACATGGTCCAGCTGGCCCCTGTGACTGTCCCCCCTCCATCACCCCCACTCTTGGCAATCCCAGGGCCGGAGTGACACAGTGGGCAGCAAGGTGGCAGGTTTGGCCGGTCAGCCAGGGAGAAGGCAGAGGGTGTAGGTTCCACAGGACAAGGCCCTTCTGGCAGCCAGAGGTCTGGGGCAGGGAGGGGAGGCTCTCTGGACATGACTGGCAGCCTCCATGGATGTCGACCAGGCTGGTTATTTCAGCTTTGCCCAAGAGCTGCAATTTGTGGCTGGAGGGGGCATTAGAGAGAGTGTTAGGCAGAAGCCCTTCCCTTAGAACCCCCCACAACCCCATTCCTAGCTATGTTCCTCTGGGGCGCCGGAAGGACTCTGAAACCCATTCAGCCGAGGAGTTCAGCTGAAGGTGTCTTTTTGGTGAGGAAGGGCTTGGCGCAGCATCTTTGTCCCTGCCTTGAAAGACATCCAGAGTGGGTGGGCTGCTGCTCCAAGAAGACGGAGCCACTTCTGAAGGGAGAGGAAAGCTTGCCACCTGTGCGGTGGCCCTCTGCAGCCTGGGGGGGGCCACCCTCTATGGACTACATGGGACTAAATAATTCCTTCAGAACTGGCTCAGAGGGTCTACTCTGAGTGGGACTTAGGCCTGTTTCATTGAGGGGTTCCTTGTAGGGCAGCAGCAGCTGTGGACGGCCAGTTGCAAAGCAAGGACTTATGGGGTGCTGATGGGAAGGCCCCACCTGCCCCCAGGAGCATGCCCAAGCTGCCAGCTGCCCTGTCCGCAGGCTCCCTTCCCTGACTGACCAAACCGCCTTCCCACTGCCCACACCCACCCTTCTGCCCATCCTTCCTCTTCCTCTTCATCTGACAGCTGAGCCCTTGGTATGAGAGGCACTCTGCAAAAAGCAGGCCTGACGAAAACATGGGGGTAGAGCAGTTTGGGAGGTTGGTTCAGGCATTTCCTCTGTTCCCCATTGTCTTTGCTCATCACATTTTTTTTGGGGGGGAGGCTTTGAAGGGCAACAAAATCCCCTGTGGAGTGCTTGGTCCAGTGACTGCAAAAATGGGAGATGCCCACAGGCCACTTCCCTCAGCACATTTGAGTCTTTAGTGGGGGGGGGAGTGATTTTCCTGGACCCAGAAGCAGCTGTCCAGCTCAGTGGGTCACCCTGAGTGACTTTGTGGGTGGTGGAGGAACTGGCTGGCCCCTCCTGCAGCTTCCTCTTGTTGGGACTTCTCTCCAGATGGAGTCACAGCACTGGAAGAGAAGCCAAGGGCCCTCCAGTCCAACCCCGTTCAGACATTCAGGGAGACACAGTCAAAGCCGTTCTTCTGTCAGATAGCCACCCAGCCTCTGTCTACGAACCTCCAAAGAAGGAGGAGAATGTACCACACTCCATAGAGGCGGGCAGCATATTCCACTGTCAAACTGCCCTTCCCACCTGGAAGTTCTTCCTAATGTTTAGATAAAATATCTTTTCCTGAAGTTTGAAGCCATTGCTCCACAGTGTCCTTGTCTCTGGAGCAGCAGAAAACAAGTTTGCTCCTTCTTCCATATTACATCCCTTCAACTCTTTAAACATAGCTAGCATGTCATCTCTTAACCTTCCCTTCTCCAGGATAGACATCCCAGGGCTTCATGGTTACCAGGCCTTTTACAATTCTGGTCACCCTCCTCTGGACACCTTCCAGCTTGTCCATATCCTTCCTGAACTGGACACAGGATTCCAATTCAGGTCTGACCAAAGCAGAATAGAGTGGTTCTATCACTTCTCTCGACCTATTGATGCAACCGTGTTGGTTCTGCTGGTGGCCGGATCACACTGTAGACTCATATGCAGCTTGTAGTCTAGTAGGACTCCTGGAGCCCTTTCACATGTACTGAAAGGTCAGGCCAGGTGTCACCCATCCTATATCTGTGCATCTAGGACAAGTGGGCACTCAGGGAGTCTTGGGGGAATGAACGGGGCAGGGCAGGTAACAAAGCCCGGAATTCCCGTTCTTGTGACTACAGGGCCTGTCTGCTCCTCCATGTGCATGGAAAAGGGCTGCCTGTTTCCTTTGCTGTTACACCAAAAAGACTCTTTCGGAGCTCAGAGAAGGAGGCAAATGTTTGCCAAGAATAAGAGGATAAGACACTCTGGGTATTCGTGTATGTGTGTGTGCGTGCAAGCTACCTGCTACTCTTTAGTCCTAATTTGCCTTTCTGACTTTGTTTTGCATCATCTGTGAAGAGGCGGGGGGGCATAAAATTCTTGTGACGCAAGAGATCATCCCTTGGAGATCTTTATCTCAGCTCAGGTAACTCATGGAGAAGGAGTGGGGGTCCTTCTCTGCCCAGGACAGCTGCCTGGGGGGGGGCGGTGGGTCTTCCTGCAACTGGTCCTTCCTGCTTTGGCCCTGCCAGCCCCCTGGCTTCCTTCAGTAGCCTGAAGCAGAAGGGAGAGAAAGCAGGCGGGCGGGAGGAAGGCCGGGCTGAGGAAAGAGAGGCCACCAAGGTGTTGGGGTGTGTGGGCGGCCTCCCTTAGAGCCAGGGGCCTGGGACCCGGGGCCCCTCAGCCACAGGCCAGAGGAAGGCAGCTGGCAGAGGAGCAGCTGGCCGGGAGATGGTGGCCACGAGGGTTGGAGTGGGGCAGAGTGAGGCACTTTGGGAGCTCTTGCTGCTGCTGTGTTACAGACCACTCCAGTCATTTCCACGCAGAGCGTGGGAGGGATGCTTTTTCAAACTAAAGCCCCCAGAATCCTCTGCTGGCAAGAGCCACACGGTTGCTTTCAGTGCTCAAGAATGCCCCCCGCCCCATGCCCATGAATTCAAATCCTCCATCATGCAGGCAGGTGGAATGTCAGGTATTCCTCATGGGAGGGGGAGCCAGAGCCAGCTGGGAGACAGGCTTTGTTTTTGATTTGTTGTAAGTTAGAGGCAGAGCTTGTATTGTTGGGGGTTGGGGTGGGGAGAGACACCTTCACGCAATGTCAGGACCAACAGGGCTGCTCAAAAGTCTCCATGTGTGCCTGTCCGCCCCCCACCTGCCCACCCCCTCCTCTGCCTGTGCCACTTCCCCAATCTAAACTCCTTCCTCAAGGCTATTGTGGGCCAGCTATGGGGGAGCTGTACTTCCCCCTCTTCCCCAGGCCAGCGGCACCTTTGGCCACAATGTTATTTAGACCAGGAGTGGTGAAGGGGGGAGGGCTATGCGCCCCTCCTCCAGCATTGCTGCTCCAAGCAAACTTGGGTGACATCTCCCCTCCCCCTCCCTGCAAGCAGAAGCCGATCAGTTTGGCTGCCTCCTGGGCTTCCACCTGCTACTCCATGCCTGCCTCGCCTCCTTTTGCGTGTGAGGAATTAGCTCAGGCTCTGTTTGTGTGTGAGGAATTAGCATCTCCAGGGTCCCTTTGGGTTTGTGGCCCTGATGGAGGTGGGCAGAGAGGTCAAGAAAGCTGCAGCCAGTTCAGGGCTGAGGAGGCAGTGGAAACGGCCCCTTCTGAGCAAAGCGCAAGAGAACGGGCCTTCAGATCCAGGAACGGCAAGGTCTGTGCCCTTAGTGCCCCCCACAATCAGCTGGCTGAGGGGGGCTGATTCCCTGGGCCCAGCCAAATAGCCCCCTAAGCCCTCAGCAGTTTCACAGGTGGGGGGTTAAGGTGGCCCCTTCTTAGACATCGTGTACTGTGGGGACCAGAAATAAGTGTGTAGAGAACAGGCAGATGTGAGGAGGAAGAAGGTGGACTTTCCGCATGCTAGTTTGAGCTAGTTTATTGTTCCCTGAGTACCCCTGGAGTAGGGAGAGCCCCAAGAATCCTCAGTGCCTTCTCCTCTCCTTCCTGGATCTTGTGCCAAGGAGCCCACAGGGCACAAGGGGGCTTTGCAATTCAGAGGGGGTGGCACCATGGACAGTGCCAGAGGGGGCCCTGTGCTCTGGAGCACAGGAGCTGTTTGGGCACAGCAGAAGCTGCCAGCCAGAGGCCTGGCATGGGTTGTATGGGCTCCCTCCAGCCAGGGCAAGAGGTTTTGCACTTCTTCGGGGGTGCCCACGTGCTGAGTTCCCCCCTCTGGCTGGCAGTGGGGCTCTCCCTGGATCCAGCTCAGACTGGTGAGGCCAAGTTCAGGTGGGTTGTTTTGACAGGAAGTCCCTTATCCAGCTGAGGCCCAACTCCCCCCCCTTATCCCTCCCAAGCCCCCTCCCCCACCTGGATGATCTTTGCATCTGGATGGATAGGAAGACCCAAGGCACCACTATTAGTTGGCAGTGCCCCCTCCTCGCCTTCGGGTCTGCTTAAAAAGGAAGCCCAATTGGTATGGTGAAGCCACAGAGTAATTTCACATCCTGATCAGCCTGACAGCTTAAGGAGGCTGTGAGCAGATCTTGCTATAGCCAACGAAACATGCTGCTTTAGATGGGCCTTGAGAAGGATGGGAGCAGCTCTGCCGATTTCTAGTTTCTTTCAGCATTTAGATACAGTTTTGATTCAAAAAACTGTCCCAACTCTGGCTTCAGAGCTGCACAGACACTTTGGTTGTTGTGCATTTATTGTTATCTGTTTCATTTTGGGGTGCTGTCAAAATTCCAAGGGTGGCGTACAGAGTTTCAGAACAGCCCAACACACTGGGTAGGAGCTGAACTGAGGGCTGCCCCACTGCAAGCGTGAGCAAAACTGTATCCGACCCAGACATCGCTCTGCACGGGTGCCCTGCCTTTATTTATTGACTTTATTTAAGAACGGATCTCTTGCTCAGGTTCCTGGAGTTTCAAACACTGAATATCACAATAGAACCAGTTGCACAGACTAGAACCAGGAAAAGTGAAAGTGAACAGCAAGTGGCTTAAAGGCAAAACATGGGAAATTAAAAAGCCTGGATAAAAGGAAAAGGGCTGAGAAGGATTCCAAGTTGTCTGTGACTCTGGCCCACACTGAGCAGAGAGCCCCCCCATGCCACGGAGGGAGGCGTGCCTCTTGTGTCTCGCCAAGGTTGCCTCCTGGCCTGACTTCTCATAACTAGGCCTCTGTTTTTTTTCCCCAAAGGGGCCCCAGGCTCCCGGAGAACAGCCCCCTTACCCACGCATGGGTTCCTTCTCCCCATCCGGAGGGGGCTTCCTTCTTCCCAGCCCTTCACCCAGTTCATGGCTGAGCACCATCTGGAGCTGCTGAAAAATTAAAACAGGCCAGAAGCCTTCCTTCAGGAGGCTGGCCCTCCCTCACAGGGTGCCTTAGGGGTTTCGTGGAGGTCTGGAAGAGCCGGGGCTCTGGAAGTCCCAAAGAGGGCACTGGCCCCATTATGCCCTGGAGGGTTTCCGTGCTCTGAAGGCAGCATGTTCAATTTTGCCCAGAAATTGGTAGGCAGTGGGGGCAGGCAATGTGCGACCCTGGGGGGCTCCAAGTAGCCCCCAGACTGTTTCTGTAGTCTGCAGCCTCCACAGGTAGACTCCTGGGACCCCACCTCACCCCAGAGGCTCAGAGCCATGGGCAGATGGGAGCAAGACATTGGGCAAGCAGAAAAGCAGCATTCAGCCTGATTTGAGTGGCCAGCAAGGACCCCTGGAGAGCCCCCATGGCCTCCCTGGGGGCTGAGGGCCAAGAGAGAGGGATCCACAGGCAGGGCCCCCCATCCTGCTGGAGAGGCTGGAGAAGGACGCATGTAGTCTCCCTGTGTTGTGGACCTGACGGGAGGACTGGCACTGTTCTTGGGAGGGGCGCCTGCCCCCTCCTCCCCTGCTCTTCCTTCACAGTCCTTGAGCCCTGAGGGAGGGGATGGAAGGGGAGGCATCCCAAACCGGCCTGGCCAGTCCTGGGTGGGGCTGAAACCAGAGGGCCCAGCACACCCGATGGAGGCAGAGAGGGAGGGGGCCCTTCTTCCTGCACATGCCCCCTTGGTGCGCGTGCATTCCTGTACACACACATGCACACACACACCCTGCAAAAAGAGAGAGGAGAATTGTGCATGGGTCAGATCAGGTCAAGGAAAAAGTTTTACTGAGGTCGGGCCCAGGTTCACATTTTAAGCCCACTTATTTAGCTCATCGAGGCACCTCTGGGGCTGGAAAAACAGAATTGTGTTTCCTCTGTGACAGAGAAGGCTGTCCTGTCATGGTTAGGAAGGAAGGACCCAGTTCACCAGAGCAGCCTCTCTCTCTCTCTCTCTCTCTCTCTCTCTCTCTCTTTCTCCTGAGAGGTGTGTGCCTGTCCAGTCCCTCCAAAACTAGACCCTCATGGGAGGGAGGGGGGGTGGGGTGGGGTGGGGGTGGTCCCACCTTTGGTGGCTGTGTTGACCAGGTCCGTTGCCAGATGGATTTTCTCCGTTTGCACTCCTTTCCCTTTCTGGGGGCAGGGGGGCGGGGGCTGAACCAGCAGCAGCAATTCCTGAGGCCCAATGGCCGTCACTCTAGCCTTTGCAACTCTGCCTGCCAGCAGACTGGCATTGTCTCTTCCCAGGAGCTGCTTTCAGAGTGTCATCCTGGCAGAAAGGTGCTGGACAAGCCAAGGGTTACAGGGACTTTCACGGGGGGGGGGGTCAGGAGGAGAGGCTGGTTGTCCGGCGAGAAGGTGCAACTTCTGTAACATTGGCTGGTGTTACAGAATGGAGCCTCTTCCTTCTTTGGAGGTGTCTAAAGAGAGGCTGGTGACCAGAATCGGTCAAAGGGAGGGCTTTGATGATGCCTCCCTGCACAGCAGAAGGGGGTCTCTTCCAGCTCTAGGATTTTACAAAAACAGGCACAGTCAAAAATATATCTTTCTCTATCTCTCACTGGTTCACCTGGCTGTCCTTGCTCACAGCCTCCCTTGCCATCTAGCCTGCTGTTTTTCAACGAGTTTGAGGCTACCAACTCCGCAGGTGGTGAAAAGTTTTTCCCCAGGGAGAGCTACTGGGCTTTTCCTCCCCTGGGCAGGTTGTTCTGCCATGTAGCTATTGGTGGCCATTCTCCGATCAGAGGCAAACCAGCCCTCAGTTCAGCTGGTGCTGGCTGCAGTCTCCCTCCCTCCCTCCCTGCTGGGTCCCCTCCAAACTGCCACAAGTCCTTTCTCTCCCACCCCTCCACCCCCCTCCCACTCCAGCCCTGACTGTAGGTCTTGCTTCTCTTGTCAAAGGCTCTCCTCAGCATCACCTCCTTGCCAGGGAGAAAATCTCAGCCTTTGTTTGCTGAGTCCCTTGGTAGCCAGGGCTTGAGAGTTACTAGTTGCTTGCACATTACTAGTTATTTGCAATCAATAAGTAACCTTATGGCTGTCCTTTAACAGAGGATGTTAGAACTCCTTCCATGATGTTGACTATGACTATTTGAGAGGAGTGAGGGTAACTTCACTGCCTAGATGTGTTTTGGCCAAAGATTTGTAGCTTTCTGATGCTCTGTTGAAAAATGCAACTGGAATAGCAATTTTAATGACTTTCAAATAATGCAAAAGCAAGTAGTTGCTATTAAAAAACACCCGTACCTTTAATGTGGCTGATGGCTGTGGTGGTGTTCTCACTTGTGTGCCAAGGTGTGCAAAGGAGGCTGTGTGTGTGTGTGTGTGTGTGTGTGTGTGTGTGTGTGTGTGTGTGGAGGGTGGGTCCCCAGGAGAACCTTTCCTGGGCTGCGAGGTGCAGCCTTTGGGGTGGGAGTGGGGGCCATTAGTGAAACCAGTGCCTCCCCTCAGTTTAGACTATAAGCAAGCAGCATGTTCCTGGGGTGCTTGCCTGTGGGAGAAGAGGGCACCCCTTTTGGCCAAGCAGGTGGCATCGAGCAGCCAGTGAAGGGAGCCCCCTTGGCATTCCTGGCCAGCTCCCCAGCTGTGGCATCTAAGACTGTCTTCCAGAGGGTACAGAGGAGCATCTGCTTGTTGTCTTTCTCAAAGGCTGGGGTGTGCCATGAGGCCTCAAACCTGCCCTCCACCCCCCACCATCTGATGCCATCTCTGTCTGTCCGTCTATCTGTCCCTCCCCGCTCTGCTTTGGACGGCTACTTGGGAGAGGCAGCCCGTGGCTTTCCTTTGCCTAGGTGTTTCTCTTCTCCAGAGAGCAACTCAGCCGCCGCCCCCATGGCCACCCAGTGGACTCCACCACTCTTAGGCAGTAGCTGCCTTCCACCCTCCCCTCAGCCCAAATTGGCCTCCCCGGCAGAGGGAAGTGTAACAGGTGGGTCAGTGTTGGCCTTGGGAGGGGAATCCTGGGCTTCTGGTACCTTGAGGCCTCGTGCCCTGCAGAGCTCTCCTGCAAGGGTGCCTTTCAAAGGAATGGGGGGTCTTTTGCATGGGCGCCCCAGGTGCTCTTCCCCTTTGCAGTCTGCGGGACCTTTGTCCTTCATGTCTCTTCTTCCCCACCCTCTTGTTTTGCTGTCTCTTGCTTCCAAACTGAAGATACGCTGTGGGAAAGTGAATTGCAGATGCTGTGTGTTTATTTTTCTCAACCGTGACACACAGGAACACAGACACTCCTCTGAGGTGGCTGCCCCTTTTCTCCCAGAAGCAGTGGGTGGTGGTGGTGGGGGAGATGGAATCTGCCTTTGGGGGCTTGGGGTCTGCCCCCTTTCCAGGACATCTGCCCACTCCCCACTCCTTTCTGTCCCCATTTCCATGGTTCCCATGCCCCTGTTGGTTGGTGTCTGGACCTGGAAGGGTGGGTGAGTGGGTGACATTTGTAGGCCACCCCATGGCATCCAGGTCCCTGGGCAGATCAGAACACTTTCTAGAGAAGAGCCATGGATAGCTGGCTCCATTTCCCAACAGTGCTTAATGGGGGCAAAAGGGGGTCCTTGGCCACGGGAGCTGCTCCTGGAGGCTGTGGGTGTGCGTGCACGTGTGCATGCGTGCGTGTGCACACACCAGTATGTGTGCAGCCACCAGCCAGCTCAGCTTGTCCTTCCTTCCTTCCTTCCCTCTCTCCCAGCCTCTTGGTGTGTGTCATGACTGTTAATGGTTAATGCGGCCATAAACCTGCGGGGGTTTGTAATCTCTGGGAAAGGGAGCTATCAACAGGGCCATCAGCAGCCGGGAGAACAGCCTGTACCCTGCCACAGCCGCTGCTGATGGTGATGGGGAGGGGGGGGAGAAGAAGAGTTTGTTTTCTTTCCTTCCTTCTTTTCTCACCCGCCTCCTGCTTCGAGTAAATTGTGTGTGTGTGTTCGTGTGAGACAGAGAGAGAGAGAGAGAGCTCACCCTCCTGCCTGGGAAGGAGATCCAAAGGATGGGAACTCCAGGCCCTACATTTTTGCAAGACCTAGCTGGGCCACAGGGGGGGACACAAGCTGGGGGGCAGTATGTGCGGGGGAAGGAAGGAAGGAGGAAGAGAGGGCCAGGGTATCCCAACCATGGTCTCCGGTGGTGGGTGGATGTGTGTGGGGAGGCAATCCATTTCTTCACCTTCAAAGAAATTTCAGAAGGTGCCCTCCTCCCCACTGGGAGGCCCCCCATCAGTACCCCCCCACGTGGAAGACACCCCCCCATTGCTCCTCTGCCTGAATGTCCTTTGGTCTCCACGTACCCACAAAATGGCAAATGGCTCTCTTTCCTAATCAGATTTTTATACAGAACACGCCTTCCGTGCGATATCCGTCTTTATTTCAAAAATGCTCCCAGCAGCGCTTGAGGAGTAGGGAGGTAAAGAGCAGGGCACAGTCAGGTAGAGGCAGGAGTCCGGCTCGGGAACTAGCACTGAAATGACCCCACAGGTGAAGAGATAAAGGAAGAGAGACCTTCTCAGCCCCACCCGCTTCCTTGCAGAGCTCAGAGTCCTTGTAACCAAGAACACGGCACAACACTTCTTTTTTCTTGGCCTGCTTGTGGAAACGCTCGCGGAGCCCATGTGTTATTCTGGATTGCTTAGCTGGCAGGGGGCGGGGGCGACTCCACTGGACCACTGGGGCTCCTCTGCAAGAGCGGCGGCTGGGGGCTCCACCTTGCTTTGAGATGGCGCTCACATGTTCAGAGTTGGCACACAACAGGCAGAGTTGTAAATGTACGTCAGGAGCACAACTGTGAGTGGCAGAGGAGAGTGTTGTCTTGGGGTGGAAGAGGGGCTGGGTCCACCCACTGAAGAAAAGTGCCCCCCCACATTGATCTGCTGGAGGGCAGCACTTTGAGGTCACAGTGACCTTTTCCTCCCCTGCCAACAACCTGGTCGTTCGGTCATGGGGTCCTCCCCCCTCCTGAGAGGGTGAGCTCAGGGAAGCCGCTCTTCTGGCTCTGGCCACAGAGACCTGCCTCAAACCAGCAGAGTTAGTGGGGCCCCACCCAGCTGGGCAGGTTGGCAGCCTCAGGAGCTATTTTTAGAGCCACAACCTTTTGCGTGATGGCTTGCAAGATAAGCCCGGTGTTTTGTTTCCTTTTTGCAGGGCACACTGGCAGGCGGCAGCAACGGAAGCAGCTCCGCTCTGCCAGAGCCAAAGCTCCTCCTGTCACTGTGGCGGGAAGAGCTGCCTGCCCAGCAGGAGGCCAGGGAAGTGGCACAGGAGGGGCAGTCCAAGGCCCCAAACCTGCTGGCTCCCTGTTGCAGCCTCCTTCCCTTGCTCACAGGAAAGAGGGAAAGTGCTCAGAGACCACCTGAGAGGGCAGACCAAGCCAAGGCATAGTGGTGGGGTGCTGCGGAGGGGACCCTTTGGGCAGAAAAGGCAGCATAAAGTCCAAAGAGGAGGGGAGGGGCTTGATTTGTAACACACCCATGGAGCCAACCGATCAAGGTGAAGGGTCTCATGCTGCTCGAGAACTGAAGCTGTGACGGGGCGGGGAGTGAGCATCTGGGGGTGCTGTCCCTTCCAACATCCCTTCCTGATTGCCATTCCCCCCAGGGTGTGACTCCGGTTTTGGGAAGGCAGTTGCCCAGCACCTGGATGCGCTAGGCCTGAGGGTCTTTGCCACGGTGCTGGACCTGAAGAGTCCTGGGGCAGAAGAGCTTCGCCGGTGCTGCTCCCATCAGCTGACCCTGCTGGAAATGGACCTGACCAAAGCGGGAGACATCCAGCGGGTCTTGCGCTTCATCAAGGCTCAGACGGCAGGGACAGGTGACCGAGGAGGGAGGGTGGGCATGGGGGGGCATGGGGCCAGAGAACGAGCTGTGGGAGTGCTCCAAGCCCCTCTCTGTCAGAGGAGGGATGGGTCAATCTGTCAGCCCACCTGCCCATTCTGTTATGACCTTTTAATGCCATTTTCACGTGCATGTAAGTACAAGCCCACAAAAAGTCCCCCAGTGACCCAGAACTGTAGGAATGTAACTAGAGGTTGTTTCCAAAATACTGCCATCAGGCAGCAGAAAGACAGAGCAGCTCAGACATCTGGGAGTGTGGAAGGCCTTTATGGCTCCCCTCAGGGTTGTGCCAGAGGGAATCAAGGGGGGCACCGCTGCCTTTCTTGAGTGCCCCTGGGGACAGGAGGGGGTGCCCGTCTGCCAAGGCCGCTGTGACCGGATGAGGAACCAGCGGACAAGGTGGAGAGCCTGCAGTGGGGCAGGGGCTCATGCTTTGAGAATCCAGCTCCCAACCCCTGGAGGGCTTCGTGGGGACCCCTAGCCCTGGATTGGAGCCCAGGAAGGGCCAGAGGGACCCCAAGTGGAGGAGGCTGCCCCAGGGAGCAGACAGTGCTGGGCGGGGGGCTGCCTGCAGGGAAGCTCCTCCATGGGAGAGCCTTTTTCATCACCGCTCAGCTATTACAGCCTTGTCACAGCCCTAGGAAGGATGGGGTGGGTGGGAAAGCCACGGCTTCTGTCTTCTCCGGGGAAGATTTCTGGGCCTGACCCCCTTCCCTGAAACCACAGGGCTCTGGGGCCTCGTCAACAATGCTGGATTCAACAACACCATTGCCAACGCCGAGCTGACCCCTCTCCAGCACTTCCGCACCTGCATGGAGGTGAATTTCTTTGGCCCCTTGGAGCTGACCAAGGGGCTGCTGCCTCTGCTACGCGCCTCGCGAGGAAGGATCATCACCATCAGTAGCCCTGCAGGTACAGTGATGGGGGAGAGGGAGGCCTCACCCCATGGGATGTTTGTGTCCCTAAACAGGAGCAGAAGACCCCCAGCTTGCTTGTTGTGGAACAAAGAATCCCTCTCCCTCGTCACAACAAGCATGCACACACATGCTTGTCATGCGTGCCCAATCATAGAAACGTGGAGCCGGAAGGCCCTGGGACCGTCTAGGCCAGCCTCCGGACGTCCGGCAGGAATGCCCGACAACCCCCTTGGCCTTTGTGCATCCCAGGTGCACCATGTGGGTGGACAGCCAACTCTCCCTTCTCTTCTCCCTGGCAGGGAACATGCCGTACCCCTGTTTGGCCAGCTACGGAGCCTCCAAGGCAGCCCTCAGCCTCCTCATGGACACCTTCCAGTGCGAACTGGCACCTTGGGGGGTCAGAGTGAGCGTGATCTTTCCCGGGTACTTCAAGACTGGTAAGCAAACGGCTGGGAAAGTTGGGGGTGGTGGGGCAGGATCGACATGTTGCTCTGGCGTGCGTCAGAGGAAGATTGGAGCAAAGTCTTTCTCAGGTTGCTTCTAGCACCACAAAGTCCGGAGGCCAGAAGGGGAGGCTGGTTTTTCCCCAGGAAACTCTTGGCCAAGGATTCTCTTGAGCAGCGCTACAATGAGCTGGACAGGCGGACTTACGGCTAATCTGGACTTGAACAGCAGATGGGCTGGGCCACCTGGCCAAGGCCTTGCTCCTTCTAGCAATAGGTTGGGCCCAGGGCAAGCGGGGGAGCCTTTCTGGGTGTTGGGTAGTCTTTCTTCTGCTGTCTGGGTTTGGGCCTGAATGGCAAAAAGATGGGAGTCATCCTTGGCTCCCAGTTTCCTGGTTTCAGAGCTTCAAAGCAGCACGAGGGGGCCTTTACTCTGGGCTTATCCCTCTGGACTTCTTTTTTTCTAAGACAATCATTCAGGCTTTTTCAACCCCCTCAGTCAATGAGTTCTTAGTCTTGATGATCCCACCCTTTCCCCAATACATCTGAATCTGCTTTTTTGTAAGTTGGGATGATAAAGCCTCAACCAAGGGAAACTGTGAGTTCATTTCCTTTCAAAATGCACACTTGGCTTGCTCTTAATTGCTTGCCTAAGCCACAGAGGCAGGCAAAAGCCATTGCCAATGAGTACAGCTCTTGCAAAACCACCCCTGAATCCCAGGTGCTCTGGAGCGAATTCCAGAGGAAAAGACTGCTGAGGTCTCCGTGCCCAGGAACACTCCGTGAAATGTGTGGGGTCACTCTAAGTCAACAGGTGACTTGGAGGCGCATGCACGCGCGCACTCTCCATGGCTCAGAGGCACACTGTCATGACGTCAGTGGAGAATGTCCACTCGGGGCCACAGGTCGCAGAACCAGACAGCTTCTCCATGGCTCAGAAGGCCTCTAGGAGCGAGATGGAGCAGCAGAACCTCCTGCCCTCCTGCCTCTTGAGGCACCCCCTCCACAAACACGTGCACACATACACACACCTTGTTATGTCCTTAATTTTTTGAGCTTTCTGCCTCAGAAAAGTTTGGTTTTTTTTTTGCTTTGATAGAGCCTAATACAAACTTTGCTGCTACCCTGTCAGGGAGTGTGCCAAGGCTGAACTGCCTTCCTTCTTTCCCTCCCACTCGCTGCTTGGCTGCTTTCCAGCTGTTTCTGAAGGACCCGAAGGCGCCCCCACCCCCAAGAGGGATCACGCTCACCTTCTTCTCTCTCAATCTCTCTCCCCCCACCCCACCTATTTCCTTTCAGGCATCACTTGCAATGCTGAGTACTGGCAGAAGCAGAAGCACCAGCTGGTGGCCAGCTTGCCCCCAGAGCTGCTGGAGGCCTATGGGGAGGAATACATCGATGAGATCAACAGGCAGTTCCTGGGCTTCATGAGGATGGCAGTGGAGGACCTGAGCTCGGTGGTGGAGAGCATCACGGATGGCCTCCTCTCCACCCGGCCGCTGGTGAAGTATTACCCTGGCCGGGGCCTCAGCCTCATGTATTTCATCCACCACTACCTGCCCTATTGCGCCCGGGACTTCTTCCTCAAGGCCTTTTTCATCAGCCCCAAGCTACCCAGGGGTCTCCAGCCCAAGCCCCTTGCGGGCACACCTCAGAAACCCTGACCCCATGCCACCCAGGTGGTTTCACTTGGGAGAGAGCAAGAGAGGGGGCTGCAGTGAAGCCTCTTCTCTCCAAGGAAACAGGACCCATGGACAGAAGGGGGCTCCCCATCCACAACTGTGCCCCTTCTCTTCTCTCCCAGCCCTCTTGTGTCTTTGTGCCAAAGGCAAGGGCAGCAGATTGGTTCTTCTCACCTCTATGTCTCGTGAAATACCTCCAGGAACTCAGTCGCTCTGGCCAGCCTTCTCTGTCGCTGCTGCTCACTGATCAGCGGCCAACGTCAAGGGAGGATGGGCAGATGGATGGTGGGTGGGTGAGGGGGTAGATGAGCGGGCAGACGGACACAGGGAGGATGTTTTTCTTGCTGCTGAACCAGACCTGTCCTTGTCATTTGTGCCACATTGCCAATTGCTCTGCCCTCAGTGCAGTCAGCTGATCTTTTTGTCTGTCTCTCTCTCACACACACACAGACCCCTCCCCACCCCTACAGTCTCTGTGCCACATAGGATCTGAGCCAAGGCAGCCAGGCTGCCTCCAGGGACCAAAAGAGGTTTGCAGCTCCCCTGCTTGTAAATCTTTCCCCAAAGAGCCAAGCCTTTGTCGTTGTCTCTTAATAAATTTTTTTTAAACAAAAACGTTGCCAACTGTGTGTATCTTGCTGTCTTGGGGAGACACCACACCCAGCCGACAGTGCCAGCATGCCAGCAGGCTGCAACGGCATCTCCTCACCCAGGATCCTCCCTGGCAGCCAAAAGGGAGGGGAGATCTGGGGGAGGACTCCACCAGCCCTTTGAGCTGCCCCGCTCTCTTGTCACCTTGTGGCCACCACAGTATACAGGTCTGAGGGGTACCTGTGGGTTTCAAAGGGAGGAACGGAGAGAACTTCACACTAGACAGTGGGGGAGTCAGGAAATGAGTCCGGGCAGGGGGCACACCACAGCCACCTTCTGCTAGACAGACAGCCAGCCAGCCAGGATGCCAAAGACTTGGTAGTGCTGAACCACTGTCTGAATGCAGTAAAGGACCAGACGTGCATGAATAGACCAAGGCTTAAAGAGGCAAGATGGCCCAGGAGTGCTGCTGGCGAGTAGAAGAACCAGCCTGCGATCATTGCTCTTCTGGAAGGGGTTGCCCTCCCTCTAAAACACTGGGTTTGCAGCTTGGCAGTGCCTTCAGGCCCGGCACTACTTCTGGAAAGCCAGGTTGCTGCAGTGGGCAGAAGCGCCTTTGCCAGTTTCCGCCGGTGTGCCAGCAGCACGCTTTCTTGGGGGAAGCACAGCTAGCCCTGGAGTTCACACCCCGGTTACCTCCTGATGGCCCTAATGACCTGGAGACCCCTTCTGGTCCTCAGGATTTAATGACTTTTCATGACTCAAGAGGAAAGCAGCTGAGCTCTGGCCTGTGGGAAGAACAGCTGGGAGGGAGGACGATGTCAGACACCCATGGCAAGATGTAGACAGGTGGATCCCCACACTGGGAGCCAAGAGGTTCATCTGCTGAAGCTGAACACTGGAACTCACCATCACCAGATGGCAAGACGGCCACCAACCCAACCAGCTTTTAAGAAGGGAACAGACCAGTTCTGTGGGGCCAAAGGGACCTCCAGCTACCCTGTTTACATCCTCTGTTGTTGTGTGTCTTCAAGCTGTTTCCAACTTATAGTACCCTAAGGTGAAGCTATCATGGGGTTTTCTGGGGCTGAGTGTGTGTGATGCACCCAAGGTGACCCAATGGCTTTTCCATGGGAGCAGGGAATCAAACTCAGGTCTCCAAGATTGCAGTCCAATGCCCAAACCATGGAGCCATGCTGGCTCTCTTTATGCCTTCTGCCCCATTACATTTTTGTCTTGGGGAGCTCTAGCAAACCCCATGGTTTCCACACAGCAGAAGTGGGATTACCAGGCCAGACTGGCACCAGGCCCCCTCCAATATCCTTCCGCCTGAGTGAGGATTGGGATGCGGGCCTAGAGTAAAGGCTGTCAGGTTTTCTGCACTCAGGGTGATGCGCCCCAACATCACGCCATCATGCAGGGAAGGCTTACTCTGGGGTAATCCCCAGACACTCCCCGCTTCCTCCTCGGAGAGTGGCGGTACCCACAGCTGCACTTACCCTTGAGACAGCCAAATTCCCCAAATCCTGGGACACCAAGCCTGTCCTCCCTCCCTCCCTCCCTCCCTCCCAGCCACAAAGTTCCCAGAGGCTGGTCCAAGTGGGTGAGATTTCTGGCTCGCGTGTCGCAGGGCAGGGGAAGGTGTGTGTGTTGAGGGGGAACAGAGATACAACAATTTTGGTCCATCATTTATTATCACAGCTCAAATGCAAGAGGGACAGCAAAGCAAACACCTGGAGGGCAGCAGTGGAGCCCAGAAGACCCCACTGCAGAGACAGGTCGGCGAAGTCTCGCACAGGTAACACTATGAGCAAAGAAAGTGCCTCTTCCCCTTCCCTCCCCCCACAGATTCGCACCCAAAAAGGAGGCAGAGGTCCCCTTTCCCCGCCAGGAGCTGCTGCCTGCAGGTGGCAGGGCAGTGTGGGGGGCTCATTTAGAAGCACAGGTGGGCTCCCACGGAACTTGAGAGTGAGCTTTCTGAGGAATCAGAGAAGGTCCTGCTCCAAGGTTCCTCCCCTGCGACCTCTGCCAGCACAAGAGGAGACAGACGGCAGCCCAAGAAGCGACGCCTGCCTTCTCTGGGCACGGTTCAGACCACCCTGGGAGCACCCGTCTCACAGGGGGTGGTGGCAGCTGGGGGGGCAACCAGACACCTGGATTTGAAGTAATGAGGGGGGAGCACTTCCACAGCCCAAATGCATGGGCAGGGTCAGGAAGCCTTCTGGCTTGTCTGGGAAGCAGACCCCAGGGACCATCTGGAAAGACCTGCTCACTTCCAACTTGAGAGTGGGGCGGGGGGAGGGAGTTACAGGCAAGTGAGTGACCTGGGGGGCTGCCAAATTTCAAGCCCCCTCAGCTGCCACAGGCCCTGCCCACTCTCCCACACAGTATGGACAGAGTGTTAACAAGCCAGCACTGCAGGGAGGGGCACTGCAGGGATGCAGAATGAAGGGGGGGTATGGTTTATACTGGTTGGAGAAGTTTAACCCCCACCCCAGCACGCTGGCCCTCTGAGCCTGTTCAGCCACCATTAGGCGTTCCTCAGCCTTGGAGGATCCCCCAACCCGCAGCTCTGCCCCCTCCCCCTCCCAATGCAGAGCCAGGATTCGCCGGCCTTCCGGAAGAGGAGGCAAACCAGTATCAAAACGGTTTCACGCTGGTCCCACAGCAACCAGCTGAGGGAAGACAAGTTGATGCTGACAGCTGCCACAAGACAAACTCCTCCCTTCTCCCCAAGTCCACAGACAGCATTTTGCAGGGGGACAGCACACCACAGAGGGTTGTTGCATCACGTGGGGCGCTTGCAATTCATGCACAGGTCTCAGGCCCCCCCACTGTAGCCAAGTCAACTTTGAGGAATACTGAATAAGCAAGTCCAATTTACACAGAGCACACACACACATACACAGTGAACACGTTACATCTCTGAAGGTAGCAGCAGTCGGGGACAGGGGAGGGGGAGACTACCCCTCAGATCCCTCCTGGCCTCTCCCCAACAAGTCTGCTTTGAGGTCTGGGGCAGTGGGGCCGAGTGGGGATCTACGGGGCCTGCCAAGGAGGGAGGCGGGGGGTGGCTCAGAAGATGGGGATGTAGTTGTCGATCTTGGCCCGGTGGCGCTGGGCGATGCACTCGGCAATCCAGACAATGTTCCGGCACTCCTGCTCCTTCAGCTTCACGAAAGCGTAGAAGACGCCAAAGTGGAACTGGTTCAGGAATGCCAACTTGTTCAGCTTCACCTGTTGGGTGGTGGAGAGAGACAGAGAGAGAGGGATGAACCTTTGCTGCTCTGCCCAGCCCTCAAAGATGGACAGGCGGGCCGGTCCCTTTTGGCTTCTCCCAGAAGATGAAGCAAAAGAGAGGAAGCCCCCACCCTGCCTCTCATACACCAACCAGCCGCCCTTGCTGGAACTCTCTGGGGAGGAATATGTTCCTTACCCCCTGCCTGCCCTCCACCCCCTACCACGGTTCCAGGGATACACTAAGCCTCTTTACGTCTTGCCTCTCTTCCACAACTGCCATGGGGGGAGGAGAGAGAAGCCCCCTGGAAAACCATAGGGAGACCCCACGTTGGCTCCCAAGTAAGCCAGTCTGCAGAGGGCTCTGCGCAGCCTCTGATGGGCCGGGGTCCTGCCTTCCTTTTGCCTTCTGAAACAAGCAGGGAGCAAGCAGCGGGGCCTTTGTGGTGGCAGCTCCTCTGAGCCTGATCCCCTCTTGAGAGGTGGCTCTCTCCCAAACGCCTTTTCCTTTCCCAAGTATCGCTTTGCAGTGGCACCTCTTGACATTTGGCCAGCGGTATCAGTCAAAAGGGACAGACAGCCAAGGAGGCTGCCAAGGGGAGGCTGGTGAGGGCACTGCCAGCCGGAGTGTTCCTGCCACAAGCAGAGCCATGCAGGCTCACCCTCCCCACATGTGCTGGGAGATGAGAACTGAAAGGGGGCAGCCCCATGGGTTACACAAAGGGAGGGGGGAGGGAGGGAACAGTTTTGGCCAGCCTTCAAGGGGAGGCAGGGAGTGCGGGAGGACCCCCTGCCCTGAGAAGGAAACCGTCCTCCCCCAAGACCCAGTTTGCCAGCCACAGTGCCCACAGCTGTGCCCACGGCCAAGCACCCAGGTGGCCCCCTCACCTCGTGCTCAAAGAACCGGTCCTCCAGGGTCTTGTCCCCAGGGTTGCTCCCGGCTCCTTCAAAGAGCAGCTTGTACTCCTGAGGGAGAGAAAAACAGCACGAAGGATCAGCACATGCAGGGGACCGTCTGCCATCCCAGAGGGCAACGGGGTTCAAAGAAGTTTGGAGGGGATGGAAGCTCACACCTCCGTAGAGGCAGGCAGACACACACACCCCCGCCCAACAAGGCAGCATCCAGAACAGCCGGGGACCAATCCAAACCAAGGCCTGTGCCCACATCTGGGAATAGGAGCGCTGGAGTCAGGGGGGCTGTGATCCGCACCGGGTAGTAGTCGGCCACCGCTTTGACCTGCTCGTAGTCATCAGCCCGAGCGAGCTGGGCCAGCCCCTCCGGGTAGAGCTTCCCACAGTGGGGGAAGAGTTTGGCCCGGTCCTCCTTGGACAGCTCGGTGCCAAAGGAGTTGATGGTGATGATGAAGGCCCTCCGGTCAGCTTCAAACTGTGAGGAAGAGGGGACAGGGTCAGGGGAGGGAGGGAGGGAGGGAGGGAGGGAGGTGGGCAGCAAGTGGGGTCCCACCCTGAACTTTCAGGTGGAGAGAACTGGCAGGGCAGCAGCCATGGGAGCGGGGTAGAAAATGTTGGCCAGGACATTCCTTCATCCTTTCGTGGCAGGGCCAGGGACCACCCCCTTCTCTCTCCGCAGAGGGCGTGGGGGGGGGCTGAGCCGAGCCAGTACTCTTCATAACAGTTCCTACCTCCAAGATGGGGCACATGGCATCCGCTGTCGTGCCGCCAAGGGTCTTACAGAACTTGTAGAAGGACTCCAGGTAAGCCTGGGGAGGAAAGGCAGCCGCCAGGAGAGGATCAGCCATGGAGCCAAGGAGAGCCACTCACCCAGGAAGCAATGCCAAGAGACTCCATTCTGCCCTTGCATTTTCTGTGGCGGTCATGCCAAGGGATGTGGCAAGCTAGGTGCCATCCAAGTGACCCTCCTCCTAAGGAAGGGTCGATGGCACACAGCCACCTTAAGCATGAGCCCCACTGGGTTCAAGGAGATTTACGTGGGACAATGTCTTCTCCAGCCCCCGGGAAGGGCTCCAAAGGGCAGCAGTCAAGCTTCCTCCTCCTCCCCCTCCTCCTCCTCCCCAGTCCCCAGCAGGCCTGGGCAAGAAGGCCCAGCTGCCTCTCTGACCTGGGGGAGGTCCCCCCCCAGTTCTCACCCCCACTTTCTCAGCCTCAAAGGAAAGCAATGGTGGTGAACCCCCTCTGAAATAATCTTGTCAAGATAACCCCATGAGGGTCCTGACTGGCTTCTGGGGACAGACTGTGGAGAGGAGGAGGAGGGGGCAAAAATCTCCTTCAGGGTCATGGGGGAGGCATGTGGGGAGGCCTAGAGACCAGCGTAGGCCAGGGAGGTGGGGAAGTGGGGGAACACCAGCAGCAGCAGGAGGAGGGGGAGGAAAGGAGAGCCAGGACCCCCCTCCCCCAGGAGCCACACCTGCCGTTACAGTACAGTCCTACAACCGTCTACGCTGCCAGTTAAGCAACAGCTACAAACTTGCAACTAATCAAATTTGCAAAAGTTAAACCCATGAAAGTTGAGGGTGGACTCTAAGACTGTACAGACTGGACTGTAAGTCCAGAAAGATGCAAATCATAACCCTTGCCCTAAGCTTTCAAAGAGCCCAGTAAGGTTTTTATAGATGTTTGTTTCTGTTTCCTGAAACTTCTATTGAGCAAAATATCCCTAATGTTTTTGGTTCTTTCAAAAGAAATCTGGGGCTTTTCTTAACAACCTAGCATGTGTTGGATTATGTGAGAACGTTTTTGATGAAACTCTATAAACAACTGGTTATACAACTGAGAGTGTAACTGAGATGGCCGGATTGTGGCGTATCTCGTTTTTCAATAGTGTAGAACATGGTGTTTGAGATGCCTTACGTAAGGGCTGAACCACCACATCACATGGGGACTGCTTGACAGTTAACGCACTGGTCAATATTCAGGCTTCCTTTCTGAAGTCGCTTCCACTGGAACAGTTCCATTTCAATCTCAGGAGCCGTCCACAGGGAAGATTACGTCTAAACTATCTGGAATATGAGCTATCAAATCTTAAATAAATATTGCCATCTGTGGGTTTTCTATATAGGGATCTCCTGCTTTTTAAAAAAAAAATCCAACAAGTCAATTCCTAAATTAATGTATTAGATATCAAATTGCATATTGGTATTTAACCATTAGGGAAATCCATGAGATCAACTCTACTTCCTCACCAGATGTAAAAAACATCATCTCCAAATCTGACCCCAAATATCAGGACTTCATGCAAAATAAAACAGCCATCTAGTGTCCACTTAGAGATGCTGTCCTCTTTTCCCTGTAGATTTCTTTGCATGCCAACATCCTCTGGAGCTACCTCTTCCTTCCACCAGTGCTCCATGGCAGCTCTGGGATTCAAGACCAAATGGCTGCCCAAAACAATCTTGCCCCTCCCCTCTTGCACCCTCCTGGATCCTGACCCCTTCCCCACCCTGGCTGCTGGAAGGGAAGAGCCTGCCAGACCCCAGGAGAAGAGGTATGACCCTGTCTCCCGTTTTACAAGTGACAAGGCAGAGCAACCACCAGCACTTCCAGCACTGCCATGAGCTGGAAGGAGGCAGGGTGCCCTGACACCACCCTTCTACCCACCAGCCCAAGCACAGCCACTGGTGCCTAACAGCTTGGCAGGCCCTCTGGCCATTCCAGGAGGGGCTCCCCATTCTTCTACCCGCATCCCAGCACGTGGCCTTGATTCTGCCACTGCTGTTTCACTGGGCCCTGGAGAACCTCCCAGAGAGCAATGCTCACCAGGAGCCGCTCTGGCATTGCCAGCTCTCAACGCCTGACTCTGATGTCCTGTGCCAGCAAAGCCCAGAACTGGCTGGGGAAATTTTGCCAAGCAAAAGGCACCAGAGGGAAGGGAAGGGAGGGCAAACTGGTCCAGCAGGCATTCTTGCCAGAAGAACCAGCTGTGGCGGGTTCTTTTGCTTCTCTGGTGGCGACGCACAATGCCTGACTTTCCCACTCTTAAGAGGTTCCAAGTCCTTTTTAGCTCCCTTGCCTCTGATCTGCAAGGCAAAAAGCAGACAGGCTGCCTTCAGGCACCCCACATGGTCACCTATGGCAAGGGGGCAAGGCACCCCCCAAACCAATGGCACTTTTGCCTCCTTCTGGCCACAGGCCTACTAGGAGGGAAGCTGCTGGGAGCCAGTCACCAAGAACGGAACAGGCTCCCTCAGACTACACAGGCCTCTAAGCATATGCAGAGAATAGGTGCCCAGAAGGTACCCTGCCCTCCCCCTCGCTTTGCTTAGCTTCCACAGAAGCAGAGCTGAGCAGAACTCCTATTGGTGGTCAAAAGTGATGAGCAGTGCCAAATAATCCTTCCCCGTCCCCTAAATATGGTGCTGAGCACCCCCCAGGCTGGGAGCACCCTTCCTGTCCTCCCTGGGCCAGCGCCCTTTGTCCTTTGCTCCATCTTCTGTGTGGAGGAAAATAAAGGCATCCCACCATCACATTACAAGACTCTCTAGTGAGGACAGCCCCTCCCGTCTTTGAGCACTCACCTTGTACAGCGTGTTTCGAATAATTTCAATGTTCATTTCATCCAGGTCCTGCTCAGAGATGCAGTCTTGGAAGAAGGCAGCTGAAAGTGAAGGAAAGGTGTCAAGGCATGGGGGCCGAGAGACTCCCAGCTGGCAGAAGGTACAGCAGGCCAGCTGCCCGCCGCTTCCCCCATGGGGGACCCTCTGTGAGCAAGATTCCAAGGGCTGGCCTAGGAGGGGCTCCTGCAGAAGCCAAGTTGCAGGGAGCTGTGAGACCTGGGCTCCCACCAAGCAGCAGCCTTGAAAGGTCTGGACCCCGGAGGAGTCTGTACCTGCCCCCCTCCCCACAAAAGCCCCTCCTCTTCCTCGCTCACTCACCCAGAGGCGTGTCCACCAAGATGGCGTTGTAGAGCTCAGCAGGGGTCTGGGCAATATTCACGGCCTCCATCTGCTCAAAGCTGCCCAGCGGGTGGCACTTGGGCACCAGCTCCGCGATGGAGCGCTGGTGGAGTGTTCCCGTGATCAGCAGGATGACATTGTCGATCATGTAGCTGTACCTGCCAGGAGGTCAAGGAGAGAGGAGGTCTATCAGCACAAGAGTGCTCCTGGCAGGCAGGCAGGCCAGCCTCTGGGGGCTGGAGGGCTGGGCCAGGTGGGCAGTGGGGCCGGGCACGGAGAGCCTTCCAGAAGCAGGCCGGGAGGGTGTTCAACAGACAGAACCTCTAGGAGGAACTGCTCCTCAGTCTGATTGGGCTGGCCCCAGCCCCTGCCCAGAGGAACAAGAAGCCCACACAGCTGTGGCTGGCCACTGAGGTCCGCCACTGTCTGGCTCACAGGGCAGTGCCAAGGGACCTGCTCCGAGCCCCCTCCCTGCACCAAGGTCTGTGCTTCCCCTGACTTAGGAGGTGGCAGAGGCAGGCAGTCCCAGTGGAGGCTCCCAGCAGGGTCAAGAGAGGCAAGAGGCAAATAAAATAAAAGTCCCGTTCCAGAGAGGGATAGGGTGGCCAAGGCTGTTTTGGTTGGGGAGGGGACACCACTGGCTGCAGCAGGAAGCTGTAAAAAGCTTTGGCTGGAGCGATGTTTGTTTTACTGCCGTTCCTCCTGGGCAAAGCCACCATAAAAAAGGATTCCAAACACGGAACCTTCTCCCAGGGAGAATTGGCGCGGCAGCAGCAGCAGCAACACCTGCGGGTGATTAAAAGCCAGATGGAACAGGTCTGAACCCGGTGGGTGCCCTTGGAAAGACGGCTCCCCAGCAAAGTCCCACAAGGCTCGGTGGGGAAATCTGCAGTAAGCCAGCCAGTCAGGGCTCCCCACCATCTGTGGGCTGTGTGTGCAAGACAGCAGGGCAACAGAAGGAGCAGCAAGAGCAGCTCATTTCCCCAAGGAGGCTGCGAGGCCCTGGAAGTGCCCCAGAGCAGCCTTGAGGGGGTCTGCCTCCCCACTGGTACAAGGAAGGCCCTCAGTGCAGGCTGGAGCTCAGTCTTCACAGAGACTGAGGCCACGCCCCCTTCTCTGCTTGAACCCTACCGGAGCAAGTGCCGGTAGGGCATATCTGGCTTTGACCCATCTCCTGGCCACTTGCTACAGAGGCCGAGTCCCAAAGAGGAGAAGGGGACAGCCTCTCCGAGGGCCCTCCCTTGCTGAGTGGTCTTTCCTCTCAAAGGCACTGCCGGCTGGGGCATCCCTAAAGCAAGGTTCCCAATGCCCCCCGACTTGTTCTCCCACCCCTCCCGGCTGTGCTTCAAACTTCGCCCTCCAGCACCCCACTTGCAGAGTGCAGGCCTGAGGCTGGACCAGTCCCCAGCCCCTACAGGAGACGAGAGACCCTTCTGCCATCCCCCTGCCTCAGGGGGCCCCACAGGCCTGACTCCTTTTCCAGACTCAGTTCCACAGGGGATCTTCTGGGGCTCAGTCCCTGCAGCAGCCAAATTCCCTGGGATGGACAGTGGGGTAACTTGGTTGGACCGTCCGGAGGCTGTGGGAATGGTGCTCTCCGTACTTTCTCTAATCACTGGCTGGGGCTGATAGGAGTTGCAGTCCCACAGCCTCTTGAGGGCCCCACCCCTGTCCCAGGCACTTCTAAACCCCCAGGAAAATCAGCTGCTGATCCATACCAGAGTCAGAGTCACATTTGCTGCATGGTTTCCTTCAGGGACCTGAGAAAAACGGTCTCTCCTCACACCCAGATTTCCACGAAACTACAAACTAAAAACAGTTAAATGAAGGATTATTGCAGGGCGTTGTGTTTAGGAAAAGCGGTGAACGGAAACAGCCTTGTAAAGATTCCAGGTGGCTGGTAAACTGTGGGCTCGGCAATCTAGGTGATAAGATAAACCACTCAGCTGTCTCCTGCCTGTGTTGCTAAGAAATGGACAGCGGAAGCAGGTCGGGGCAAGGGGTGGAAGTTGGGTCTGACGAGGAGAGGCTGAAAGTCCCATGTGCGCAAAGGAAGACAAAGAAGAGAGAGCCTGAGTGAGAGAAAGAGTGAGAGGATGGCTGTCGCTGGACGCCTGCAGGGTTCCTTCCACCTGCAGAAGTGTGCTTCCCGGAGGGCTGGAGTAGGGATGTCCAGAAAGAGAGTTTCAGCTCAGCAGAAGGAGCAGCTGCTTCTGGGCGGGGTGGGCTGCTGGCACTGTGGGAGCCTGCTTTGGGTGCAGGGGAGGTCCTCTCAGGTCCCCCCTCGTTCTGTGCCTAATGGCCTCGGCACCCTCAGAGCAGCCCTGCCTCTTGGCTCACTGACCCCCACAGACGGGATATTGCTGAAAGCCTCGTGTTTTGCACCAGCAGGGCAGCCACGGCATCTCCACAGGGGTTCTGCTGCAATTCACAAAAATTTCTGCTACGTAAAACTAGTCCGTCTTTACAGCTCCACAAAACTTTCTGGTTTCTTCCCTGGTTCACCAGGCTCCTTGGAGACGCCCAGGACAGAGCTTGGCATCATCTCTGCCAAGCCTTCACTCTGCCTGGCAAAATGTGTGTGTGGGGGCAAACATGGGACCTACTGAGGGCCTCTCCGTGTCTCCTCCCGCTCAGAGGATGCAGGACTTCTCAGGCCACTTAAGGACACCATGCAATCTGGCAACACCTCACATGACACTGTGCTGACGGCAAAGGCTGGGTGGGCCAGAGGCCTCAAGGGCCTAGTCCTAAACCCAGGGGAGACAGCAACCAATCCCCCTTCCCCTCCTCTTCAACTTCCACCACTTCCAGCTGGAACTGAGAGGGCTTTGACTGGTCAGGGATGGCCAGACAGAGAGCAACTCTGCAGCCAAGCCGTCTATGCCACAGCCTGCTTGGCAAGGGTGACTCTTCAAAGGGCGGTGGCACTTACGTGATGAAGTCCAGGAAGCTAGCCAGGGGCTCGTAGGCGTGGTTCCTCATGTGGCGGAACTCCACCACCATCTTCTCCTTCAGTTTGTCGTCAATGACAGACACCGTGAGAGGAGAGGCTTCATTGGCCAGGAAGTTCCCATAGTCTGTGCTCTGGAGGTGAAGCTTCAGATCTGGAAAGGGAAAGGCATACTGCTCAGGATGTGGAAGGAAGCAAGAGGAAGCAAGACAGGCAGACAGATGCTTGGCAAGGCAATCACGCTCTGGGCCCTGGAAGAAGCACCAGGCTGAGGGAGTAGGGGGTCCGGCTTGCCTTACGGAGAGTGCCTGCCAGGGATGTGGGAAGGGAATCTGTGCTGCTGACTCAGAAGTGTTTCTGGGCACAATTGTTCTTGCCCTGCTGGAGATGGGGCAGGAGTTGCTTTAAGCCTGGAAGCTGCATTTAGGGTATGCTCTTTTTCCAGAAGGGGGGAGGGGGACTGCACCAGTTAATTTTCTTTATTTGGCTGCGTGAACCCCCACACACCCTGCTTTCCTGCCAGGAAGCCCACGGGGGCTTTCAGGGGCTCTTTCACCCCACCGAACAGCCTGCCTCAATTGCCCTGGGAAGCAGCTACACAAACACACATAGAGTGAGGCCAGCCATTCAAAGGACCTCATGACAGGGACAAGTAAATCCCTTGGAATATCTTGAGAAGACAAAAGGGGGGGGGAATACATCTAGCCCCCTTCTTTCGCTCCTGGCTGCCAGAGGAGAAAGGCCATTCACAAGCTTGCTGCAACACCAAAAGAAGCCAACTGGTGAGAGGCCTCACATCACCCTCTGGGTCTCCTCAGCACAAGACTGCCTATGCTAAGCTTCACAAGGAACAGAAAGGGGCGTGGGGGGGGTAGGGCTGCTTTGCCTTCTGCCAGGAAAGGAGTCAAATTGCCCCATCACATAGCACTCTTTACTCTCTAGAGTAAGCCAAAGGGGGCAGTGGGGCTCTAGCACCCCATACTCTGCTGAGAGAAATCCCCTCAAGTGCAGCGGCCTGCTGCTCCACATCTTCCCAAACTGAGCCAATCTGGCCAAGAGAAAATTCAGAAGACATGGCAAGGAGACAGCCCCCATCCCCAAGGCTACCCTTCCTGTACAGCCTACATTCATGGGACTCATTTGGGGGACTCTGGAATTGCCCCCACAGGATCACAGCCAACAGATTCCAAACCAGACCGACACACATCCAGGTCAAATGGACCGGCACCCAGGATGTGTGGAACCACCTACATGTCACAAGCACAAAAGCAAACGGAACAGCTCTGCTCATTTGCTGCCTCACAATTCTGAGGGGTTCCAACCACTGGTGGCGCCCAGGTAGCCCCAGCAGCCCTTTTCCAGGGAAGCAGAGACCCAGTAGCTCAAATGTCAGGCGCTTCTGCTCCTTCTGCTAGTTCTGAGTAGAGAGAAGGCAGTGAACTTGTTTGCCTGAACTATCTGGAGGTCTCCGTGGGTGACTCTGTTTGTTTTTAGGCTGGGCACTCTCCCTAAGCACATGGTTAAGGGGGTGGGGCTTCTCCTGAGCCACCAGCCTGTTTGGGGGCTGCTGGAGCTAAGCAGGCAGGCATTTTCCTGGGGGAATGTGAAAGGAAAGCCTGGACAGCAGTGTTACTGCATACACAGGATGACCAACGTGGATGTCAGGGAGCTGCTGCCGCAGAGGCCTGCAACATCCGTGGCACGTTTCTTTTCTTGCCGGAGGATCTGCCCTGGCATATTGGCAGAAGGTGCAGCCGCCTGGCACCCGTGTGTCTACCCATCGATTTATCAGGGGGGGGGAAGCTTTTATGGAAAGAGGGAAAGAGTGGCACAGACGGCCCTGGAGGGTCAAGAAGGAGGGAATGATCCGGGGAGGATGACAGCTCCCAAGCACAGGAGGGAGATTCTGGGAGGGACCTGACGCACAGGAGCAGAACTATCAAGAACCACAGTTCACGTTTGGAGCCACACAGCCAGTGCCAAGAACCTCACACCTAGAATCTGCTGCTACCCTCCCAAAAGCTCAGAGTACGAGGACCAGAGCCTTTTGGCAAAACACCCACATGGCATGCCAACTCTATGCGATTCAGCCCTGGCAATGGAGCCTTCTTGCTTGTTCCCCAGCCCCACCTGCCTCTCATAGGGAGGCTCTGGATGGCTTGCTCTTTCTTCCTGCCTCTCCTCTCCAGCCCAGTCTCACGCCAGGCTTGCAGCCTTTGCAACTCAGCCCAGCTGTCCTGGCAAACAACCCTGACCAGATCACCATCTGACCATTTCATCATGTTCTATCCAAGTCCAGGATACGGGCCAGGCTGGGGGGCAGGGAGGAGGCTCCAAGCTGCTTCTTTCTCCCCTCCTTAAAGGGGCCCTCCCGGTCAGATCCATTCCTTCTCCCTCTGCCTCCTTTAGCTTTTCTGGAAGTTCATCAGCATGATTATCTTGATCATTCAGGAAACACAGATGATGGGAAATGAGGGAAGGAGGAGAAAAAGTTGAGGCGACTGAATGGAAGCAGGATGGATAGGCTGCAGGAGGCCACCCACTGGGGCCTCTCTGTTTCTGGGAACCTAAAGAGGCACAAGGTCTCCTCTGCCTCCAGGGAGTTGAGGGGTTGTGAAACCCCTCTTGGCTTTACAGTAAGACAAGACCCAAGAAGTGGGGGAGAAGGAGAACAGAATGAAAGGAAAGAGAAATTGTGCTTGTGGTGGGAAACGACTTTCCCCCGAGGGAGCCAAAAGTGAGTCGAACTATCTCTGAAGCAGAGGCCACTGGCCTCCATTAGACCAAGTGAGCATGGCCAAAAATCAAGGATGATGGGAGCTGTCACCCTGCACCACTTGTAGGAGCACAGGATCCCTCCCCACAAAACAACTCTCCCATCCTGGCTGTCAAGGTAGGAGAGGATTGGATCCTGTCCTTTGCATCATCGCCAGCTGGTTTCCAGAGCTCAGCCAGGAACAAACGTGGTGGGCTTATCTTATCTCTTTTTGTGATAGAGTTACAAGCTTGGTGGAGGAAGAGAATACTGTGGATAGAGCATATCTTGACTTCAGTAAAGCCTTTGACAAGGTCCCCTGTGATATTCTTGCAAACAAGCTAGTAAAATCTGAGCTGGATAATGCTACTGTTAGATGGATTTGTATCTGATTGACTGACTGAACCCAAACAGTACTAAGGGCCCCTCTTTATCCTGGATGGAAAAGACCGGAGGGGTCCCATAGGGTTCTGTCCTGGGTCCAGTGCTAATCAATGTCTTTACCAATTATTTCAATGAGGCAATACAGGGCGTCCTTATCAAGTCTGCAGGTGACACCAAATTAGGAGAGGTAGCTAACACTCCAGAGGACAGGATCAGAATTCAAAATGACCATAACAGACCAGAGAGTGTGGCCAAAACTAACTGAATGAATTTGAACAGGGAGAAAAGTAAGGTACTCCACTTTGACATGAAAAAAATGAAATGCACAGGTATAGGATGGGTGGCACTTAGTTTGACCAGAGTACATGTGAAAGGGATCTAGGAGTCTTAGTGGACCACAAGCTGAACATGAGCCAGCAGTGTATGCAGCAGCTAGAAAAGCCAATGTGATTCTCGGCTGCATCAACAGGAATATAGTGTCTAGGTCAAGGGAAGTGACAGAACCACTCTGTTCTGCTTTGGTCAGACCTCCCACAGAATAATGTATCCAGTTCTGGGCACCACAGTTCAGGAAGGACATTGACAAGCTGGAACGTGTCCAGAGGAGGGTAATCAAATTAGTAAAAGGCCTGGAAACCATGAAGCCCTATGAGAAGCCACTTATGGAGCTGGGTATGTCTAGCTTTGAAAAGGGAAGGTTAACAGGAGACATGACAGCCATATTTAAATATTTGAAGGGGTTCCGTATGGAGGATGGAGCAAGCCTGTTTCTGCTGCCCCAGAGATGAGGACACTGTGGAGCAGCAGCTTCAAACTTCAGGAAAAAAGATTCCATCTGAGTGTTAGCAAAAACTGCTTGATAGTAAGAACAGTTCAATGGTGAAATAGGCTGCTGCCCGAATGAAGCATGGTGGAGTCTCCTTCTTTGGAGGTCTTTAAAGAGAGGCTGGATGGCCATGTGTCAAAGAGAGTACTCTGACTGTGTCTTCCTGCATGGCAGGAGGGCATTGGTGTGCTCGCCCACTGGATGGGGCTCCCCCACCCCACCCCATTTCTGGGTGAAGAACTGTTGGGACACCCCTTCCTCACTCTCAAAGACCCCCAGCAGCCCTGGGGGGTGTAGGAAAGCTGCCCAAGGGGAGGGACAGATACAGCCCAGCACACAGCTCCCACTCTTTGGTCTGATTAACTCTTTGTTGCCCCAGCCCCAGGCTTCCACATTTTGAATTTCTACAACAACTAGAGTGCTGCAGAGGTGGTCAAGACTGGCCATCGGGTCCCGCCAGAACCTGATGCCCATTCTAGCTGGAGGGAGGGGTCGGGCCTGGGCCCAGGCCCCCGGCCCCCAAGGCCCTTCCCCTGCCCTCCCACCTCACTGTTCTATGGCCTACCAAGACTCTCGAGGCCCTTGCAGGGAGGCTCACTTGCTTCAATACCCACTGTACGAAGAACCAGGATGGACAACCAGGTGGTGAAAGAGAGGGGCCCATGTGAATCTGTTGTGCCTTTCTGGAGGTGGCACACCACTCTGCCCCCGCCACCCCTAAGAGGCCATTAGCTCCCAGAGGCCTCAGCCAGCAGAGCTGGTCTTCTGAGAGGAAGGCAGCTGGTGGGACAACCCTGGGGAAGAGCAGGGCCTTCCCCCAGGAAAGGATGGGAGGAGGGCTGCTTCATGGCTTCCCCTCAGCTGCAAAGCTGCTCCAATTCTTTCAGGGGGTAATGGGTCTGAGAACGTTCTGTGCTGAGCTACGATGGGCCAAGACGGGAGGCGGGGAGAGACGGGGACAGCAAGGAGTTGGGCAGGAGAACATTCCCAGGGCAGCCTTCCAGTAGAGGCATCTCTATAAGACAGAGCAAATACATGCCACATGGTCTCCCTTTGTACAAGGTGTTCCTCCTCCTCCTCTTATAAAAGCAGAAGCAGCAGCTCAGCCAATCAAAGAAGACACAACAACCAAGTTCTGCTGCCACTCAGAGACTGTTCTTGCTACTGTCTGTCGCCTCCTCCTCCTCCTCCTCCTCCTCACAGAGGGCCCTCTGTATCTGCTAGGGTTTGGTTCCAGGACCTTCTGTGGATACCAAAATCCCTGGATGCAAATGGCACTCCTGCTGCCTTTCTAACTGGCACCTGAGACTCCTAGAAAGAGGCAGTGAGCACAAGGCCAGTGGATGCAATGGTTCTCACTCTTCAGCTGTAACAGGACTCCTGGTGCACCACACACAGGCCACAGGAGTAAGAAGGAGCCCTGCGACAAATTGGCAGGACATCCAGAGAGAGAAAAGGCACGTTGGCTGCAGCAAAACTCAACTCTCTCACCAACAGCACATGAAAGACTAAAAAATAAGAAGGCCACAAAAGGCTGATGTAAGAAGGTGCCAGTCCTTTGGGGTGCTACAAGAGTGCCAAGGCAGATTTTGTGCAGTTAACAAGCTGCAGCGAGCACACGTGCAACATGACACCCAAGATTCTTAGGATAGAGTTACAAATTGTTTATTGGGACTGGAAGAGGGAACTGAAAATGGCAGAAACATGTGGGGGAAAAGTCCTGCCTCAGAGAAGCCTTGGTGCAACAGTCACAAAACTCTGATAGCTATCTTCATACAGAGTTCAATCCTTTCTCATACATCTTCCTATCAGTCTTTGTAGCCATTTCTGCCTACAAGATTGTTCTTTAAAAAGAGGATTAACTGAAAACAATGCAACGTATGACCAATGCAACATGTTCTTTAGCACCTCCCCCTGAAACATTGAGTTTTCGTCTTTATTAACCAGTTAAAAATGCCAGCAGCTCAACCTGCAGGCTTTCACACACATGTTGGCCAACCTGGTTCAGCTGACAGGAACCAAGCTCAACAGTCCCACTACCAGGTCAGTGGTAAAGTTTCCTGGCAAGGCAGATGGGATCTGTCCTGCTAGGCAACAAGGGCACAGAAAGGAAAGGCCTCCCTCCCCTGCTGGGACATCAGGGGACACTGGAGGCAGGAGGATGAGCTTCATGCCTGGGGCGCCACCTCATGACAAAGGGGAGAAACTGCAAGTGGATTACCCAGCAGACAAAGAGTGGAATCCCACAGACACTCAAAGGCAAGGAGCGGTGGGGGGGCACCGGGGGTAGAGTGCTCCAAGCAGCTGTCCTGCAGCATGGAAGGGTTTCTGGAGGGTTTGGGAGCCCTGGCTGCCCCTCCCTCCCTCCGAATACAAGGATGGCTGTCCCTCAACACCCACCGTGGCAATTCAGCCTGGAGGGCAGCAGAACCACAGAGATCCCATGCCCGGGCGAAAGAAGAAGTCTGGTTTCTTCCCTGGCTCCACCAGGACCAAACTGGCAAGAACCCTCTGTGTGGGAAGGCCAAGGAGCCCCATGGAAGGGCACAGAAGGAACTTTGAAATTAAGATGTCTGAAGACTCTTGCCCAATTTCACCACAAACTGCACTGAGAGGTTTCAATGGGGAAGCTACGCGCAATGAGTCTTAGTGATGAAACCATTCCTTGTCCCTTCCTGTCAGGGTTTTTCCAGCATGGTGTAATGATTTGAGCAGTGGGCTGCAACTCTGGAGGACAGGGTTCGAATCGCTGCTTGGTCATGCAAACCCACTGGGTGACCATGGGCAAGTCACAGCCCTTCAGCCTCAGGAGGACAAAGAAACCTCCCCCATGAACAAATTTTGCCAAAAAAAAAAAAAGCCCACAGAAGGATGGCCTTAGGGTTGCCATAAGTCAGAAAATATCCGAAGGCAAGCAGCAGCAGCAACAACAAGAGGAAGAGGGGCAATATTAAAATAAAACTGGCTCATTCCCAGTAATTCCACTCACTTATTAAAAAGGGTTGATTACAAGCCTCGCTCTCATGATCCAACATGACTCGGCAACAACACATGGCTTGTCAGCAAGGACCAAACTCGATATCAGAATAATTTGGCTGGGGAGGGCATTCCAGTGGGGAGGGCCTGAAGCTGCCCCCCTCTGTCCCACGGGGCACTTGATGCACTTTCCTTGTCTCTGTCCTCCTGGCTATGAAAGCTTTTGCTGTGAAAATGGTTTGCCCTCACACAAGAAACTTGTTTTATTTATCCAACTTGCATCCAGCCTTTTCCACAGAACTGAGCATTCTCTCCCATGCACTTTTCTTAACTCATGTAAATACCCCATTAATGCAGAACTGACCAAGAGCCACCCATCTGTCCCAGATAACATTTCCTGAACTCACCAAAAAAAAAAACAAAATCCTTAAGACAATCTGGCAAGCGACAGGAGAAGGCTCTCAGGGAGGGCTAAACGCAGGGGGAGACGGCAAAGCAAAGTGGGCAACCGCAGAGGCAATTCATGCCAACATCAACACTTCCCCAGCAGCCTGGGAGGCACAGCTGGGGCCGCAACGCCCTGCTGCCCACCAGCAGCAGAAAACAGTGCTTCTCCAGCGCTGCCGAAAGCGACCTGCCCCTAAACCCCAGGGGCCTCGGGCCCCTTCTCTCGCCAGCCAACCTGCTCCTCGGGAAGCACAAGCCCGCCGACATTTCCCCTGCTCCGCCAGGCAGGGTCCGCCACAGTGAGGGCCTGCCCCCGCGGCCCCGCAGAGCCCTCCTACCGCGGGGCGAGCCGGGGAGGGGCGGAGAGCAGCCCCGCTGCTTCGCCGGAGAAACTCCCCCTCGCCCCTCTGGGTCCCGCTCGCAACTGGAGGCGGGGCGGCGCCTGTGCAGCGCTGCGGCCCTGTGCGCGGGGCCTCCGAGGCTCTTCGACGCCTGCGCTGAACCGCTGAGGGCGCGCGAGCGATGCAGGGACCTAGACCAACACGGCGGCGGCTCCCCCGCACCCCCGACTCGTGCGTGTGGCGGGAAGCGAGCCCCTCGCCGCGGCCGCGGAGAGGCTGGCTGGGCCCCCGGCAGGCGAGCGGCTCTGGGGCCGAGGCAGCCCAGCCGGCCAGCGCCCGCCTGCTCCAGCCGCTCCCTCCACCGCGAAGGGCCGGCCCGCCCGCCCTGCGGGGTGGGCCGGGCAGGGACCCGCCGGGCAGGGACCCGCCGGCCCCACCGACCTTCGAGGCTCTCGCACTGGACCAGGTTGACGTAGTCGGCCTGGCTGAGCACGCCGGCCTTGAAGCCCCGCACCAGCCCCTCCAGGTAGCCGCTGTCCACGTTGAAGTACAGCTCCGGGAAGCACGACAGCGGCATGATGGCGGCGGGGAACCGGCGGCGCCCTTCTCCTCCTCCTCCTCCTCGTCGCCGCCGCCGCCGTCTCCGGGAAGCGGCTGGAGGCGGAGGTCACGTGACTCAGTCACCTGACGCAGGGACGTCGCCGGAACCACGGAGGCGGGCGGCTTCCGGCGTGATAGAGCGTCCACTTGACTAGCCTCTCGGAGCGGAAGTGGGGATCTCAACGAGACCCCGCCCCTCAGACTCCGCGCAGGCAGTCAGTAGCGGGTCGTGACTGGGCGAGGCGGCGGGGGCGGGTCTTCCTCCTGGACCCGCGGCCGGGAGGGCGGGGCCGGGAGCCGGCCCGCCCCTCCCCGTCCCCCTCCGGGCGGGCGGCCGCCCTTCGCCGCCGCTCGGGGCTCGGGCGGCGGGCGGTGTGGGGGACCCCCGGGGCGCAGGAGCGCGGGGGCGGGGGCGGGGAGGAGCGGGACCGGCCGGGAGGAGGCGCGGCCGCCGGCTCGTGCCTGGGCCCTGCCCGCCCTCCGTCCGCGGCGGGGCTGACGGAGCGCAGACTCTGCGGTGTGAGCTCGGGGAGAGCGCGGGGGCAGTCGCCGCGGGACAGTGGGAGGACCCCTGGAGGGTGCGCGGCCCCTCGCCCCCCGCCCGCCCTCCCCCCGGGCTCCCGGTGGTCGCCTCCTCCGCTCCCACCCTCCCTCCTTCCCCCCAGGATCTCCTCTTTATTCTGGGGGCGGCGGCAGCACAAAACCTCCCCGCAGGCAACTGGGACGTGATTCAAGGCGCTTTTCCTGCGTTGCTCAGCTGCGGCACCCGGGGGGCGGGGGGTCCGGGAGGGCGCCCCCTTCCTCCCCTTCTTCTCTCCTTCGCCGAGGAGGGGCTCCGAGCCCTCGGCACCGCGCCGACCCGCTGCTGACCCTCCCCGCCTGCCCGCCGCCCGAAACCCCCCTCCGCTCGCGGCCTCCCCCGTGTCAAGAAAGAGCCCCACTCCGCTCTCCGGACGGGCAAGAACGGCCACACTCTTTATTGGCTCCAACTCGGGGCAACGAGCAAGGGCGACCGGGAACGGACGCCCGGGGCGGGGCTGGCGTCCCTCGGTCGGTCGGTCGGTCGGTCGGTCTGTCCTTGCGAGTGGGTGCGGGACGAGGACCCGGCTAGTTCCTGCCGCAGGGGAAGGCGGCGGCCGCGGTGGCTGCGCTGCCGGGGCCGAAGCTGCCTCCCCCGGACCCGGCGCTTCCTCCTCCGCCGCCGCCGAAGCGCTTGCAGAAGCAATTGGCGTTGAAGAAGCGGCAGTAGCAGGTGGCGCAGGGGTCGCAGCAGGGCAGCCGGTGGCCCAGGCACGACTCCTGCAGGCGGACGCAGCGCCGGGGGTGCCCGGGGAGCAGCATCACGGGCGGCGGCGAGCGCTCCTCCCGGGGGCCGCCTGGTGGCGGCGGGGGCAACAACGGCACCTGCGGGGAAGGAAGGAAGGAAGGAATAACAGAGGGGGGCCGGGGGAACAGAAAGGGGGGCCCACTCTGCGATGGGGGGAGCGTAGTTTCTCCTCGTCGGGAGCAGCCCCCGCTCGTGCGCGCCCTTTGCGACGGCTCCCACAGACGCGCGCCTGAGGGGGCAATCCTCTCGGGAAGGGACCGCGCGCCTCCCACTCGGTTCGTTGAGCTTTGCGCAGGACAGCTTCTGACTGGGCCCAAGCAGGCCTCTTTGGAAGAACTTCTCATTTGCCCCCCCCGCCGGTAGAGAGAAGGACGGAATCCTCCCCACAACTGTCTGGGGGTCCCGGGCGGGTACCCTGAAAACCCAGACCGGATCATGCCCCCGAGCGACCCGGACTGTGGGGGTCCTTGTCCCGGGGAGGCGTGGATCGTCCGGCGATCTCCCGCTCGGCTCAGACTTCGGGGTTCAGCCCTTTCTCCTTCGGTGGCTCCCAGGTCAGTCGAGAGGAAATCCAGGTTTTCCCCAGAACTGCAGAGGGCGCTCTCGGGGCTGAAGAGCCTCCCCTTGGGGGCGCGAGGATTCAGGACCCTGGACAGCGCGCCCTGAAAGCCTGGAATAAAACCCGGCGGGACGGGAGCGCGGCACGGAAGCGGAGCCTCCAGCCGCCGCCTGCCAGCCCGACGGGCCACTGGGGTCTCTGGAGTTCCGGGAGGGGAAGGGTCCGTCGCAGCCCAGTCGCCCACCCGGTCTACCTGGGGCTGCTCCATGACTGCGGCTTCTCCCGGCGCCAGGTCGTCTTGGGCGACGGGGATCACCAGAGGCAGCTGGTCAAACTCTGCGGAAGAAAAGGGAAGGGGCTTTACCGAGGAGTCGGCTGATCTGCTGGGGAGTCAACCTTCCTCCCCATCCCCAGGGATGGTATCTAGGGGACCCAATCCCCCCGCGCCTGCTGAAAGGGAATTTCCCCTGCGGGAGGAAGAAGGAAGCCATGGCAAAGTGCGAGCGGTTCAGCCCAAAGCAACCCGCGGTTCCGAGGCCTTCCGAGCTCGCGGGCCGGCTGCTGCGGGGAGCAATCAAAACTGTCCCCGGTCCTGCGCGGGAGAGGTCGGCTGCGGGGAGGGAGCCGGCTTCGGGGAAGGTGGGTGTGTCCTGGGTCGGTGGGAGGTGTGGTTCAGCTAGGTAGGCCGAAGGAGAGTCCGGGCACCGAAGGCCCGGGGCGGCCTCGACGGAGGGGCGGTGTGGGGGCGGGCAGATCGGGGTTCCTGGAACCGCCTCCCCCTCCCCTTGCTGGCGCTCTCCCCCAGCCCACCATCTAGAGGAGGCAGAGGGCGGGCGGTCTAGCCCGGCCCACACGGGGCTCCCCTGACCAGGGAACGCGGGGAGGGGGGCACCTGCCCCCTTTCCTCCCGCTCGCGGCCCCCTACCTGCCGCTTTTCGCTCCCAGGGCCGGGGCCTGGGTGCCACTGACCTGGCGGCGCCTCTTTGACCGTCTGCAGAAGGCTCGGGTAACCGCCGCCGCCCGCCCCGATGACTTCCTCTAGGAACGAGCCGCGCTGCTGGTCGAGGGGCCCGCGGCCGGGGTGGGAGGCCAGGGCGGTGGGGAGCCCCGCAAAGAGCCCCAGCGGCGGCCGCGGTGGCAGCAGAAGCAGCAGCAGCAGTCCCAGCAGCGGCGGAGTTGGCGTCGGCATGGTCCTCGGGGGGCCCTGTGCGGGGAGCGGGGAGTGGGTGAGGGAAGGGGCGAAAGGCCGGCGTCCCATCTTGGTGCGGGGGCCGGGCGTCCTGGGCGACTCTTTCAAGGGACTGAACGCCAACCGTTCACCGCTGTCGGGCGGGGGCTCCCACCCACTGGGCGAGGCGGAGGTTGCCCCGTCCCTCCTCACTCTATCCCTTCACAGGGGGGAGAGAGAGAAAAAGGCTCGCCCGTTTGTCTCAGGGCCACGAAGCCCGACGGGGGGGCGGTGCCGCGGTAGTCTTTCTCCCGCCCCCGTCCACGCCCGTCGCGGCTCCAGCCCAGGTCGCGCCCGGACCGGCGCGAGCACAGCGACCGGTTTCCTTGCGGAGGTCCGGCCGCCCTCGCCGCTCGTCGCCCCGCAGCCGAGCGCAGTTTCCCTCGTGTGCTTGCCCCATAGATTTGCCTGAAAGCGGGGTGGGGCTGGGGGCTGGGCAGGGGTCTCCCCCTCCCCCCATGAAAGACCTGCTTGGAGCGCTTCTCCTCCCGTTCTTCTCTGGCCTGCCCGTGCCCCCCTCCCTGCTCGGCCCAAAGGGCCTCACGAGTGGACCGGGGAAAAGCCTCGTTTAATTGGGGCGCCTCGGGCGGCCCGTTCCACCAGCCCTCTGTGGTGTGAAGGGCCGCGTTCTTCCTGCCGACCGGTTCCGGAGCGGGCTCGTGGGTCGGGCCTAGGGCAGTTTCAAGGCCGGCGCCTGGCTTTGGTGGCCGTGCCTGGAGCCTCTTCCAGGCCGGTGCCTCGTCCGCGGCGCTTTGGTCCACTTCGTCTGTAGCAACGCCTTCCGCTAAGACGAAGCGATCTGCTCGCGATGCTACCTGTCGGGCTCACCGGGCCGGGGCTTCCCGGGCCCCCGAGCTCAGACCCCCGAGCCCTCCACCCTCTCCTTCTCCGACACACTAGCGCACTGGCTGCCTCCCACTCCCCGGACTTTTCTTCCATGGGAAAAGTTCTTCTGAGTAGGAAGTCAAGGGGGAATTGGGTCGGTTGAGCCCCGGGAATGGAGGATTTTGTCCCTTAAATCAGCGCCGGGGGGCGAGTTGAAGAGGAGGAGGAAGAGTGCTATGAGCTTTTTGGAGGGAGCGCTCTTCCAAAGAGATACTGAAAAGAACTGGGCGTTTGAATTGGACTGACTCCTCCGCGGCACGCCCTGTTCCCAGCATCTGGCGTCGCCTCCCCAGGGTGTGGGGGTTCCCCGCTCCCCTGGCTCCTGAGGCGGGGGCTGCCTCTTTGGGCCGGGCCCCTGGTCAGGGGGACGCGGGGAGGGAGGCGCCGACTCTACCTGGATGTGCCCTCGGCCTCTCTGGCGAAAGCGAGGAAGGGCTCCGTCCTGGCTCTGCCGAGCGGCCCCTGGCTTATATTAGTCGCCCATAATTAACTGACCGGGGCACATGACTGCCGGGATCTAGAGGGGCGAGGGGAGGTCTTCCTCCTCCTGCCTGGGTTGCGGCTTCTTTCGAGGGGGGCCTCCTCCGCCTCCGCGGCTCTCCGGGTCTGGAAGAGCTCTGCCCAGGCAGATCGGACGCAGAGAGGAAGGGTCCGGGAGTGAGGTAGCCCCGAGGGAGTACCGGGGGGGTCTGCCCCTCCCGCTGTCTGAGGAACCGGGGAGGGCCGGTTGGCTGCCCCCAAAGAAGAAGAAAAGGGCCACGAAGGCTGAAGGCGGGCGCCCTTCTCAGCTCCCCCTCCCTCTCTCGCCCGGTCTATGCCAACGGCTCCCCTCCTTCCTTTCTCAAGGCAACCCTGGAAGGAACTGGATTCGCAGCCTGTGGATCCTCTGCCTCTCACTCCACCCACCTTCGTCCCTCCCGGGGCGGGAAGCACCGAGCCGGGGGCCCACAGCCAGAGGGGTTCCCCTTCTCCGCTGCTCCCGGCCACCCTCCTTCCCTTTGGGCTGCCTGAAGCGGAGGATCCTGCAAGCGGAGGGACGAAGGGACGAAGAGAGGCGGCCCCAGGGTGACCCTCGATGAGCCCCGGCGGCTGCACTTCCTCCTCCGGGGAGGGCCCAGTTGGGTCGGGGCTGCGGCACTTTCAAGGCCGCCGCGGGGCCATTCCGGGCTCCGCACCTTCTCCGCCGGCAAATCTTGGTCGGCGGGGAGTCGCCTCGCCCCACCGCTCGGGCCGCGGGACAGAAGGAAGGAGGGGAGAGCGGGGAGACCCCCGAGTGGGGGTCGGCAGCGCCTCAGGCTCATCCGGAGCCCCAAAGGCCTCCTGCCTGTTGGGACCCGCCCTCTGTGAGCTGCGGCAGTGGGGTGCATGGGTGGAACTCCAGTGCTTCTTCCCCGCCTCCCCACAGCGCCCCCGACCCTCCTCTCTCTGTTTCCAAAGCGCTTGGGGGACTCTTCGGAGGGGGGCTTCTGGGAAGAGAGGAGACCCTTGAGGGGGGAGTCAAATCCCGACCCCTGAGGGAGAAACCTCTGGCACTTCGGCCTCCCCAGAGTTCAGGCAGCATCCGAGGGCTGCGCTGCTTGGCACCTACTTGGCGCCTGGCTCCTCAGTAAGACCCTTCCTGAGGTGGGAGATCTTGCCAGCCCCTTGCTGCCCTCAGCAGAGCTTCTGGCCTGGCAGGAGTACAAAGTCCCACCCCAGGGAAAGGGAGGGCCATTGATCAGTACAGGACTTGTGGGTGAACTCAGTGCCCAGGCGGCCTCTGTCCACTCATAGCAAACCAGGCCGCTGACACCAGGGAGCACCATTCATTCATTCATTTGGTCTTTGGGCCGTTCCTGTGCAACCCACTTGCTCTGCTTCGCCTGAAGCTCTATAAACCTTGGCAAGAAGCTTGTCTTGTTTTAAAACTGATTGTCTAACTCCTAAAGTCACCACCAGCAGGGTATGGTTTCATAATCCAAAGCTAAATTTTCTTCTTGAAATCTGGTATAAACACACTGGACTGGAGCTTCTTTCCTGTGTATGCTGAGAGGATTGGAATGGAAACAGTTTAAAACTTCTGTTTGGTTCTTATTTGGGAATAGTGTCAGTTATTTGTGGTTACAATTATTGTTACTGCATTTCTGTTAGTGCCACTTTCTGCTACTGCCTCCAGTTTTGTTACTTTTCCCCCTGAAAGTTAGAGACAGTGTGCAATTGTATACATCTCTGCTCCCAAGCAGAGAATTACATCCTGTTGGTGGAAGCGCAGGGAAGTGGATACAGAATCAGACTGGCAGAAGGTGATGGGGCTTTGTTCCCTATCTCACACAGAAGAAGCGCGCTGCTGCAATCTGTACTTCATGGTGGAACTTTATTTCCGCTGTTCAGCCTCATCGCCACATTGCTGTGTTGGTTGGTGCACGTTCTTTGGTGCATCTCAAGACTGCTGGGCCTCTGGGCCTGTGCGGCCCGCTCACAGAAAGACAGAGAAACCGACTCCCTCCAGACATGGCTGTACTGCAGTTCCCATCAGCCCAGGCTGAGGCAGCAGGGAATGCCGAGCGTTGCTCTCCAGCTGTTTCACCACCCGGAGCAACCCAGCAGGCAACCTGCCTACCCCGGCAATGCTGCTGCAAAGTGGAGAACGCCAGTGGCCGGGCCTCAGGCTGACTGCTTAGACTGGAGATGACAGTTCGCGAGAGAGGAGGGGGAACGCGAAAGGTGTGGAGAAGCCCCTCAGATAAGCTGTGGTTGCCCCTCCAGACACAGTATTATTTCTCTCTCTCCTCCCCCCCCCATTTCCTTTTCCTTTTTGAAAACTTCTGAATGATTGAGGAAGAAGAAAGCCCACCGTTGTTGTTGTGGTCAGGTGGGAATAAGGATGCAGAGTGAGTGGGCCCCGAGCACGGACCACCAAGTCCAAGGGGCAGTCCAAGGTCAGGAGGAGGCCAGGATCCTTTCTTTTCCCCAGGCCGCGCTTGCTGCAGGCCAGGATTCCCTCTGGCCCAGCCCCCTTCCCACCCTCCCCTTTCTCCTTCTTCACGGGATGCCGAGGCAGAGTCACACAGATGAGTGCTAATGATGACCTCGGTCCCCTTTTAACCCCATTCTCTCCCCATTGCTGGCAGACCACAGTTTGGCCATGGCTTCCAGGGTGGCAGCCCAGCCTAGGCCTATGATCTGCTCTTGGGGCCCCACCGGTCACATGGCTGGCGGGGGTGTTCCTTGAGTTCACCTTGCCACCTTTAATAAAACCTGGCCCATCAAACTGTACTTCATTCATTGTGTGCCATTTGTGCATCATTATTGTGTGCTTTTGAGTCATTTCTACTTATGGCTACCCCAAAGCAAACCTTTCTTGGCAAGATTTGCTCACAGGGGGCTTACTTTTGCCTTCTCCTGAGGCTGAGAGAGTGTGAATTCTCCAAGCTCACCCAGAGGGCTTCCATGGCTCAGCAAGGATTTGAACCTTAGTCGCTCAAACACACGGGCTCTCCGTTTATGCATATTCACTATTAAAACTGTTACAGTAAGATTGGCTCTCCAAGTCCCGCAAATACTGCGTACATGTATTCTGAGACTTGCGTGTTCAATTTAAGAAAGTATCTGTGCATTGGCCCTGTGTGGGCAAACTTTGGAAAGGAGTCTCCTGGGGTTTTGCCATGGCAAGACTCTGGAGAGACCCACAGCATCTATCCTGCACCCTCAGGACCTGCGTGATCTGAGACACACATGTCCAGAGAGCACTCGGTGCCTGTGGGTGGAAGAGAAGTCCTCTGGGCCCCATCCACCTCTAGCAAAGTCTCCCGCACTCTCCACACCAGTGGATGTGGCCCAGGGGCCGGAGAAGGGGCAGGCGCCCAGGGAGATGCCCTTCGGAAGCAAAGGACTGTTTCCAACCCCAAGCAGGCCTGAGAGGAAAGAGGATTCTGGGAAGTTATTATCTTCCTATCAAAGGAAGGAGCGCCCTGCCCACCGGAGTGCCTCTGAAAGCTTTTTAATCTGCAGGAGAAGCGCCATGCAGCATTCTGCCCTGGGCATTCAATCAAGGGCTAAATGGAACGGCCTCTCTGCTGCTAGCCACTTCCAGGAAACTGGGAGCCCCAAATAGCAACTCAGGCATCTGGTCTGGTCAACAACAAGACCTGTTTTCCTGAGGCATTGTGGGGGGGTTAAGGGGAAAACACAACAGCCTGTTGTTCCCTGAGGAAGGCTTTCCTGCCGTTCTTCCCCCTCCCGCCCGCCGTTCTCTGGCATTGCTCCATTCATCCTCTCACCACTGTTGCTGTTCTTAATACAACAAAATCCACAAGAAAGGGATGATACCTTTATTGGCTGACCACACTGCAGAAAACACATCATGCAAGCTTTGGAAGCTCCACTGCTTCTTCACCAGGCAAAGGTATTAAAAACCGTACAGTGGAAGAAAAGACCCCACAATAAGTTTAAGTTATGGTTGCCATGAGTCAGAAAAGACTTGAAGGCACACAACAACAACAACAAACAAACAAACAAGCGTTACTTCTGATAGAGGCAGAAACCTCAAGGCGTAAAGTCCTGGTCCATTAGCTCCCCCTCTTTAAAGTTTCCTCTGTTGCTGCTTAATCAGGGAAACACCTTCAGGGGCAGCCCTCTTGTTCATGCAGCAAAATCCCACGGGTCTCATTGTCAGCCTTTTGTGGATTTTGGATTTTGTTGCATTTTGCTGCCTGTCCAACCTGGCTGGCTGCCCCCGGTATGTTTCCCCTTTGCCGCTTAGGCCCCAACACACCCGGCGGTTTCCCTCAAAAGGCCAGTGCCCCCTGCCGCTGCCTTGGCCCCACCCCAAAGGGAGCGAAGTGGAAGGCCATGCCCTGACCCGGGGGTCCTCAGAGCAGAAGGCCAGATGGGTGGGTGAAGCCAAAGCAGGCCCGAGGCCCCAAGGCGGGTGGACCATCCAGACGACTCTTGGGGCAACCCCGGTGGGCACTGGGGAGCCCTTCCCAATAGCAGGCAGAGGGCCGGTTCTGCGGATGGCCACCACCCGGCTACCTTTGGCCATTGGGTGACTGGAGGTGCATTTAGTGTTTAATTTTGGTTAGACCACAACATGGGATGAAAAGTACATTTAAACCAAGTGGGATCTGAGGAAAATCAGAGGGAACGCCAGAGATATTAATCTATGGGTACAGGATGTTCAGATACAAACTGGAGCAGAAGGGTCTGACCAAAGGATGAGTTGGTTACTCTTGCATGGCCCTCGCCTTCCCTGGAGCCTCCTCAGCTGTTTGGGGCCTGTTAGGTGCACTACGCCTCTGGCCAGATGTTGCTTCGCGCGCCCACCTCGAACCCTAGCCCCGACAGGGCCACAGGGCTGAGCGCGGTTGGGACCTGCTTTGGAAAGAGGCCCCTCCCGCCGCGGCCTGCGAAGGGCTCCGCCTCGCCTGGGCTTCCCGCTTGAAAGGGGCGAGCTAGGGCGGGCGGCCAGCGGCAGGAGGCCGGCCTGGAGCCCCGCGGACCCGGACCCCCCGCCTCAGGCAGAGGTCGAGGAGGACTCTGTGGGCACGGGGAGCCAGCCGGGGCTCCGGGTCCCATTGCTGCCGCTGCTGCGCAAAGGGAGGGTCCCTCGGTGCCGGCTGCGACCTCGGCTGGGGGCCCAAACGGCCTCCTGTAGAGCCGCCCCCTTCTCGTCCCCCCAGGAGGGAGGCGCGGGTGGCGAGGAGAGATTGCGTTGCATTGAGCCTTACACCGGGGGCGGCAGAGAGGAGATGACGATGACCAGCGGGACCTCCTCGGCCGAAGCCAGTGTGGCCCTCGGGAGGGAGGGAGGGGGCTGCCCTCCGGTCCCCGGGAACGACACGGGGGTGAACGGGCGGCGGCGCTGAAAAGGGGTCTCCTCTGAGCAGGGGCCTCTTGCCGCCCCCACCGCTCCCCTGAGAGGTAGCTGCGCGGAGGGGACAGCAATCGGGGCTCCTTGGGGCGAGGGGGAGACAAGCCCCCCGCTGCGCACCGTTGAAAGCTTTACCCGCTGGGAGACCGGCAGGAGCTTCTGCCCTAGTCCGTTCCCCGACGGATGGTGACCCTGCGGGGGCGCAGCGAGGGAGGCTTCAGGCAGCACTATGCCTGGGGCGGAGGCCTGGTGAGAGGAGGGAGGGGAGGGGCGGGGGTGAGATGGTGGCTGGATGGCCGCCCCTCGCCTCCCCTCCCCGCGCGCCCCCTTCCTCCTCCTCCGCCTCCTCTTCCCCCGCCCCGATCGACCCGTCCTCCTCTTCTTCTCCCGCTTCTTTCTAAACACCGGAGGTGGCGGCCGCGGCGGCGCTTACGCGGAAAGCACGCAAAAGGAAGGCGCTGCGCCGCGCCCTCGAGAGCCGACAGGCGGGAGGGAGGCCGCGGCGGAGGGGATCGGAAGCCCGGTCCGAAGCGGCTGCAGCGCCCAGCGGTGAGCGCGGAGGGCGCACCAGGCGGCCCGGGAGGCGGCGATTACCCGGCGGCCGGGGGTGGCAGCTTCGCCCGGGGCCTCCGGGCTCCTCCTCCTCCTCTTCTCCCTCCCCCTCTCCCCGGGGCGGACTTTCTTGACGTCACCAGGTCGGCCGCCGTGGCGGGGAGCGGGGCGCTGGAAGTGCCGTTGCCGCGCTCCGGGCTCCGTCCCTCGTCGCCCTCGCCCTCCCCCTCCTGCTCCTCTTCCTCGGCCTCTCCGGTAGGTCCGCGTCCCCCTGTGCCCGGACGAGCTCCCGCAACAACGCCTGGCCCGGTGGCGCCTCCGTCCCCGTCCCCATCCCTCTCCCTCTCTCCCCCTCCCCCTCCCCCTCCCCCTCCCCCTCCCCCTCCCCGCTCCGGTGCCCGGCGGTGCCAGAGGCCGAGCGCGGGGAGGAAGGGCGTGCGCTGACCGCCGGACCGCCGGCCGGCTGGCCCGGGGCTGCGCTGGCAGGTGCCGGAGGAGGAGGAGGAGGAGGAGGAGGGGAGGGGAAGCCGGCCCGGTGGGAGAGAGGTTGATGCGCCCCCTCCGGGGCGATCTCTTGTCCTTTTCCTCGCCTAGGACGAGGGGAGCTCCGCCGCCCTGGATCCCGGCCTTTGGGAGGGAAGGAAGCGAGCCGTCTGCTCCGCGGCCCTTCCGTCCCCGGCCGAGGCTTTTCGCCCTCGGGGTCCTCTTCCCAAGCCCTCTCCAGCACAACGGGGGTGAGAGAGAAACCCGGGGGCTCCTTGCTGAAGGGGTTCGCCCCCTGGGAGTCCACTGCCGCCGTCAGAACGACCGGGGGGCTGCTGTGGGGAGGGGGCCGCGGACACTGAGGGGGCGGAAGTGGAAGGGGGCCGGACTGCTGGCCTACCCCCTCCCCCGGAAAGGGATACGTGCGACTGGGGGTAATTGCCGACTTCAGACGGGGGCCGGAGGCCAGCCGGGGTCCTGAGGACCAACATCACTTCCGAATTTTGGGCTCTTGTGCTGGAGGTTGCCCGGGCAGGCCTCTCCCTCCACTAAAAAAACCAACCCTGGGGCTGGCGGAGAGCGTTGGGGTGAGGAAGGGGCATTCTGTTTCTGCCCAAAAGCACTCTTTCTAAGCACAGGCCGTGGGGGCATGGAACAGAGAGCCTCCCCAGGGCTTGGGAAGGCTGAGCTTGAGTCCCAAAGTGGTTGGGGGGAATCTGAAGGATGAGAGCGGCAGCAGCCCCTGCCTCGAACCCGTTTGGTCTCCACCCTCACACCCCCACCCGTGCTCTGCTTCTCCTTCCTCAGTGTAGTGGGGCTTGGTGGGGAGTCACCCCAGGACATGAAAAGCCCCCCCATTCCAGGAGCCAAGGAGGCCTCCACTTCGAGGGGCTGAGGCACAGTCCCAACCTCCACCTCTCTCGGAAGGCAGGGTCTGTGGGGGGAGCTCTTCTCTTTCTCTGCTACCCCCTTGGCAGGCGGCCAGGCAGACCTCCACCCATCCTTTAAGAGGAAGAGAGCATGGTGCCCCCTGGTGTGACATCCCAGGTGGGAGGGGGCAGTGACAGGGGAGCCCCAGGAAGTCTTTGTCTGGGGTGAGAGGGTAGTAGGGTGGGGTGCTCCTGTGGGGCCCACTCTCTTTCCCGGGTGGTTTGTGGCCCCTCTTCCTCCAGCCCTGGTTCTGGTGTGGGGAGGGGCCTCCTCCCTCCCTATGCACCTCCCCCTCCCCTTGACACTGAGCCTTGGGGGGCGCCCTGTCTCCCCCACCTCTCACGGTGCTGCCTTTTCTCCTCACAGGGCCTCCTCCATCCTACCGTCCGTCCATCCGTCCGTCCGTCCTTCTTTGCAGCCTGATCGCCCCACAGCCCTCCCCATGTTCAGGGCCCAGTGAGAGTGCACAGCAGCAGTGGTGCCAACGAGGATGGCGGGCCCTGGGCGGTCCTGCTCCGAAGGGCAGATTGCTGGGTTGTACGACCTGGAGGGGACGCTGGGCAAGGGCCACTTTGCAGTGGTCCGGCTGGCCCGGCACGTCTTCACAGGGCAGCGGGTGGCAGTCAAGGTGATCGACAAGGGCAAGCTGGAGGGCGGGGCAGCGGCCCAGCTGCTGCAGGAGGTGCGCTGCATGAAGCTGGTCCAGCACCCCAACGTGGTGCGCCTCTACGAGGTGATCGACACCCAGGCCAAGCTGTACCTCATCCTGGAGCTGGGCAGCGGTGGAGACATGTTTGACCACATCATGCGTCACGAGGGTGGCGTGGGCGAGGAGCGGGCCAAGCACTACTTCGCCCAGATCGTCCATGCCATCTCCTACTGCCACCGCCTCCACGTGGTCCACCGGGACCTCAAGCCCGAGAACGTGGTCTTCTTTCAGGAGGAGCAGGGGGTGGTGAAGCTGACCGACTTTGGCTTCAGCAACTGCTTCCAGCCAGGGACCATGTTGACCACCAGCTGCGGCTCCCTGGCCTACTCTGCCCCGGAGATCCTCCTGGGGGACGAGTACGAGGCCCCCGCCGTTGGTAAGAGAGGGTGTGTGTGTGTGCGCACGCATGCGTGTGTGTGTGGATCCAGTACAGATTCATTTGGACTGTTGGACTTGATCAGGCTTCCAGGGTTAAGGGTCATTTTCCCTCCTAAAGTCCCAACATGAAAAAACTAGTGAAACCAAAAGCCAAAAGGAAGTCAAGTGCCTCTAAGTGATACTCTGTGAGATGGTGGCCCTCCCTTTGCCAGAGAGGCCCTCTTTTCTCAAGAGAAAGAAGGGAGGAGGACCGATGTTGAGGGGATGGTCCCAGCCCTTCCTGCCCCTCCCTCTCCCTCCCAAGAACACGCAACCCTCCCAATTAGGGGGGCTTCTTCTGCATTAGAGGCAGGAGGGCACCCCCCATACTCCATGCAGAGAGAAGCAGCGTAATAGCCTGTGCCAAGGCAGGATGTGGCAGCAGCACAGAAGGGCAGGCCCTGGCAGGATGCATGTGTGGTTTCCCCTGCCTTTTCCTGCTCCGCCGTTCTGTGTGTGAACGTAGCAGAGTAAGCTGATAAGATGGCAGAAACCAGCTGCCCTGGCCTCCCTTCCCGGTGGGGCTCCTCAGTAGTGGCAGTGGATGGACAGCTGGGGGTCTCTGCCTCAGCACCCATTGCCCTTTTAAAAATGATTTTAAGGCTGTTTGATTTTCATGCTAACTTATTTCGTTGCGGGCTTTGTGATGGTTTTGTACGTGCTGTTCTCACTGTTCCTTGGTTGCAATTTGTGGCCTTTAGTTTTCCTGTAGACCATCTGGAGGTCTCTGGTTGTGGAGGGCCTGAAAGTGCAAAAAGCCTGCCGGAAATGCCCGCAAGGGCACGGGGGCTTCCTAGGGTCCTGTCTCTGCTTGAGGCCATGTGGGCTTCTCCTCTCTGGGGTGGGAGGAGTGGTTCTTGTAAGGCGTGGGGGGCAGCATCCAACATTTGGGTCAGCTAGAGCTGATTTAAAAAAAAAAGCCTATTTGAATATCTCCCCTTCCCCAGTGTGCCTTTCGGCTATTCTGCCCGGGCACTGGAAGGGAGAAAGTTAGGGTGCTTCCTTCCCTTTTCTTTCACCAGGGGTGAAACGATGAAAGAGAAGGGAGAACCCTAACTTTCCCAGACTGACTACCTTTGCATTTGCACAGATAGGCTTGTGGATTTGTTTTTTCTTGCTCCGTTTTTGGTTTCTGAGCTGCTCAATTTTGCACTCAAGGGTGATCTAACAGCCTTGGTAAATTGTGAAGGCTGTCAGCTTTTCCCTGGATATCTCCTGATGAACTTATTATCAGTTTCTTAGTGACCCCAATTAACTTAAAATGAACAGTACACCTTGCCTGGGATGAATTATTCCCACCCTCTTTTCGCGGATGCAGGGGAGGCCCTGGCTCTGCTGCTTCCACCTCAGTTCCAGCTCATCTCCAAGCTGAATGTGGGCAGCTTGAGGGAGAGGAGAGCGGGCGGGCAGGCAGGCAGGCACTGAAGGCCTCAGGAGCTGTGCCCTCCATCTCCTCTGCCTGCTTGGCCCTCTCTGTCCTGAAGCGCAGGGCACAGTCACTGTCCTGGCGATCTTAACTGCCTCAGACATTGGGGGGGGGTGTTGTTTGCAGAGGCCATGCAGTGCTCCCCAGGAGGCTCTGGGGGGGCTGTACTTTTGCTTAAAAGGAAGAGACCCGTGGGAGGAAATGTGTCACAATTGTTCTCTCCCCCACAAAATAGCCAGGGCATTGCTGTGAGCAGCCAGGGGTCTTCCTCCTATTCCCCACTTCCCTCCCCATGCAGCACTGCAGCAGCGCAAGGCTGGGGCATCACTGCTGTAGTTGCTGCTGCTGCTGCAGTTTTGCTTCCTTCACCCTGCCTGCGATGCCAGAAGTATTTATAGCCCTGGGCTGGGAGGTGGCTGCAGGGTGGGGTGGGAGCGGTTGAGGGGAGGAGGAGAGGGAGAAGAAATCACCACTCCTCTGCCCCCCCCACAGCGCTGCGTTTCTTGTGGCCCAAGATAACCTCTTGGCAGCCATTCATTTCTCTGCACAGCCAGGAGGTGAAAAGGCGGCAAAAGCCCCACCGGAGAAGATTGTGAGATGGAGGCCCCAATTGTCACCATCCTCAGCTGTCAGTCGGGGATAGCAGGACTGGAGTTCCCAGGGAAGAAAGGCCAGCTGGGGATAGAGTCTTCATTTCTGTGGACTATAGCTCCCAGAATCCCCTGGCCGCTAGTCTTGTTGTGTTGTCCCAAGCCCTGCTCCTTTCTCCCTGCCAGGTTTTGTCTCTCTCTTTCTGGAGCCAGAAGGGGGGGCCTGAAAGAGGCAAATTCTTGTCCCACACAGCTAGTTGGTGGGCCCACTCCCTCCCTCCCTCTCACATGGCCACTTTGGATGTCCTTGCAGGAGCTGAGGGACGGGTGCTCTGAGTTCCACCCCTTGGAAAGAGCCAAGAAGGACCAGATTGTTCCACAGGATGAGGGTGGCTGTGAGGAACTCAGAAAGGCATGTGCCCAGAACCTTGTCTTGGGCTGCCGTCCCCCCTTCTGCTGTGCTTCCTCCTTCCCAGGTGGCCTTGTTTCTCTCTGGCAAGGTTGTGAGTGTTTGTGTGTGTGTTGTGTCTGCGCGCGCACGCGCATGTCAGAATGAATGGGCCTTTGGTATCTGCTGGGGAACTCTTGGAAGTTTGCATCCATTTCTGTGCCTGTCCCATCTGGCAGAATTGGCAGCCCTGATTTTGGGATAGAAGAGCAAAGGAGGAGGGGAAGAGGACTACCCCTCCCTTTGTTAGGGGCGTGGGGGCAGCTGAGTGACTGCCCAGGACGTAGCAAGGGCAGCAACCTTCCTGCAGCCCCCAAGGAAGACTTTCACATGGCTCCCTTTATGGCAACCATAATGCCAGCAGGGAAAGAGCGGGCGCTAATGCCCCATTTTGGAAAGTGAAAAGGCTGCTCTGAATCCTAACCAAGGAGTTCGCTGGCACTTTACTGGCAGTCTTAAAGCCCAGAGGAAGGCAGGGTCATTCCTTGGCCACCATCACCATGCCCCCCTTGCCCACAGTGTGCCCATGTGGACATCCATGGAGCCCTCCTCCTCCCCTCCCCCCAGGTGGAGAGGGGACCATGGATCAGCCCAGGGCTGGCAAATTAGCAGCCAGAGTTCACCTTGGCTCTGAGACCAGGCTCTGTCTGCTCCACCTTGATGTCTTCCCCTTTGCTGGTGGCCCCAAGTGGCCCCAGAGCCAGGCGCATTTCCCAGGCCCCGCCCTGCTCTGCCTCCTGCCACTCCCTGCCCAGGGCCTGTCCCACTGACCCAGCGAGCGAGCGGGCAGAGCCAGGCGGCTGGGCAAGAGAAGCAGCTCCCAGATTAAGCTTCTGCCCACCCTTGGCGGTTGTGGGTAGGCAAGGGCATCTGAAAGGGGCGGGAGATTCATACCCCTTGGGCCTCCCTGTGCCGTTCTCCCTGCCTTCTCTCTCTCCTGCCTCTGGAGGAGGAAGAGGCACAAGGAACAACGAGCTTTGGGTGAGGGGGCTGCTGAAAGGAGGAGGGCAGGGGGTAGCTGGCCTTGCGACTCCCTGGGCTACTGGGGCTGCAGCAGGCACAGGAAGGGTGTGGGTAAGTGTGGCACAGGAAGCTTGGCAGAGAGCCTGAGCAGATTATGGGCTGCAGGGGGGTCTCAGGGGGATTTGGGGCAGCTTATCTCCTTGGCCATCTGTGCTCCACTTCCTCCCTCAGAGAAGGAAGGGCAGAGAGCCCTGTTCTGCCCCACCCACTCACCCCTTCCTCTCTGGTCTGATGGAAAGGGGGCTAGCCCAGCATGGCCCTTTGCCCACCTTGTCACCCACTAGGGTGGAGGTGGAGGGGTCATTCTGGTTCCCCTTCTCTTGATTCCTAATTTCCTCCCGCCCCCCAGCATCTTCCTTGGACTCCGTTGTCCATCCCCCCATCTCCTACACCCAAACACAACCTGGCCCTGGTAAACCCCCCAACTCTTGACAAACGTCCTCCACCCCAAGCAACATTCCCCCCCCCCAGCGCCATGCAGTTGCCTAAATTTGCAGAGTAAAACCTGGCAGAGCTCTTTGGCTCTCTGGGGGTCCCCAGACCTTTTTGCAAGCGGGGTGGTGGTGGTAGTGGTGGTGGTTTATGTGTAGCTAGAGGGAGGGGTGGGTGTTCAGGATCTAGTCAGTGGCAGGTGGGAAGAGTGGTCTCCCCATTCCATATTCACAATGACAATTGCAGTGTTCTCTCCCCCTCTGCTTAGTTTGATGAGGGTCTCTCTTTGATGCCAACTCCTTTCCTCCCCACCATTTTCAGCAGCCATCATTGTCCGAGGTCTGTGCCAGTCAGGCTGGCTTTAGCCCAAATAAAACTTTGGTTGCCCCCTTCCGGTCTGCGCTCCAGGAGCATCAAGGAATGTGCAATTGAGGAAGGGGGTTAACTTTGAGGACGAGAGGGGATCTGGTGGGTGAGGGTGCCCTGGCCTCCCTGCCTGGGATGCTCTCAGCTAAACCTGACCCCACTTTTTCTCTCTCTCTCCCTCCCTCCCGTCCCTTCCCTCACACAGACATCTGGAGTCTGGGGGTCATCCTCTACATGCTCGTGTGTGGGCAGCCCCCCTTCCAAGAGGCCAACGACAGTGAGACCCTCACCATGATCCTGGACTGCCGTTATGTCATCCCGCCGCACGTCTCTCCCCAGTGTGCAGAGTACGAGCCCCACGCCAACAGATGCATCTGTCAGGGTTCTGTCACCCAGTGACCCCAACTGGCACATCGGGGGCTGCTGTGGCGTTGCCCCTCCAGCCAGCCCAGGACTGGGAGGGCAACGGGTCCTGGGCAGAGAGGCCCCTAGGAGGAGGTGGTGGGGAGGGGGGTTCAGCTCCTCACCAGCCCTATCCCTTCCTTTCCCAGGAAGTCCTCTTGGGAGGGCACCAGGAGAAACTTCACAGGATGGAGGGGTGTCCAGCCTGGCTGCCCCCACAGGCATGCGTGCATTTCTCCTTGACCAGCTGCCTCTGTTCCCTGGTGAAGGGAGGGGGCTAATTTCCTCCCTGCAACTCCATGTGTGCCCACTGCTATGGCTAGAGCAGCCTTCCCCCAGGGCAAGGCGGTGGTTGTGCACCCCTTGCATTCCCAGTGGGTCAGGACAGCTTCTTTTCAATGAGGAGGGGACGGGGGGCCAGCTCGGTCCTTCTCCCGCCTGGGGAGTTGGGCTGCAGGAGCCCTTTGTGTGGAGGTAGGGTGCTGAGCTCCTTCCACCATGTGACCCCCTCACTCACTTTTCTCTTTTTCTCCCACAGCCTGATTGCCCGGATGCTGCAGCGGGACCCCCAGCGCAGGGCCTCTCTGGAGGAGATTGGGGGACACCCGTGGCTGCAGGGCGTGGACCCCTCCCCAGCCAGCCGCTCCCTCCTGCCGCTCACCTCTCACCACCGGGTCTCCCAGGAGGAGCACGAGATCATCCTCCAAGCCATGATGTGCGGCAATATTGCCGACCGGGAGACCATCCAGGAGTGAGTAGTCCGGCCCCCTTGCCCCTCCCATCCCCTCCTGGGTACTAGCCTGGTGGGCTTCCACAGGGAGGGAGCGGGCCTTGGGGCAGGGGCTGGGGGGCAGCTCCAGGCTGATCTCCCCGGTGAGAGGTCAGCTGCAGCCGGGACTTATGGAAACCCACCCCAGCAGGGGAATGTGGGCAGCGAACTCTGGGCTTTGCAGTCCTCCAAGGGCATGACCCTCTCCCGCCAGGACTGGAGGCGGGCACCCTCCCGGGAAGCACAGGCAACCTGCCCCCTTCCCCTCCTCCCCCTCCTCCCCCTGCGCCCCAGAACCCCCTCCTGATGACAGTGTCACACCCACAGGGCCCTGGAGGCCGACCGCTACAACCACGTGACCGCCACCTACTTCCTGCTGGCAGAGAGGATCCTGCGGGAGAAACAAGAGCGGGAGAGCCGCCCCCACAACACACATCTGGCTGGCAGCTTGGCCCAGCAGGCCCAGGGCAGGCAAGTCCTTTCCTTCACCAGGCCGGGCGGCAGGTGACCTTCTCTCCTGGGCCCCCACACCCAGGGGCCCCATCTCCGGCTTCCCTCCCTGCCTCCCCGCCTGTCCCTTGGGACTTGCTCTAACTCCAACAACAGTTATTCAACCCTTGACCCTCTTTGTCTATTTCTCTCCCTGCAGCACCCCCAGGAGTGCAGCCGGGCCCCCTTCAGCCCCCGGGGCACCCCAGCCCTTGCCAGCCACCAAGAGCACGCCGGGGGGCTTGGCGGGTGAGCCCCCTGGGAAGCCCCTCCGCTCCTTCTCAGCATTGGCAGGGGAGGAACCCCCTTCCTCCGGCTTCCACCCCTGCGAACAGCCCATCCGGGCCCTGATCCGTCCCTCCCTTGTGGAGACCCCTGTCGCCAAGAGCACTCTGGCACTGCAGCAGATTTCAGAGGAGGAGGAACAGGAGCCGGAGGAGGGGGAGGAGGGGGATTGGGATGGGGGGCAGCCAAGGGGGGGCATCTCTTCCGGCGCAGGACCTCCTCCCTCGACCAGGAGCAGCTGAGTGACTTCCGGAGCACCAAGACCCCCTGGCTCTTGTGCAGGGGCCTGGCCCCCCGCAGCCGGGCAGGGAAGGGTCCAGCCCCCTCCTTCTCCCAGCCCCACGGCAGCCCTCTCGGCCAAGGGGCGGCCCCAATGGTGGCACCTCAACGCCTTCTGGGCCCAAGAGACAAGAAGGGCCCTTGTCAAGACCCCCAGCCACTGGGGGAGGTGGCAGCAGCAGCCAGTGGGCAGCCCTCCAGCTGTGGCGGCGGCAGTGGCAGCAATGTGGGCATCCACGGCTACCCCCACTTTGGCCCACCGGGGGACCCCAGAATACACCCTGAACCTCCAGCAGGAAGAGAGTGCAGAGGTTGCCCAGGGAGGGGCAGTGGCCAAGAAGAAGCTGGCAGATCTGGGGCTGGCCCAGGGGAGCAGGGCTTGGCCAAGAGGCCAGCCAGCAATGCCCCCCACTGCCAGCCCCCTTCTGCTCCCCCTTTAGGAGCGGAGGAAGAGGAGAGGGAGGGGAGTCTCTCCCTGCCTCCTCCTCCTCCTCCTCCTCCTCAGGGCCCAGAAGCCTCCCTCCTTCAGGGGGGCCGGCACATCCGGAGGGTCTCCCAAGTCGACCTGGCGTCTGAAGCAGAGGGCAGCAACGGGGGTCCCCGGGAAGCAGGAGGCACCCACCAGCCCCAAACCCCTCACCAGGATGGGGGCCACAGCAGCGAGGGCCCATCTGACACCGGGATCAAGCTGGAGCCAACCAAGGGCAAGAGTGCCAACCTGAAGGAGCGGATCCTGCAGCTCCCGCTCTGCGAAAAAGCCCTGGCCTTCCGGATGCGGCCCTCCTCCAAGGAGAGCCTCCTCTCGCTGGGCCAGTTCAACTGCTGCCACGTGATCTAGGCCTGCCCAGCAGGGGTGGCAGCGGTGGTAGTCTGTGAGAGCAAGAGGGACAGGAGGAAGGCGCCTGCTACTGGGAGGGGTCAGGCCTCCTTTCCATTCCCCGCATGCTAGACCTTCGCCTCCTCCTCTTCACGTGGCATGTGCGGAGCATGGCCCCCACTTACTCCCACTCTCCCCACATGGCCTTGGCAGCAACAGTGGGGCGGGGGAGGAGGAGGGCGGCTGCTCAGACAAAGGAAGCCGTGCGGGGAGGGGGCAGTGGTGCTTCGGACAGAGTTTGGCTTTCTGCTTCCCTCAGAGCCCCGAGGATGGAGGTGGGAGGGCAGCATTTGTGGGTGTGCTCCTAGTGTCCCCCTTTGATGGAGTTCTTTGCCCCCAGGACTGTGGCTACGCCCCCTCCCCAACTGTTGCCAAAGGACATACATTGCCCCCTGCCCACAATTGGTCTGGAGGCAGCTGTTTGGGTGGTCTGAGGGGGTCGAATGGGTGGGGGTCCCCTTGGGTTGTTCTCAGTGGATCCCAAGGGAATTTGGCTCTTTTTGGCAGCTCAAGGCCTGGTGGGGTGGGAGCAGGGGGGCTCTCTCCAGATCTTTGCAAGCAAGGGGTCTCTGAGGCCAGGTACCCAGCCACTGGGGAGATAGGAGACCTGTGGCACCCCCCCTCCCTCCCACAGCCATAGGGTGGATGCTTGACGTAAGGCAGCCTCCCCCCACCCCATGCTGTCACTGGGGCTGGGCTGAGCCGTGGGTGTGCTCTGTGCTGCCGCTTCTTTTGCTAAAGGACCAGCCACTTGGTTAGAACCCCGGAGGAGAATGAGGCAAGGAAGGGACAGCAATTTCTCACCATCTGCCCCCCTCCCCATTTCCCAAGGAGTATGCCTGCCTTTTCCAAAGCATCCCAGCTTTGCTGGGCCTAAAGAGAATAGGTTTTTATAGCCGTTAAAATATTTTTTAAAAAATCAATAGTCTATTTTAATGTGATATAGAAATGGCTCTGTTCTCCTCTGCCCCCAGCCCCCCCCCAGGCATTTCCCTGGGAAGCAAATGCACTTTTTAGGAGTGAACTAGCCATGCTGTGTCCCTGCCCCCACTTTGCCAGGAAAGCTTTTCCTCCGACCTCCCTGCCCCCTTGCCCCCACCCCCCATGGTTCTTTGGCGCTTTAGGTGGCCAGGCGTGGGCGAATTGGGCTGAGCTGGGTGAGGGGAGGGTGGGAGGGGCCCTCTGGGGGCGGTGTGCGTATGAGAGATTGTGTGCATTAGAGAGGATAAGAGAGAGAGATGCCCCACCCCGCTGGTTGCGTTTCTCCCATTGTGCTGCCTGCCCCCTCCACCCCAACCCCAGAAGCACACAGCCCTGCTCCCCTCATGTCTGCGCCCCCTCATCACCCCGCCACCCCAGAGACTTTTCCAAGAAAATAAGCTTCCACTGTATTTATCCTTCTTTCTTGCTGGCAAGAAATGAATTGAAAATTATATTCCTGAGCTCACTGGGTTCTGTACAAAGTGCACTGACCAGATCTAAGGCAAAGCAGTGAGTTTGTGTCCAATAAAATTAATAATAATAATAATAATAATGATGATGATGATGATGATGATGATGATGCCCATATCTGGGCCTGTGAGCTGCTGTTCTTGTTCTTTTCTCAAGGTGGGGCTGAGGAGGGTTCTTTGGGCTCTGGGCCAGTGGAGGAGGAGGAGGCACCACCACTGGGGTGGGCCGGTCAGCACCTCTGAGCTGGGGGGGGGCTTTCTGTTATTTAGGGTGGTGGGAGGTAAGTGGGAGGCCAGACAGGCAGGGCGCACATTCAGAGCGAATGGGAAAGTTGTGTTGCTGGAAAACATACAGAGACTGAGGTGACGCCCCACCCAGTGCTTCTCCGCCCCCACGTTTCCCCAGCACCAGATATTCCTGCCTCTGAATTGGCGGTGGGGGGGGAGGAGTCCACTTAGTAGACAAGGCCCTGACTCACTTCAGTGTTTACGCCGTGCTTCTCTTTTGGAAAACAATAAAAGCTGCTTGCAGGGAGTGCTAGCAAACCAAAACAAGCCCACGTAACTGGTTAGGAATGTCAGAGAGATCAAGCAGAGGAACTTAAAACAAGGCAAGGAGGGAGGAAAGAGGAGGAAGGTCCACAAACAACAGGGAACTTGTCTTTTATTACACCTAAGAAACTGAGCGGAGACCCAGCCCACCCCAGGTGAGGATGGCTAGGAGCTTTCCCCAGAAAGGGGGCAGTTCCACCACTGTGGTACCATAACTAAGAAGGTCCTGCCGCTGGCTCCTAAGGGACCAGCTGGCCACTCCTGAGACAGCCAGGGCTTCCAAACTTAGCCCCAGCACTGCAAAAGGGCAAACAGTGCAGGTGACCTCAGTGTGGAAGCATATCTGCTCCTGGCTTATTTCAGAGCAACACTTCTTTCCAAGTGAAGCTTTCTGGGGGTCTTCAATTGCAGCTCCCTTATCATGCTAAGGAGATAGCAAGGGTACCTTCTCCAACTATGGCTACAGCTGGCAAAGGAGCTCAAGCTGAGCAAAATCTCCACTGCCCATGCAGGGAAAGTCTGGTTGAGGGGTATCCACACCTGGTGGCTCCCTGCTGCTCTGGGGGAGTGCAGCCCTGTTTAGGGCAGCTCGATGTCTCTCAGCCCCAGTGCCAGGACAGCCCGGGCCTCCATCTTACCCAGCAATCCTGTCATTGCCCTGGGGGCTCATGCCATCCCCACCCCTCTTGGTAGGCTGGGAGAGCAGGCCCAGAGGCACCCCTGGAAACAAGACTGGGGGCTGCTGTGCGGAAAGTGGTTGAGAGGCAGTGTGGAAAAATGCCACAGATCAGCAAGGAAGGGACCTGGCAGCTGGCAAGGCTCCCCCAAGTTTCTCATGGGGAGACCCAATGAAACTGTGGGGCCCCCCACAGGTCTCCATGGTGGCACATTCAGAGCAGCCCCATCCCTCTTGGGGGATACCCCGACACCTACTCTGGCAGCAGCATCCTCCCCAACCTCCGAGATACCTTCGCTTGCGCATTCCCCTGAGGGATCTATCCCGACCTCCCATTGGCAATGCGCCCCCCTGTGTTCCTCATTAAACAAATGGGACCTTGTCTGTGAAAGAGGCCAAATGGACACCAATCTGATATTTTAAAAAATCATCATTGCAAAACTGGTGGCAGAACATTTTAACCTTGCTGGATACACTATCAGTGATCTCCAGGTAAAGCCTGGAGAACACAGAAATTTCAGGGAAAGACTGGGAAAAGAAACAGCTGAATTGGAATATGTGTGGCTTCAAGTTGTTTTCAATTTACCCTAAGCCAATTGACCCTAAGCCAAACCTACTGTGGCATTTTCTGGGGCTGTGAGTTTGTGGCACATCCACAGTTCCCCAGAGACATTGGTTCATAGCACACCACATTTATTTATTACATTTATCTCAGTCTCAAAGGTACTACAAGATCCCTTTGCCCACTAATCTAGACTAACAGGGCGATGTGACTGAATACTACCTTTACTAAAACACGTGTGCCTTCCCTACTGCACTTGTAGCAAGAGAATTCTTCTGAATGAAGTTACTCACTTCAAGGGAATTTACTTTTGGTAAGCAGATTTATTGCCTTTATACTTCAAGATTACCACCGACTTGACAGGCTGCTCCCCTGCTCTGTCATCTTGCACTTAGAAGGTCTCTAGCACGGGTCACAATGGGCATCTTTCTGTATCCTGATATGCTCTGGTCTCGCCCTCACAACCAAGGAACCGCCAAACCCTTGGGGGGCTTCGGTGTTAACTCCATCAGTGCCCTAAGGGAAGTGGGTTGTAATTTGCAAAAACTCCTGCTAAAGTCAACCAACTAGTCTTAAAGGTGCTGCTATGCAGATTCCTTTTTATCTGCAACGTGCTAAGAACACCATGACAGTGGAAAACAAAAGGGACATGGATTGGAAAAACACCCCAAGATCTTGGTCTCCCTCTTCTTTTAAAACAAGTGCATTCATTTAAAAACAAGAACTCCCTGAAGTATTTGAAACCCTTCTGTTACTGTGCCAAAATTTCCCAGGGCTCCTCTCTCCCTGGCTGTCCAGGGGATGCTTCCCGCCTTCCCTGCTGCCCCAACAAGAGGCAAAGCGGCATCCCTCAACAAATGAGTCAGCCTCCTAGGAAAACTTTCCAAAGGGATGGCTTTTGCTTGGCCACGGCATCTGGAAGAACAGCAGCCGTGTGAGTTTTCGCCTTGGCAGAGCGCAGTTGCTGTGAAGTGAGGGGCACAAGTGTTGCCCTTATGAGGAGGGCCAGAGGTTGCAAGGGGAGTGGGCAAGGAGGGGGCCATGACACCGTCACATTTCAGGGCTGAAAACAGCTGGAAGATGGTTCCCAGTCCCCCCCAGGTATAAAGCTGGAAGGAACCTTGGCAGAGATTCCAATTCAGGCCCACATTGCCAAAGGATTGCACATCAGCTGAGCGCCCTGCTCTGAACAGGTGTAATTTCCTGGTGATTTTGCTAATGGAATGTCATTAGGTGGTCCAGGCAAACTCCCATGGTATTTCAAGCCAGCACCAGGACATGCTGTCTCACCTGTACCCCCAGTCTTCATGTGGGTCACAGCACTGCTGCTGCTTTTCTAAGTCCACTGCCTGCCTTTCCAATATGCTGCACTGTCATCATTTTGTGTCCTATGAAAGCAGAGAGCAGCAAAATAGATGTGGAATATGCTTTCCAGCCATTAGTATTAACCTTCTATGAAGAAGCCTCACTTCAAGTTTGCAGCAGCCAGGCTTCCTGTCTTCTTAGGCCCTTCTTTGACTTCCAGGCAAACAGTGAAGAACGCAAAGCACTTGGAAGGGATCTCACTTGGAGCCGTGCTTGTCATAAAAATAGGCATCCCTGCTCCATCTGGTTCTTGTTATTCTGGAATCCTGGCCATTGGCTGACAGGACGCTGACCCTGATAGCCAGTAGTTTTGTACATTCCAGCACTCACCTAGACAGCACAAGGCAAAATGTCCCCCCCCAGCGCTGCATTTGCTAGCCTGTGCCCTCCCTCTCCCCCTCTCATTTTAGAACTGAACCTTCAGCTCTGGCAATGAAGCTCCCTCCCAGCCAGTTCCCAGAGTTGGGGCCAAGAGGCAAAGACAGCCCATGTGGGCTGCTCTCTACCAGCTCCCCCACCGCCCACAGATGTGTCCCCACCTCCCTCCCTTTTCCTCCTCCCATCCATGAGCTGCGATACAAAGGCAACTCCTGGCCAGAGAGGGCGGAAAAGCTGGAGGGAGCACAACACGGCCACTATGGAGAGCGAGGCCAGGTCCACCACCGCTGCCACCATCCTCCTCCTCACCTTCCTCCAACCAGGAGGTGCCTTCTGGCTCTTCAACGTCCTCTTCCCCCCAGTTCCACACCAGAAGCTGCTCTCTCCAACAACACCCCTCCTGTCATACTCGGTAAGTTGGCCAAAATGTGGTCTCCTGAGAGGTAAGCAGTGGGGCCCAGCAGAGTCCCAGGCAGGAGAGCATGCATGTGGCACACCTTGGCCATGTTTCTCTGGCTGCTCCAGGACCTGGCTGGCAAACTCAGGCTTCTGCAAACTGTGAACTGATCAGATCTGCGGATGGTGCATCCATGGCACGTTTGGCCAGAGCCTCTCCCTTCCATGCTGGAAAAATTGTTTAGGAGAAGGCAGGCAGTCTTGCATGTAGGGGTCTCCTCTTCCCCAGCTGCACACACTTATGGGGCACTTAGGGGGCAGCCCTGTGGTTTGGGCAGAAGGGGCACTGTCCACCTGACCCTCAGCACTAAGGGGTCCTTAGAGCTTGCATCCCCCACCCCCCATGGGCATCAGCCACAGTCAACAACATAGTTCTAGCAGACAGCCTTGCCTTTTCCTTCCACCTCCCGAAGTCTCTCAGACCACAAGGTGGATTCTGCAGTGCTACTCTTTTCCTTGAGAGCTACAAGGGACCATCCCCTGGTCTGCTGTGTGCATATGTCTTCTAGAGGCCTGACAACTTCTGGCAACCCCAGAAATTTCATCATTTTCTTAGGCAAGGAATCCCACTCAGAGGTGGTTTTGCCAGTTCTTTCCTCTGAAGTTTGGCCTACAGTACCTGGGATTCGGCTGTCCCCCATCCAAGTACTAACCAGGGCTGTCCTGGTTAGGTGGGATCTGGTGCCTCTAGAGTATTTAGGCCTGATTTTATCTCACTGAAATCTCAGCATTGCATGGGGAAGGGGGGTCCAAGAGAGGGATCTGCAGGCATCTCTCCATCCCCTTCATGCTCAGTTCTTCCCCATCAGCCTTCTTGATGTTTCTAACACAGCAGCCCCCTTACAAAGGCACAGTGGAGTAGCCATCGGTTGGTCAGCTTGGAATAAAACCATCTCCCCCCCTCCCAACATGGCCAACCCGTAGCCCACCCACCCCCAGCGAGGCTGGTCCTTGCCTGGTTTTAGGCATGCCTCTGGGCTTCTGTTTCCCAGTTATAGGAGTGTGTGTGCCATTGCTCTCCTGAGAAGGTTGGCAACTTGTGATCAGCTCTTTAATGATAACAAATGTAATGAGAGGAACAGAGCCAAGCCGGTGGGGGGGCATCCTCGCCAGGCCAGTTCATTCCCTGGGAAGTGGGTGAGTGGATGGCAGCGCAACATGGGGCAGGGTGACCCAGGAGGGCAGAGGGGCCGTTTTCAAAAGTCTGGTTGTTGTTGCTTCTTTTTGCAGCTTTGCTGCAGTTGGACAGAAGGAAATGCCCTTCTGCTCAGCACTTTCTCTTTTCTGTGAGGGCTTCTGGCACAGGACCCCCATCCTGGGCAGCATCTGGCAACTCTGGCACCATCAGAGCCTCTGAACCCCTGGCAGGGGTCTCCCTTCATTGTGCGGGGGGGGACATTTCCACCTCCCCTCCCCTTCTAAGCATAACCCTGTTTTAACCCTGTTGGAGATAACCTGCTTTCCCAGCGTTTTTTCCTCTAGAGAGCACCAGGGCTGGACTTTGCTTTGTTTGCCAGGCATTTTGAAAGATTATGTCTGTTTGCCCAAAGAGGGACAGGGTGGTTTGGCAGCAGCACAAGCTGGAAATAGTTCTGGGCTGGCACTGGTGTTGGCCTGAGGGTGGTGGGCCGCTGGGGAAAGGCGCAAGAACTAAAGCCCACCCTCATGTATGGCCAGCCTTGTGCCAGAATTCACCCTCATGTCGCCCCTGAAGGGCACCCAAAGAGCCGTCCCCCAAAGAAGGGCACTGGAGCGGCACCACCTTCTGCAGCTGAGAGGGTGCCCACTGTTTGGGTTCAAATACTCTTGAAGCAGATAAGCCAGAGCGCAGTGACTCTGGCAAAGAGAAGGGAAGAGGCTGCAGGCCCAGGAAATGCCTGGAGCCTGGGATGCCTCAGAAGGGGAGGAGGATGAGCAAAGCAGTCTTACGAAACACCCCCCCCCGCCCGCCCTCTGTCTTCTCCAGGCTGGCGTGACAGGGAGGCCCCTAACGTGGAGGTCAGAGGCAGACAGGAGCGAGGGGGTGGAGGCCTCTGGACAACCAGTTACCGCTTGTGCCCAGATCTCTCCAGTCTCTCTTAGCCTCTTAAGCACTTCCAAGGAACGAGACCCAGAGAAACACGGGGCTGAGTTTTCCCTCTCCCCGTTTTATACCCACCCCCTGTTTTTAGACTGCAAGCCTGTGGGCAGTAATAGCATTTTTTATTTGACCAAAGGGAAAGGAAAACGGAAGCACTTTTGGCCAAGAACCAGGACCAAAAGGCTAGTAAGAAAGACAATAAACAAGAACGAGCAAGCCTGATTTAGTGGAATCCCAAAGGAACATCTCTCAAGGCCAGGAAATAGGAATGATCATGCTGTCCCATCTTCTTCGTGTCAATCATCCTAAAGAATATTTATGGACAGAATAGGATGACAAAATTGAACCAAAAAAAACAAAGTCAGTTACCACAATTGTTAATGAACTCTGTCACGCTTAGGCAGCTTGCCTCCTTGGATGACTTGAAACTTGCTTTCATGTTGGCAAAATCAACCTTTACATTCCCAGCAGAGGTTTCCTTACCAACCAGCCTGTTTTCATCAGAGTCCCTCCCAGGTGGTGAAGAGGCTTTTGTACCCCCAGAGAGAGCACAGGCCACCCTTCAACCGGCTCAGGTTCCTAAAGGGCTGCTGGCCTGATCCAAGCCGATTTCCCTGGCTGTTTCTCTCTCCTTCCCTCTTCAAAGGGCTCTCCTTCTCCCTGCCACCCCCCACTGCCCGCCCTTCCTCACTGCCCTCACTGCTCTGGAATGGGTTCTAACCCTTGGGATGGGATTCATCCTGAGATTCTTTCTCTGCCACTAGTCTCTACTCAAGCACTTTGTTGCCCTGAACCTCCCCCAGAAAACCGAGGAACCCATGTCCTTCACCCAAGTAAAGGAGGTTTGGAAGCAGCGCTGTCAGTCGCTGCGGTCATCTCCCACAGATCAAGGAAGGCACCAACAGAATCACCAGCTGTAGCAGCTGGAAAATCCCCAGGGCATTCAGAAATTCTTCTGAATCCATTCATCTCCTGGCTTGTCTGTTCTCCCTCTTTAATAACTTTTGCCATTTTGACCCCCTTCTGATCTTGCTTGGTCACTTGGGTTTCAGTTTTCCCCTATGAAACCTTGGAGAGGACATCCTTGTGCTTTATGATGACACCTCCATAGAAAAACAGCAGAAAAACATAGGCAGACATTGTTAGGAGTCAATTAGAACCAGCCCTTTGGGTTGGGTCCAGCAATGGAGAGGGAGCCTCAGTCCCAAGGGGTTACTGCCTTTTCTTGCAAAACACCTGCCTGAAGGGTCTTCCTTGCAGCCCCTTCTCCACGTGTTGAGGAGGGTCTGTAATGGTGTAACGCCCGCCCCAAAGAGTCTGCCCAGATCCTACACTGGGATCTCTGGGGAGGACCGATGGCAAGGAATTCTCCATCTGGCCAGGCTTCTTAGCTGACTCAGGGCAGCTCTTGTGGATCATGGGGCTTAAGATTTCTAACATGCAAACTTTGTTGTCTCTCACTTGATTGCTCTGTCTCTGCTGTGGGCGTTTTTCATTGTAATATATTTTTATTGTTCTCTCTCTCTGTATGTACTGCCCAGAGGACTTTGGTTATGGGCCCACCAAGAAATATAACATACTCACATCCACACAGGCACATATGCATCCATGGTAGATATAAAGGGTGCGTGTGGCTGGGAGTGTCACTGTGATTTTAGGCTGCATTAGGGAAACCTGAGCTTCCAAGTCATGGGAAGCAGCTGCTCCACTTTATTCTGCATCAGTAAGACCTTTTGTGCAGCCCTGCTTCTATTTCTGTGTGCCACTTTTAGGAGGATGTAAAAAACCTGGAAAAGGGCTAGAGTGATGGGTCAGGAAAAATGCAGGTATATATTTCTAGTAAAGCACAAGTCCCCTTTCAGCCCAAAGGAGTCACCATTTCTGACTTCAGGAAGAAAGCAAGCTGATTCTTGGCAAGCAAGCAACAGGCACAGGCTTTGCAGGGAAATATGACGGGACCTCCTCCCGGAAAGTCCAGAGGCAGCAGGGGCCTTCCCTGTCCGCTGGGGCTCTCCTCAGACAAAAACCAGCTGTGTTCTCTTTGGAGGAGGAGCCCTATAAAGGACCAGGAGACCCTTGGCCCTCTCTCCTCAAGGTGGCTCCCTGGCTGTTTCAATCCAGCCCTAATCCCTGCATGGAGCCAGACCTGCACAGTCCAGCACTGCAACCCAAACCAGAATGCCAGGAGGCAAGGACGCATGGCCATGTTCTCTATGGGGCCTTTTGATCCATTTTTCCAGGGGTTCAAGACAGACAGGCGTTTTCTTCTCTCTCCCCACCAACAGTGCCTGGCTCCCTGGGGAACCAGCTAGAAGCCAAACTGGACAAGCCAGATGTGGTGAACTGGATGTGCTACCGCAAAACAGAGGACTATTTCACCATCTGGCTCAACCTTAACATGTTCCTGCCCCTTGGGGTGGACTGCTGGATTGACAACACCAGGTACACACACACACCCTTTCACAGCTCATTCCTGCCCTCCCAAAGAGGGTGTCCTGGCAAAGTACTGCCACTCCTTGCCCAGCTGCCTAGCTGCCTTCCTGGCCCACCCACCCACCCACCCTTCCTTCCTTCCTCTCTCTCTCTCTCTCCTTGCTGTTTTAACTGGGTGGCTGCCAGCAGACCTCGGCCACATTTCCTACTATTGCTATTTCCCCCAAAGGGCCTCTGTCCCCTATAAGAGTCCTCTGTTTTGCAGCACGCACCTTGCTCAGATGGACGGTGGGAAAGAGAGAGGATTGTGACAGGCAGAAATGTCCCCTCCTGTCCAAAAGCTAAAGCACACTGCAACCAAAGGAAGGCTTTTGCCAAGCTGACAATGTTTTGAATGCCACTGAAAAGCTGATTGGTCCCAAAATGTGTCCTGTCAGAGACCTTCTGAGCATTATTGCATGGGACCAACTTTACATTCTAAAAAATCTGTTCTGACTTAAAACTGTGTTTTATTTGATATTTGATTTGATTTAATCTGATTCCACACAAAATATACACAGTGTCATGGTGATACTTCTTTCCAATACCAGTGTATTGGAAAAGCCTGGGGAACAAAAAAGAATGTAGCTGCCACCTTTATGACTCACTGGTTTTTAATTTAACATGAGGTTTTGTGGCTATAGACCTACTTCTTCAAATGCAGTACAGAGTGACCTTGAAGAGGATGCCACACTCCTCTTTTTCCCTGCTCCCTTCCTGCTTTTTATGCTGCAAGAGGTTAAAATGGCTACCTCTTTAAAAACTGCTACACTCTCTCTGTTACAGGGTAACACACATTAAACAACAGTGAGAGTTGGTGATCACATTCAGGTTGGGAAACCAGAGTCCAAAATGATGCTTTTCTTTTGCTCCTCTCCTGGTGCAGAGTGGTATACAACCGGACCATGCGGACCCTGTCCAATGCCCCTGGGGTGCAAATCCGAGTTCCTGGGTTTGGCAAGACTTACTCAGTAGAATATTTGGACAAGAGCAAACTGGCCGGTAAGAAGAAGGTGGGCGACCCCCACTGCCCCCTTCCAAACTAAGGGTCTTTGCTCCTTCAGTATGCCTGTGGCTGGTCCCACGCTGCTGCCCTCTGGGGCCGGTGCGAAGGCTTATTCGCAGTCAGATGGGAGTGGCATCAAAGCCTGCATTGCCTGCCAAACCCACACCTGCTTTGTGTGGAAGTTCTGCAGAGCCTGGCATGTTATTCCTCAGTGCCCAGACCCACAGGTAAGATGCTGCTTCTTTGGGGGCAAGGCTGTTGCGGAATGGCCCCCTCCGAAGTTAGCTGGAAGCTTTTCACCATCGTACTTACCAGGGCTGGGGTGCAATCCACACCTTGAGAGGAAAGCTGGGAGCTGGAGGGCACAACAGGTGGAGGTTGCAAGAGCTGCTTGCCACCTGGGCCTGTGGGGTCCAGTCTCTGCATGTGTTCAAAGTCACTTCTTTACTTAGGTCGTGGTTTGAGAGTATGACTCTCAAGAGAAAAAGCACACCTTAGGGGGCAGGAACAGGCACACGAGCCCTGCAATGTGTATGGTCAGGGAGAAGTGCCGCCCACCTGAGGAGGCCCACCTGGGAGGCCCAGGGACAGGGGGTGGGACTCAGCAGCACTTTCTCCCTTCCTTGCTTCATTCTCCTCCCTCTCTCCCTCTCCCTTCTTCTTTGCCGTAGGGTATCTCCACACCATGGTGCAGCACTTGGTCAACAATGGCTATGTGCGAGACCAGACAGTGCGTGCCGCCCCTTATGACTGGAGGATTGGGCCCAGTGAGTACCAACTGAGGGGTGTTGTGGGGGAGGGAGGGGCAGCCCCCCATCTCCCCCCTCCAAGAAGGGACCCTGGTGGGGAAGGAAGTCTGTGTGTGCGCGTGTGTGTGCGTGCCAGTGGAAGCGGAATTAGAAAGGGGTACTGAGGCAGTGCTCAGTCAGGGGGCCACTGTGTCTTTAGGTGCCTTCTGCCAAAGCCAAGCCTGAGTGCTCTGTTAAGACAGAGAAGGTGGGGAGCACACCCAGCCTGAGTCTCTCTCCCTTGCTCACACACACACGTGCATGCTTTCAGACATGTGGCACAGAAGAAGGGGGTGACTGTTCTTCTGCCAGTCACAGCCCTGAAGTAAATGTAAGAGGAAGTATGACAGGACACACACACACCCCACCCTGCTCTGGAGGAGAAGACATCAGTCTTGCGTGCAGGTGGTCTCTCTGTCTGTGAAGGGCTTTTGCTGGTGACACCACCAGAAGAATTTCTGCCTTTTTCCTAGTGAATTCTGCCCACCGCCCTCCTGCCTTTCATGGAGGAAAGCCTTGGGTGGATATGGAGGGTCCCAATCTGGTCCCAGTGTGTACAACTGTTGTATGTTGGCATTCCTTTCTCTGCAAGTCTGTATTTGGGGCATCTTTCTCACTGGCCCCAGGCCCTTTCCCAAGTGGGAGGAGGCCTGGGGTCAGTGAGAAGGATGCCCCTAATACAGACTTGCAGAGAAAGGAATGCCAACATACAACAGTCATACACATTGGCAAAGATGGAACCATCAATCCACCCAGCTCAGCGTTGGGGCCCTGCATGAGGAACATGCAGCTTGCATCCAAATCCTTCCCTGCAGAAAGAGCGGGAGCTGGGAGGCTCTTTGCTTCCTGGGCAGCAGCTGAAGGGGAAGGGGAGAAAAGGGGTGGCACAGAAGCAGCGGGAGAGGAGGGAAGGGGTCTGATGCTGCGCCATCCTTTTGGCAGGTGGGCAAGAGGAGTACTTCCAGAACCTGCAGGCCCTGGTGGAGGAGATGCACGAGGCCTACCAGAAGCCTGTCTTCCTTATTGGGCACAGCATGGGAAACCTCAAGATCCTCTACTTCCTGCTCCAGCAGTCCCAGGCCTGGAAAGACCGCTTCATCCAGGGCTTTATCTCCCTGGGAGCCCCCTGGGGAGGAGCTGTGAAGTCCATGCGGGTCCTGGCCTCAGGTGAGAAGCGGCCAGCCTGCCAGCCCGCATGGCACTAACTGGCCTGCACCCCTGTCCCTGGCTGAGCTCAGGCCTCGGCTCCAGGCCTCTGGATGTGTCACCTGTAGTGGCACATGCCCCATGTCTTGCTGCCCGCCGGGGGGGCCCCCTTCATAATCTGCTTGGGGAAGCCTTGGAGCTGACGGGGGGCGGGGCAGGGCAGGGCAGGACTGGAGGGACCGCAAAGGGTCTTGTGTTCCCATCCTAGCCAACCTGTAAGGCAGGGATGCCACTCTTTCTCCCACTTCCTCCCATACCGGGGTGCGAGTCCTCCATCCTTGCCTGTGGCTCCGCAGTCAGGGAGGCCTCTCTCCTTGCCTGTTCCAAATACGGTCTCCTGGTAAAAAGAATGGACTAAGAAAATGGGTGCGCACCCAGGCAGCTCAGTCTCAGGCCTGGAGGCGGAAGAAGGGAGCGGAGCAACGTTTGGTCTGACCAGACATCCGCCACCAGCGCCCCCGCCCCCGTGTACCTTACTGGGGGAGGTTCTCTCGTGGGGGGGCTGCCACTGACACTTCCCATGCTCTGAATTGCAGGGGACAATCAAGGCATCCCCATTATGTCCAGTATCAAGCTGCGTGAGGAGCAGCGCATGACCACCAGCGGCCCCTGGACGTTCCCCACCAACCTGGCCTGGCCCGAGAGCCATGTCTTCATCTCCACCCCCTCCTACAACTACACCTACCGGGATTACCGGCGCTTCTTCGCCGACGTCAACTTTGAGGATGGCTGGTACATGTGGAACGACACCAAGGATCTACTGAAGGGGCTGCCCCCGCCGAGTGTGCCTGTCTATTGCCTCTACGGCACAGGGCTGCCCACCGCCGAGACCTACATCTACAACGAGGGCTTCCCATACGAAGACCCTGTGGACATTCTGTATGGCGACGGTGACGACACGGTCAGCACGCGGAGCATGGAGCTCTGCAAGCGGTGGTGCGGACAGCAGGAGGCGCCGGTCCACATCCTGGAACTGCCTCACATTGACCATCTCAACATGGTCTTTGACAACCGCACTCTCCATCACATCAACCAGATCCTCTTTGGCAGCCTCAGTGTTGGAGAAGGGGGCCCCAGAAACCCATCACCAAAAAAAATGGAAAATGATCCTAAGGGTACTGAGCAAAGGATCAGGGGGCTGCTTTACACCCGCTCTCCCCATCCTCCGCCTCCTCCCCCTCCAGGGTGTCTGGTGATGGAGAAACTCCTCATCTGTGCTCCACTAAGCCTATGCTGCTTTAGAGACAGAGAGACATAGAGACAGACAGACAGACCGTTTGCAGCTTCCTGCCCCACTCTTTTACCTTTTTGTTTGTTTGTTTGAGAAAAGAGAATGAGATTGATTAATTGAGACTGAGAGGGAGGGTGCATATAAATTGCTGATGCGTGCAGCTGTGCCACTTACATTTCATGTTCAGAAAAATGGTGTTCTGATGAAAGCATGTGTTTCCCTACCACACATGCTTCTGCTGGAAGTGAACCTCCAGTTTCGGCCAGCCTCACAACCAGAGAGGAGCTGCCCCTTACATTCTGAGACCACACTTGGCAAGGAGCCGCAGTGCTCCCCAGAAGACCACTAGCACCGTCAGCCACGTCCTGGCAGCATCCTCAATCCTTGTTGGCGAGTGGACAGGCCCCCTTTTCCCTGCCGGAGGCCAGCCTGCTCTGTCCACTCAGGGCAGCTGCTGGGCCTGTTTCCCCTGACCAACACCTGGGACTCCCTCACCCACCAAAGCATGATCCTGAAGGGGAAGGGAATGAGATGCTCAAAGATACTGCACTTTCTTATTGCTCCACCTCTGGCCACAGCTGTGGGATGGCACTGGAGGAAAGAGGGCCCTGTAGCTGAGATTCAGCTCCACCTCATGTGCCAGCATTTTCTGCTGCAAAGCATCACTGGGTTCCCTCCCCCAGCCCCCAGGAGTGGTTGGGAGCTACTATGGCCATGGATGGTCCCAAAACTAATGGAGCAACCCAGAACGCTAGATTTGGCATCTTGGGTAGCTCCTCTGAAGTTCTGACTAAAACCCATAGCAGACCCACTGACGTTGGAGCCACCAGTTGGGTAACATCTGCAGCATCCCTTGCAGGGGATTCCCCCAAACTGGGCAGGAGGGGGATGCCAGCCAGTCAAGCCTCCTGCAGCACAGATTGGCTAGGCCTTGGCAGTTTTTCAATCATTGGAGAGCCACCTTGGCAGGCCCCCGGCACTGCTGAAAAGAGCAGCAAGGAGCAACAGGAAACGCTGGTGGGACACCTTTCCCCCAAGTGGGCACAAGCAGACCCCTCCTCTCTGTAGTCCACTGGATGTTATATTCCCCCTAAATTCAGTGGGGCTTGCCCTCAAGTGAGCACGTCAGAGGAAAGAGGGCATGGGATGGACATGCACAGTTTGTCATGCTGGGGTGATAACAGAAGGGGGCCCTGGAAAAACTCCCTTCCTCCAAAGCTAACAGGAAGGGGAGAAGGAGCCCCTGCTTGCCCCGGTTCTCTCACACCCAGACCCTTGACTGACCGGTCAATAGTGGAGGAGAGGTTTCTCCCTGAAGTCGCATCTCTTCAGGGAACTGAAGGCTGAAAACCCAAACCCTGCTCTTTGAGCAGTCAGGTTGTGTGCATTCCTTCCCGTGAGTCAAGACGGTCCCAAAATGCGGTTTCTGTATAAAATGGTGTGATTCCATAATTGGCCCCTCATGAGAAAAGGGGGCCAGGAAGGAAGGAAGGAAGGAAGGAGGGGTCCAATGAGATCCTGAGGGGGGCAGAGAGAAGTTGGGGGGCAGCTGAGTGAGGAGGGCAAGAGGCTAGCAGCCGGCAGGTCAGACCTTGCCTGCCCCCCCGCCTGCTGACAGATCCCCCTCCCCTCCAGATGTGGCCTGAGTTTTAAGCCCGTTTGCAGTAACAGATGAGGAGTGATGGGCTGGCCGGGTGCTGGTGGGTTTTCCTGGGGGAGGGAAGGCACCCACCTTTCTTACACATTTAAAGCCCCTTGACTTCGTCCTAGGGAGGGGTGGCTGAGTTGGCCGGCTGAGAGTTGGTGCTGCCAGAGGTCCTGGGAGTGTCTTGTCACACTCTTTGTATTGCCTGTGTATTTCCAGATAAAAGCTCAGTTTTAACAACTGTGTGAGAATTCTGGAGTTGTCTTCCAGGAGGGACGGAAGGGGGGAGCCCTGGAAAAGGGGCCAGGGTGCAAGGGCTCACGGTGGAAGGGCTGCCCCCCATGTAGGCGAGGGAAGGCAAAGGGGCCTCCCATAGAAAGCAGCCCTCAAGCACAAAACGTCTGGTCCTTTGGCCCCCAGAAGGGCCCAAGATGGGACGAGGAAAGAGAGTTGCATGAAATGTCGAGACATCTGGAGCCGACTCCTATCCTTCGGAGCAAAGACTGAGACTGACTCCAGGGGCAGCCCCTGCCCCGCCCCGTTGCTGGCCGATGAGCGGGGGGGCTCCATTCTGCACCTTACCTGTACCTTTTCACTCATCTTGGACCAGACGGCCTCCGCCCTCCGTCAACGGGGGATCACCCTCACCGGGACCCTTCCTCTCTCGGTCGGCGGAGGCCGGCCCTGCACGTGCCCTGCGTCCGCCCCGCGCACGCGGACGGGAGATGGACCGAGGCGGACCCAACTTCCCCCGCCGCTCCGCCTCTTCCTTCCTCCGCGGGCCGGCAGCTCCTCGCGCTTTCTGGTCCCTCGTCCCCGCAGGCGCTTCTCCTCCGGGAACAGGAGAGGCGCAGAAGAAATCCCTCCGCCCACCCAGCCACCTAAACATGGGCCAAACAGTCCCGGTTCCGCGGTGTTCCTGCCTCAGCCATTTTCTACCCGGAGAGAACTGGGGAGGGGGCAGGGAGGAGCCCTCCGTCCTGTGACCCCCCATTTTCTGTCTCAAATGGCGCAGTCCTCCTGGCCCGAGTGGACCCCTCCCATGGGAGTGGGGGCGCCTTTCCGCCCTGCCCACGCCACGCTCGGGCATAACCGGAGACTAAGAGGACGTTTTCCCCACGAGAAAGAGAGGCAGTCAAGAGGGTGAGAGCCGGCCCGCTCCCCCTCCCCGGGGCCTCGGAGGGCAAAGGCGCCGGACGCTCCCCAGCTGCAGGGACGCCCAGGGACCCGGCAGGGCGGGCTGCACCGCCCTTCCTTCTCCCGACTACTTCTCCGCAGCGCAGAGAGAGCTGCGGCCCCGTGAGTTCGCCCCCCCCGCTCCCACGGCACGGTGGGTCTCTAAAACCCGGAGTCCCCCGACCCTCCGAGCCAGGGAGGAGCGTGGTCGGAGCAGGGGACGCGATCCACGGGGCGTTCCTCCCGAGCAGGACGAAGAGGCCGCCGCCCCCACTCCGGCTCGCGCCACCCCTCCCCTGGGGCAGCGGACGGCCCAGCGCCCCGCCCAGTCTGCCCCCTTCTCTCTCCCACTCTGAGGGGGGAGACAGTCTGCCGAGGCCGCCCCGCTCCTCCCGGGGCGAGCGCCGCGGCCGAGGGAGCCCGCTTCTGGGGGCGGGGCCCCAATGAGGGCGGCATGCGCGGGGGGAGGCCTCCACGGGAAATGTCTGGGCATGCGCGCCGCCCGAAGGCAGTCCCCCCACCGCGGCACCGCCAACTGGGGCTGGCGGCGGCGGCGGAGGAGGAGGTGCAGGTAACCAGGCGGAAGGCGGTGGGCAGGGAGAGCTCCCCGAGGAGGAGGGATCCGCGCCGCCGCCCCCCCCCACGCGTCCTTGGCTGGCATTGCTGGTCGGCCCTGCGGCGGGGGCGGTGACGACAAAGGAGGGCCCCCTCCCTCTCTCCGGGGCCAGTAGAACGGCTGCGGGTCCAAAACGGCCCCCTTTGGAGCGGGGCGCGGCGGGGCTGAGACCTCCCCAACTCCCGGGCGAGGCAGCCGCTTTGTCTGCTCCTTCGCCGCCGCGGAGCGTCCGGCCCGTTCCGGACCCCCCCCCCCGAGGTGGGCCAGGCGGGGGGAGCGGCGGCGCCTGAACCTTTTAGGGGAACCCTCCGCCTGGGCCCGCGGGGAACCGCCAGAGAGTCCTTGCGGTGCGACCCCCCCAAGAGCCCCCTTCCTCCCTCCCCGCCTGTGGCGAGGGTCCCTTACCACATCGGCTGAACCTGTAGTCGGCCCCGGGGTGGGGGCTGCTTCGCTCCTGCTCCCTCAAGGATGCCCCCCCGCAAGCAGGAATAGAAGGGCCAAGGGGCTTCGGTCCCGCTCCCCTCTTTCTGGCCTTGTCAGCTCCTCCTCCTCTCTCCTTTCCCTTCCCCTCCATGGGCTCTTCTTTCTCCCCTGCCTCCCTGCTCCCCCCCCATTGTCTATTGTGATGCCAGGACAATGGGCCCCCTGCATCAGGGCAAAGCCCACCCAGGCCACCTGCTTTCAGGTCCACAATCCTCTTGGGAGTCTCAGAGGCAAGTGAAAGCCCATGGCAGCAGGGGGAGGGCAGACCAGAAATTGGCCCCAGAGCCGGGAGCAGGGCTGCCCTCTGGGGCCAGAGTTGGCCTGGGGCAGGTGCCGGTGCCAAGATCAAGGGACGGATAAACAAACTGCCCACCTGGTCGCTCCCTCCTCCAAGAGCTGCTGCCGGCATACACAATTCCCTCTCCACAAACAGGCACATGACTTGTCCTTCACAAAAGCCTTGCGGGGTAGGCCGGGTCAACAGACAGGGATTTTGGACCCCCGGTTAAAGTCTGAGCCGTGTCCCCTGCCCCCTCCCCACAAGCAGAGCTCCCCCGGTTTCGCTGGGACCTGCGGGGGCAACTCAGTCTCTTGCCCTGTTGCCAGGCTGGAGAGGCAGCACCTGCTTCCTTCCTCCCTCTATCTCTGGAGGTCTCACCTCTTTTCCCCTTTGCCCGCAGGGTGTCCGGCCAGCCAGCCAACTGGGCAGGTCTGGGCTGATGGCCCCCTGCTGAGCCGCTTTGCCCTGCGAGCAAGATGGTGCTGGACTCGGGGACCCCCTCCTTTCAGCCACTGCTGCCACCGCGCCTGGAGGTCTTTGGTCCTGACCTGCCGCAGAGGGGGGCATCCAAAAGAGAGACCCCACTTCTCCCCCTCCTCTTCCATATGACGGCCTCCACCGGCGGCTTCGTCCCCTCCTCTCTCCTTCCCTCTCCCTGGAATCGTCGGACTCTTCTGGTGCAGCGGGGCCAACGAGCAAAACGGCCTCAAAGACTGCCTCAGGCCCCCCAGGGAGGAGCCTCCCAAGTGTAGGGCCCTCAGCCCTTGGCCACTCACCCTGCTGGACTGCTGCCCGTGGCTGGATGCGCCGGAGTGAGAGCATATGTGCAGTGAACCGGAGGGACCGGGACCGGGGCCAGATCCGTAGTGCCAGCTCCCTCCCTCACATCCCCAAGGCCAAAGCTGGGGGGGGCCCAGTGGGGGCGGGAGGAGGAGCCCCTGCCTGCTGGTGGCCCTGCGGCCAGCCAACGTGGAGGAGGAGAAGGCCGCCTTCTTCCGGTCCTCCTTCACCTACAACCCCCAGTTTGAATATGAGGAACACCTCCCTGAAACAGTGCTGGAAAAATACAAAGAGGCCTCCGGGCAGTTTATCCCACAGGTAAACAAACCCACAGACCCATAGAAGCTCTCATTTCCTTTCTCCCCCCCCCCAACACAGGCACGCTTCCCTGGCTCAGGCATTCTCCTTGCATTCCCCTATTTGTTTGGGGTGTGTCTCTGGATCATGCTCTGAACGGAAGGGGGAAGGCAGCACAGCTGGGATGCACTGAGGCCCCTCTGGGTGCTGCCTGCTGCCACAGGCCCCCCCCCTCAGTGGCTCCCAGGCTGGGGAGGGGCAGGATCCAGGCCAGGGTGTGGCGGGACCTCTCCAAGGTGCTGACCCTGTTTGGTGGTGGTGGCTGAGCCAGGGCGTCTTTGAATAGTAGGCTGGCCAGCTGTTCTCCCATCAAGGCTGGTTTTATGGTGCATGTGCACATGTGCATTGCAGGCTCTGGGGATCATCCATGCTGTCCTGGAGAAATACGGCACATACGAGAACTTTGAGTCGTCCAATGGGGGGAAGCTGCTCAACAAGAGCCAGATTTGGTCGGTCATCCGGAAGTACCTGCAGAAGGAAGGCTGCTCTGGAGAGGTGAGCCAAGGTCTGGCCAGAGATGCCTGCCTCCCACCTGGTGTTTCAGGGGGTTCTTGCCTGCCCTTCTGGGGCCCCAGCAGTGCTGTTTGTGAGGATGCTGGCCTGGTGTGTCTCAGGGCCTCCCCAGCACTGGTGCTCTCTCAGAACCATTGCACCCCACAGAGCCCTTGCATGATTCAAGGAGGCAGTCGTCTGCATTGTGTGCTGTGCGTGGCCTCTGTCCAGACTGCTTGTGGGCAGCTGAGTGGAAAACCTGTTGCTCCGGGACTCTTCAGTGCCTGTGCGGTGGTGGCTGGTGGAGAGGCACCCCATGAGAGTTGGGGGGCACATGGGCCAGCCATGGACACTGTCCGCTGGGGCTTGGCGTCTGGGTATCATAGAATCATAGAAATGTAGAGTTAGAAGAGACCACACAGGCCATCCAGTCCAACCCCCTACCATGCAGGAACACCCTCAAAGCACTCCCAACAGATGGCCATCCAGCCTCTGCTTAAAAACCTCCAAAGAAGGAAACTCCACTATACTTCGAGGCAGCATATTCCACTGCCGGACAGCCCTGACTGGCAGGAAGTTCTTTCTGAGGTTCAGATGGAATCTCCTTTCCTGCAGCTTGAATCCATTGCTCCTTGTCCTAGTCTCTGGAGCAGCAGAAAACAAGTCCTCTTCCTCTTCTACATGGCATCTTTTCAAATATTTAAACATGACTATCATGTCCCCTCTTAATCTTCTCTTCTGCAATATGCATGAATCCGTGCACACACATGCATATGCAATGCTTGTAGATCCACAATAGAGTGCTGGGGGAGGCTGAAAAGAGCCCTCCTTCCTACGTGCATGTCCATCCGTTTCTGGTGCAAGGTCTCTGCTGCGTTTTCTGCTCTTGGGGGGCTGAGGCCTTTGAGGGTGAGCAAGGCTGTTGGCTGGGTGTATGCAAAGGGTTCTTGCTCACCCAGGGTCCAAGCTGGTCCCCAGGGGCCTGTGAGGTTCCCTGGCTGAGTGTGTGCCTTGTAAACACAGTCCCTTCCTCCTCTGCCTTTCTGCAGGTGGTGGTTCAGCTCACAGAGAATCTTCTTTCCCAGGCAGTGATGATGGTGGAGAACAGCCGCCCCACCTTAGCCATCAACCTCTCGGGGGCTCGCCAGAACTGGCTGGAGGGGATGCTGCGCCATGAAATAGGTCAGGGTCTGTCAAGGGCAGTGACATGCTCAGAGCCCTCTTCCCTCAGTGAGGGGGCAGAAAATGAGCATGCTCTTGGTGTGTGCAGGGGTGGGCACGGGATAAAAGAGGCCCAGCAAAGGCCTTTTCTGCAGTGAGGGGTGGTAGGGGACCTGTGAGTGCCCCCTGCAGTGGCTGAGCACTGGGGCCCCTCCAAGGGAGGGATGGCCAGCTGGGCAGATGGGGAGAGCTTTTCTATGGCTCTGGCTCCTCTGCCTGGAGGCCCACCTCTGCTAGCAAAATTCTGGGCTGAATTTTACAGGCTGATTAATGGGCTGGTCTTTCTGCTAGGCAGGTTTTGGCGATGATGGAGGATTAGAGGTCGAGGAAGTGGCTGGCTACTTAAACTCTGCAAGTGAAGTGGATCTGCCCCATTCCCTTCTCTTGGGCAGCTGCCTCCTCTTGTCCTGTGCCAACAGTCTGGGTCTCCTGCTGTTCTGCCCAACCATTTTGCAGAGCTTGGCCTCTCCACAGCCCTGTTATTCCTCAGCCAGACTCGGGCTGCAAACCTTTCCACAAACAGCTTTGTGTCAGCTTAGTTTCCTTTCTGTGGAATGTGAGGTTCCAAAGAAGTAACTTCCCTGTGGTCTAGTACCTCTTGCAGCCTTCTACAACTGTTACACTCTTTATGTTTTGGTCACAACCACTCATCAACCCTGACCATTGCTGCTTTAGGGTGATCAGAATTGTAGTCCCTAAAACCAAAGGGCACAAGGTTGAGGAAAGCGGGGACTCCTCTAACAACTTTTCTCCTTCTGAGGCCTCTGTACGTCCTTACCTGGCAGCAAAAGGTACTTGAACTCTTCAGAGCTTTTGATCCCATGGGAGTGGCAGGGAGGACTGAGCACTTAGTGGCTGAAACTCTCTCTGGTTCCCTCATCCGCCAGCCTCCTCACCAGCTCGGGAAAGGCTGCAGTCCGTATTCTTGTTTGCTTTACACAGGATTGACAGCCAGCATTGGGGACTGGGCCTTTGAGAGGCTCCAGAGTGGTGCCGCAGTTCAGGCCTCGGTTGTCTGATGGGAACAGGCCCAGTTGGCCCTGCAGAGTTTTGCCTTTTGGTGGGAGCAGCTTCTTGAGATGGTGCAAGTGACAGAGAGGGGGCAGTGGCTTTGACAGACCTTGTCTCCGCCTTCTTGGCCCTGGATGTCTTCTTCTGCCAACTCTTTGCCCCTTGATAGTTTAGCAAGCACTGCTTCCCCATACTGGCATCTCTTTTCATACCCAAGAGGACTAGAAACTTGTTTTGTGAGACACTTCTAGCTCCTCCCCGGGTCCAGCAGGAAGCTAAATACAGAGGACCAGCATCAAGTTTTAGAGCTCTGGTGAGATCAACCCTGCTCAGAGTGTTGTGTCTGCCTGCATTCTGATCTATCAGCTGGCAGAACGCACTAGCAGCAGAAAAGTCCAGCAGAGGCAGCCATCTTGTCCAGACAGGAAGGATCTTGTGGTGACCAATTGCCTCCTCTTTCCCCTCCGCAGGCACCCACTACATCCGGGGGGTCAACAACACCCACCAGCCCTGGCACAGCCCCGAGGGCCGCCAGCAGTTTGGGCTGCGGCCCGCCAACCCCACGGAGGAGGGCTTGGCCAGTCTCCACAGCGTCCTCTTCCGCAAGCAGCCCTTCCTCTGGCGAGCAGCCCTCCTCTACTACACGGTCTACCAGGCCAGCCGCCTCTCCTTTGCCGGCCTCTTCCACCAGCTGGAGCCCTTTGTGCAGGATGCTGGTGTGCGCTGGGAGTACTGCGTCCGGGCCAAGCGGGGCCAGACCGACACCTCGGGGCCAGGTGAGGAGTAGGGGGTGGGCAGCCAGGTGGGCAGCTCAAGGACTGCAGAGGCAAGGCGGGGGAAAGGCAGGGCTGGCCAGAGGCGGGGGGGTTCTCGCTTCATATGAGTGTTGGGACTCCAGAGGCACCCATGAGAAAAACCTCTGCCCAAAGTTCTCTGACCCATGGGATGGGGGGCAGGGGGGCAGGGGATGGTAGTTGCCTTTGTGGCACACCGCCCCCTGAGAGAAGGAAGTATTCCCCCCCCACACCCTACAAAGGTCCCACAAAGGTGCAACAATTAAAGGCTCTGACATCAACAGAAGTGTTTGAAAAGGCTTTTTGGAAAGAGGAAGAGGAGGGGCAGAGCAGAGGCTGTGAGTGGAGGCCCCATTGTCTGTCAAAGGCGAGAGGGCCAATGTTTCCCTCCTTCCTTCCTTCCTTCCTCAGGCTGCTTCAGTAAAGACCAGGTCTATCTGGATGGGATTCTCCGGATCCTGAGACATCGGCAAACCATTGACTTCCACTTGCTGGCTGCACTGGGGAAGGTAAACGCCTTTTGCCTGGGAATGCATCCTGGACCCAAAGAGGTCCTTTCTTTTGGTTTTCTTTTGGCTAGGCCAGCGGTAGCATTTCTCCCAAGGGGAGAGGAGGAGGAGGAGGTGGAGGTGGCAGCAGTAGTGGCCGCTGGGTCCCATGTCACTGTGGTGGCCAGTCCACTCCAGGTTGTAAGGCAAGCTCTACAGGAGCTCTCCAAAGTGCTGAACCCCACTCACCATCTCCAACCAGATCCAGAACCTTGGAGAGCTCCTAGAGAACTCGCATTAAAACTTGGATTCTCCCCGTGCGTGCGCGCGCACACACCCAAAATACCTCATGAGAGAGTTTAGCTGCCATTGGTATATGTGTGTTGCAGGGGGCACTAACAACTTACCCTCACTGCAGAAAACATCGGCAGGGGACCATCTGCCCCTCCTTGATGTTGCCAGTCCCACAAACAGATCTGTCTGCTGGCAGGAGCCTGCTGTTGCTCTCTGGAAGGGCAAGTGGGCAGTGCCAGGCCTCTTCCTGGAAACACCACAGCACAGCACAGCTTCCTTTGGGGAAACCTTGAGCTTCTGGGAGGGAAGAAGCAGACTTTCAAGGATGGGGAGAGGAGCACCCACCCATCCCTGGGGGCAGTAGGTTTGCACGACTAAGCCCCAGTCCCCCTCCCTCATAGCAGCAGCAAGGGAATCCAGTGACAAAGCTACCCTGGGTTTGGGGCCTCGGCCTTCCGTGGCCATGAGAGGCCCAGCCAAGGCTCCTGATAAGGTTGGCCAGGCTGCTCTGCTTTGCCAGAGGGCTGTTCAGTTCTTGCTTTGCATGTTAGATCAACATGTCGGGGAGGGGGGAGCCTGTCAGCCCCACCCCCCATCCCCACTAGCAGGGAGGATGGTAGCAGAGGATGGTGAGGAAGTGGGGAGAGGGGGAGTGTGGGACATGTGTGCTGCCCCCCGCTTGTGTCAGCAGGCAAAAGATCCAGGTGGTTGGTGTCCCGGACTGGCTTGTGACGCAGCTCACGCGAGCAACAAGGTCCTGACATAGAGGGGCTTTCCTCTTCCTCTCCCCAGGTCTCCTATGAAGACGTGGAACGCCTGAAGAGATATGGTGTGCTGGAGGGGGCCCGGATCCCCCACTTCATGCAGGACCTGGAGCGCTACATGCAGCAGCTCGATCACATTGTCACCACCAACCGTCTGGATGACAAAGAGCTGGAGCGGCTGCTGCCGGACTGAGCCGGTTGTGTGGGATCCCCAGGGACGTGGGGGGCTGCTGGAAACAGTGCAGGAGCAGCTCCCAGATGTAGTATTTATTCTTTATTTATTGGGTGTCTCTGGTTGATTGTGAGGGGGGTCTGCCCCCGGACTTCTCTGGGTTGGCTGTTTCTTGCCCAGGGCTTCTGTTGGACGGCTCAGAAATCCCAGAGCGGACGATGGAGGAGGTTGTTGTGTGGAAACATGGGATGCTTCACCACCTGGAGTTGTTCATTTGTCACAGAAGGTGAGAGGAAGGGGAGGAATCCCCCTTGGATGTGTTGCCCCTCCACTCCCACCCCACCCCTGACAGGCAGGAACATGCAGACTTGGCTAAAGTGCCTTCTTTTTTGGGGGAGGGCTTCCTCCTCCAGCCCCATGGCTGAGAAAGCAAAAAATCCACACTTAAGATTGGCTGTCAACAAGGGGGGCAGGGGGCTCCAGTAACCTCTCTGATTTTGACCTCAGTGCCCCCCTGCCATGCTTCATGCCTGCCTGCTTGCAAACTGGAAGAGTTGCCCCCCTCCTCTATCTGCTTGGGAGTCCCTCCTGGGGCGGGGAGGCCTCACTAAGACTACTGGGGGCACATACTGGCTGTAGATTCCTAGAGCTGGAAGGGCCTGTGAGGGGCAGTGAGGTACACCTTGGAGAGGGCCTTCCACCTCCCTCTCTTTAAAGGCCTCCAAAGGAGGAGAATCCATATCCTCCTCTGGTGGGGTCTGTTCTGCCTTTGAACAGCAAACAGATAACTAGGCTCAGAAGCAGCCCTGCAGCAGAGTAAACGGTTTTGCTGAAACAGTGAAAAAGAGGCAGAAGAGGGGCTTGCCTCTGAGTGGGACAGAAATGCTGCCATCTGAGGGCCTGGCTATTCTGGGAGTTCCTCCTCTTGGGGATGGTAGCTCCATCAGAGCAAATAGGATGGAGGAGCAACCTACCCAAGGGGGCCCTGCTCCCTCCCCTTCCCTGCTGCAAAGCAATCATGTTCTTCCTTCTGTGGGGGGTGCAGAGGGAGGAAAAATAAACTGGGCAATTATATAAGGCAGTCTGGTTGCCTCATATTTTCAGGATTCCAGTATATCTGAATGAGGCTAGTAATGCCAAGGAGAAAGAAGAACCTGTCCCCATCCTCAAAATTATACTAAGGTGGCAAAAAATTTGGGAGGAAAAATGAGGCGTAGATTTGGATGTGGCAGCCTGTGTGGTTTGGTTCCTGAAAACAAATTCCTGGATTGAGCATGGGCTGAAAGGTATTTGGTCTCCTTGCCCCTGCAAAAGAACAAAAAAAAACATTATCTTGCACCTTAGGGTTCTAGAAGGAAAAAGACATCACCCAAGCAGCTCTTGCAAATTTGGCATTTGCCCTGCCCAGCTCTCTTGGCCAACAGGTGGAAGGGGCAGCATCATGTGGCGTTCATAGAGGCAATGATGGAACAGCCCTCCAGAGAAAGACATTGCTGGCCACAGCCTGTGCACCCCCCTTAAGGAAGGAGCCCCATCATTTCAACACTGTTCCATTTTAGATTTCTGCAAGCGGTGCTCTGGTGTCTTTGCTTGCTTGTGGTGGCAGAGAGGCGTGTTGTGCCAGCTTAAGTGCTTTGTTTAGAATCAGATTTGGTTCTAATGAGGTCAGAAGGACCTTGGAAGGGTGGCAGGCACTTGAAGGGCAGAGAAGAGAGAGGCAGCCTGGTTGGCCAGAGGCCCTTAAGGGGGTGTGTCCACCTCAACTGGGGGGTGGCAGCAGCCAGCAGCTAAAGCAGGGACTTACCAGACTGATAGAAAAGAAAATCATAAAATGTGCCAGTTACTGCAGTATGCCAAGCTGCTAGAGCCTTTCATTCTGCTGATGGGGGCCTCTCCCCTCCCCAGCTGTGCCCCACGAATGGCAAAGGAAAAGCCACAGGAAGCAACTCCTGTGTTTATTGGGTTTGTGTGTGTGTGTGTGTGGCATGGTGGGAGTGGAGGAAACTTGAGGGGCTGCCAGGCTTCCCATTGGTACAGGAGAGGGAGGAGTCCCCTCAGGGCAGGCAGTTCACATGGCTGCTCTCCAGACCCTTGGCAGGCCAGCCTGCTGTTTCCCCATGCCCTAGCTTCAGTAGGCAGTATGGGCACACTCTCACACCCCTTCCCTGCCACTGGTTGCATTGCTGGGAAGAGGGGGAAATCTTTACAGCTGGGCTCAGAGCCCTTCCCAAGCCTGCCACAGGGCTGGGCTTGTACAAAGAGCGTCCCGTGGGCCACTCCATGGGCAGAAGACAGCTGCCAGTCTCTGCTGGCTTCCTGCAGGCAAGGTCCCCCTCGACACAGCATCATTCCTGCAGCCCACAGATGAGCACTCACCCATTGTGCTGCCTTTGCAATGGGTACACACTGCCTAGAGAACTCTCCCCTTGAAAGGTGCCATGCCTGCCATGAGCTTGCAGATTTATTTGTGTTAACTCGCTCCCCTCACTTGCAGATCAGTGGTGGTAACTGTTTCTTGGTGGTGGAAATTGTAGTGGCTTGAGTTGTGTGTAACAGATTATGAAGCTCTCTCAACACTGAAATCTGCTTCTGAAGTTGTTAATTTCCAACAGCTGCATTTTGAAATATCACTAGCACACACATTTAAAAGGAAATTTTAATCTGGGTACTTTGGTCTCCCTCAAAACAGTGCAGAGGTGTTCCTCCCTTGCCTCTTTACTGAGTCATCAAAAAATAACCCAGGTATGTTCACCTAGTGGGCAACATAGCTCTGATCACAGAATGCAGGTAGGTTTAGAGCTCTCCCAGTTTGTTTATAAAATCTTCAGTCCAAGCAGACTCATGAAGCACCCATTTTCATGCTGCATTTTCTATATGAGGCATGCCTAAAATCTCAAAGAGCTTTTATTAAGGAAAGCAAAAGAATTACAGTTATTTCAGACAGATAGAGGGTCAAGCACAGCATTGCAGCCTCTAATATAAACAGAACTGCGTGTAAGCTGTGCCTGCAGGCTTCACCTCTGGGTGTCACAGTCGTCCAGATAAGCACTGGTTCACCACCTCCAACAAATGGCTGTTCTCCAAGGCAGCTGCCACCCTCTCTTTGTCCGCCAGTTGCTTATTTACTGTGGAAAACAATTGCGTGAGAGTGTAGAGTAGACGCATTCTCTACCTTGTAAGTGAACAGAATGTGCTAAAAGCTCAGCAAACTCCTCTCCCACTATTCCTCTGGAGATCTCCAAGGACAAGGACCCTGCCCCCTGTTGAGATTTCCCCAGACACCATGTACACAGTCTGCTTCACTGGGGGCAGGGGGTGAATGGCGCCCAGCACTCCAAATGGGTGGGTGTCACATAACTGTTACAAATGCACTGAAAGACCCAAGAGTGTTACTTCTGCTTCCTTTGCTAACAAGTCCCAAAGTTGAATTCATCATTTCCACAGCTCTTCACCACATCCCAGAGGCCTTCCCCTGAGTTGCTGCCAGCTCAAATACTTTCATTTAAGGATCCAATTTACATTTTTGGGGGGGGGTTTTTGCTTCAAAGCACATGGCTTTTCATTTCCTTACTCTGAACCACATTTGCCACTTTAATGCCCTCCTCTCATTTGGAGAGATCACTTTTTCAAGGGCTCCTCTGAGGATAAAATGAGGTAACCTCTATGTGCCATTTGCAACTCCGTGCAAGGAAGGACATCACATAATCAACTCCCAAAGGTAACTAAATTCACATGACCAAAGAACACAGTGAGCCTGACCACAAGGCAGCCAAGACAGATTCCAGACTGTCGGCTTCTGTTGGCCACAGACTCCCAAGACCTTCCCTTCCTCCTTTCAACCTCAGAGCTACAATCTTCTGGTTTTCCAGCCCCACAAGCCCTTTGGAAAATCATCCAGCAACCTGAAGACTGTTGCTGGTATTTAGAGGCTCGGGGGGGGGGGCAGGGAGAGGCGAGTTATTTTTATTTCTGCCCTTATTTTTAATGGCACGTGGCTGATGATCTTCCAGCACAATGCAAATCTAGATGGGAAGGCAGACAAGGAGCTCCAAGGACTATATCTTAGAGAGCAAAATCTTACCTGCATGCTCCGAAGCATGAGTTCCATGTGTAATGTGAACATCCACCTAGGTGGAAGAAAAAAGAAGGCCAGGGCAGTGCTGGGACCAAATATCCTGATCATCACACAAGGCCAGAACAACCTGAGAAACGGGTTTCCTCATCTTTACCAATAATATGTCTTAATGTAGGTTACAGAAGGCTGTTCTGATCCCACAACGACATATCCCTCAGAACTAAAAGATGGCAGGGATTTCCCTCCTGTTTGGTACACCTTGGGTTTGAAAAAGCAACACCTTGCCCTCACTTGGGCAGTTCAGAGAACATTATTGCTCCCTTGCCTGTTTCCGTCATTCTCTGCGCTCACCTTAAACCTTTCAGGGAGGGACCGGAGCAGCTTCACTTTGATTGAGAGGCCGATCAGCGTTGCCATGCTGCAGTGAGGAATTGTGGGAGTGAACGCCACCGAAACAGTACTTTCAGCGTCATTTGCCTGCAAAAGCCATACACAGTCCTGCCAGATCAGATGCTGGGCTAAGCCAGAAAAGAGCTGGCTGGCTTGATTGCATCCATCTTACGAATTCTGCACTCCCATCCCTAAGGGGAGTCCGAGAGCAGCACGAGAGTTCTGGCAATCTGATTCCAAGCAGAGGGTGGCCACAGGGCGGCAGGGAGGGTAGGGTAGGTGGGACAAAGCTCTGTTTCCAGGCACAGTTCGAAGTGCTAGTTTTAAACTGTGCAAATGCACTCCCAGTTGCTGCCGAAACCTCGGTCTCCAGCTCAGAGCTGAGTCCAGAAGAATGCACAAGCTGTGAGGCTGAGACTGCCGAGAGTGTGCTGCCCCATCCAACACAGGCAGGGCCCCTATTCCCTGGTCTGCCTTCTAACTGACCTGGAGCACCTCCATCTCGTCTGGATTAAGTTTCAGTTTGCTCACTGTCACCCAATCTGTTGCTTACAGCAGACACTAGTTTAGCACAGAAACAACTTCTTTGCAACGGGATGGAAAGGAAAAGCAGAGCTGGGTGTCATCAGCATATTGGTGAGCCCAAACCCAAAGCCTTTGGATGACCTCTCCCAGTGGTTTCATGAAGACGTTTGAACAACGGAGCAGGGGGGCAGAAAGGAGCCCCGAAGGAAAATCACAAGCAGCACCACCACCGAGTCGACCCCTCCAAAAAGGGCCGGGGCCCCAGCAGAACAGTGCTCCTGTCCCAGAGAGACCGCCCACGGTTGGTGGAACTGAAAGGCACTGAGGGGTCAGCAGAACGAAGGGGGACGCACACTGCCCGACCTGCTCCCTGCATTCCCTCCATCCCATAGTCAAACCCGAAGCCGGACTGAAACGGATCTGGATAATCCGTTTCATCCAGGAATTCCCGGAGCTGGGAAGCCATCACGCTCTCCAAAACCTTGCTCAGAAAGAGACTTTGGAGGCCGGCCGGCTCCGGGGAGGTTTTCTCAGTGGCGGCCCCCCCGCAGCCGCTTCTGGACAACGCGGAGACCTGCCTCGCCGTGGGGAGGCGTCTGCTGCTCCCCGGGGCCGCTGCCGGGGCCGGGCCGGGCCGGGCCGCCGCCCCTCGTTCCATAAGGCCCCGGCGCCCGCCGCCCCGTCCTCTACAGCGGCGCCTCCAGCGCTTTCAGGCCCGTCGGCCCGACCACGCCCTGCGCTCTCCGGCCCGCCCGCCGGCCCGCGTCCTGCCCGCCCGCAATCCTCCCCTTCCTCGGCGCGGGGGAGGGGGTGCGGCGGCGCGCGCGGCCAGGGGGCTGTCGGGGGGCCCGGCGCGGCCCTTCCCGGCCGGGGGCTTCTCTCCCGCGCGGCGGCGAGGGGCGGGGCGGGGCGGGGCCGCCCCCTCACGGAGGGGCCCACGGGGGCTGCTCCCGGCGGGGGGCCGCCTTCCCCCGGGAGCCGCGGCCGCTCACCTGGACCCGGACCTCTTCCACCACGTTCAGCTCCTCCAGCGTCAGCGGGTGCTCGGGGTCGGTGATGGAGCGGATGAGATGTCCCGCGTCAAGGAAAGCAAGCCGCGCCGAGACCCGCCGGCCCCGCCCCGCCCGCCCGCCCGCCCGCCCGCCGCCCCCTCCGCCCCGGCAGGGGAGGATATCGAAGACCTCCCGGCCGTCGATGGCGTCGGGCAGCTCGTCGTCCTCCTCGCGCGCCGTGACGGGCCGCTCGCCCTGCCGCCGGTAGATCAGCGGGTTCGCGTTCTCCAGGCCGCCGCCGCCGCCGCCTCCTGCCGCCGCCGCGGGCGAAGCGGACCAGGCCGAGCCCACCATCCCGGAGCCGTGCGGAACCCCACCGGCGGGCACGCCAAGCCCGGGGGAAGCGCGGAGCGGCGCACCCGCTTCCGGAAGCTGGGCGGAAGGGGCGTTAGGGGAGGGGCCCGGCCGCTCCGCTCCCCGCGGCAGGCTGGGAGCGGCCGAGGCCGGCGCGGGCGGGGTGCGGAGAAGCCGCTCCGCGCGGCCGCCGGGCGCCGTCCTCCTGCTTGCGGGGAGTGCGGGCGGCCCCCGGGGCGCGCCGGGCTGCCTGGCGCCTGCCGGCCGCCGGACGACGCCTCCGCTCTTGTGGGTGGGGGCCTCGCTGCAGTTCCCCCGCGGCGGCTGAGCCGCCCCTCCCTGCCCGGGGCCCACTCCCTCGGGCAGGCGGCGGCGGCGGCGGCGGCGGCGGCCGCCGGGTGCCCGGGAGAGCTGGAAGAGGCCCCCCAGAGCGTGCAGCCCCCGCCCCCCGTGCTCTGGCGTTCGCAGTGGGCCCGCCCCTTGCGTTGGGTGGGGGCGGTTCGGGATGGCAGCGAGCGCTTGTGTGGCGTCACTGTCCAGACGGGCGGAAACAGGTCTTACGAGGTTTTAAAATATGGAAACACAGAACAAAACGACGTTCTCCGCAAGGACAGAGGAGCCAGAGCTCCCTTCTTCCCCGCTCGCAGTAGGCTGGCTGGGGGGGGGGGCAGAGCACGAGGGGCCTCCTGAAACCCCCTCCCACATCCACAGAGACACTGACGGCGCCCAGATGCTGACCTTCCCTGAGGGGCGAGCCCAGTGCTGGGCTCTGGTGTTCCAGTTCAAGAAGAATTGTTGACAGACTGGAGTGTACCTCGAGGAAGGTCACAAAGGCTGGCAGTGGAGGAAAGGTGGAAGGAGTTAGGCATGTTTAGCCCAGAAAAGAAATGCCCAGTGTGAAAGGCGCCCGTGCTCCCTCCCGCGCTGTCTGGCGTATGAAAGGAGGAGCCAGCCCGCCTTAACCAGGTACTGGGTGCCGGTCTTGGGGGAATTCTGGCGTCCTCAAGGGCTGCAGAGCCTGGGCTGGGTGTCTTCCCTGTCTCTCCCAGCTCTCTGCGTTGGCCTGGAGAACCAGATGCCTGTTTGTTCTGCCTTTACCCTCCAACCTCCACAGGTCGCTTAGAGTGAGTGTTGCTTGGCCAGGCTGTCGTTCACAGGGCCCTTGTCATTTATTGTCATTTATTGTCATCTATCAAATACTACCAGGGGAGGCGAGAGGGATGGAACCATTTTTCAATCCAAGGACACCTTTGCTGGTGAACTTCTAACATTTCCAGTGTTACAGAGCGGTGGCGATGAAGGAAAGGACAAAACAAGGGCCGCAGCAGCTTCCCATCCATCTGTCTTTCTCCTCCTTCCCTGACACACAAACACAGACACGCACACACACACGTGTGCGCACATTCACTCTCACAAACAAAACAAACCGGTTTGCCTGGGACTGTGCAAAATGCAAACACTCCATAATCCCAGCAGAAGAATGTGAAGCACAACGGCAAACCACACCTTACAGTTACTCAAAGCCTCAAATGGAAAAATTTTGTGCCTGCCATTGAGGAAGGTGTGCGTGGCTTTTTGCAAGTTCGCAAGGCTGCCCTCTTCCCTGAAGAGAGCCCCAGGGGTTTGTCTTGCAACACAGATGAAGTCTGCAAAAGGTCAGTTGTTGTCAGGCAGCTGGAGTTGCGTGTCTTTGCACTTGCCAGAGTCACTGAACAGAGATAAACCCTTGACTCCAGAGCTATTAACCAGCAAGACAAGGAAAGTAGAAAAGAGAATCTATGCAAGATAAAATGTTGTTTTAAATAACGTGTTGATCAGAGAAAGAGACAACTGCTCGTAAACCAGTATTCACCCAAAACCGTTTCCCATCAGCTGTGCAGAGGAGTGATTGCAAGGCCTGCTCCTCTGCCCCACTGCCTCCTCTCAGGGGTTCACTTGGCTTTCCTTGCGGAACAGGGAGGGAAGGGGCTCCAGCCCCATGGGGCTGAGGCAGCCAGTGGGGGGCTGGACTCTGTGTCCACTCTTGGTTTGTCCAAGGTGCTGAACCTATTTGGGAGATATTGCTGGCCCCTTTGGGAGCTGTTCCTTTAAAATTCAGACCAAAACTCGGATTCACTGCTCCATAACCTAGCATAGGATCCATGGCCACCTATTGCAACTGTCTACCTCCACTTCCCTATCTAAAAGCATAGCAGAGCCGCTGGCCTGACCTTTCTCTTCTCTTCCTGTGCTTTGGCAAGTGATGGTCTGGATCCACGGGGCAACCTTGTCTTTGGAGCAGCTTCCTGGTACGATGGCTCAGCCCTGGCAGCCTACAGCAAGGTGCTGGTCATGGCCCTTCAGTGCCAGTTGGGCATTCTGGGATTCTTCAGGTAAGGGGCCTCATTCACCCTCCCACCTTTTCCTGAGTGACAGAGCATGCCTTTTGCTCAGAGGCGGGGTGCTGATCCTGATCCCACAGGCCAGTCCAGGTGGGCTCAGCTGCAGGGGTCCTCCCAGGGGCCAGGATAAGAAGCCACACTGGGTACCCAGTTCTTGGCACAGATGAATGCGGGACTGGCCCTGGCAGGGAGAACCCCGTCTTTTAGGGCTCGGAGGGGTTGGCCGCCACTGAAAGGCCCTGCCCGTGTCCTAGGTGGTGTGGGAGTCCTCCTTGTCACCCACTGCCCGGCCCTTGCACCCTTCCACTTGGGGCGGAGACGGCATTTTGGCAGAGGCGGAGCGAGCCCTCCCCAACTGGAGGAGGCTGCTTTGTTGGGAGCGCCAGAGGACTGAGCCTCATGTCAAGCGGTCCGGCCTGGGCGTGTGCCCAAGCCTCCCTAGGACATGTGCGGTCATGAAATATCACAGTGCGGTCAAAAGAGCAAAAGTAATTAATTAGTGAGGAAAAGGCTGGAGTAGTTTGGTTCTGTCTGAGCCTCCTGGGAAGGGCAAGTTTCTGTTCCTCCTCTTCTCCTCTTCCCTCTGCTGAGTTAATTGAGTACAAGGTACTCTTTCACTTTGAATTAACTTTGCAGCAACTGAAGCAAACAGAAGGCAAAAGTGGAAAGTGAGAGATGCAAAGGGAAACCAGGACATTTTAAAAACAGCTGAAAAGTGAGACAGCAGAGGATTATTTAAGAGTTGGAACAGTTGGAGGAGGCAGAGGTCCCTCTCCCCTCCCACCCAACATCAGTTGATATCTTGGAAGGCGAGACACTACCAGGGCCCTGATCCACACAGTGGCAGCAATGAGAAACACCATGGTGAGAGAATTACTGGGGAGAGGGTTCCATAGGTGAGGAAAATATTGCCCCTTCCAAAATCATCAACATCCCACTAGCACAGCCAGTGGCAGGGGATCATGTGAGTTGCAGTCCAGCAGCCCCTGGAGAGGGTCACCCATCCCTATCCTAGATTCAGATCCAACAGGCAAGTATGAATGAAGGTGCCCCCTGCCTCCAACTGTGCCATGATTAAAGTGGGAGGGGGGCATCAGCAGTCCAAGCTTTCCTCTGCCTCCTGCTGCTCCCCAGCCTTCTGTGCCACCTTCCCTGAGCTTGGAGCATTTTCATAGTTGGGGCTTCAGAAAATCTCCAGCACAAAAGATGGGATGGGAAGATGGGCGGGGTGGGGTGAAGAGGTCGTAAAGGTCTTTTCTCACCCTTCCTTGGCCGGCTTCAGTTTCTTCAGTCCCATTCTTGCCTCTAGTCAGACAGGATCTGCAGGTTCTGAAACCATGCTGGCCATGGATTGGAGCACCCCACCTGTGCCAGTAATCCTTCCTTTCACCTACCTTCAGGTCTTTGAAAAAGCAGTTCCCTCCCTCAGGGCAAGATTACATCCAGAGTTTCTCTTCCACATTCCTCCAAGGCATTAAGAACACAATACCGCCCCCCCTTAAAGCCCCCTCCTCTCTTGGCAGCCTCACAGTGGCAGAAATCCCACCTGAGCACAAAAGCCTCTGAGCGTTGCAGAAGGAGAATGGCGGGCGAGATGGCACAGCCTGTTCAGCATACCCAGCCAAAGGCTTACGTTCACACCAGATGGTTCCCAGTGTTGTGATCACACTTTAACTGCTCTCAGGGCTCCAGCACCCCATGATGATGCTGTTGAGGGTGTGTGTGTTAAGAATTCTCAGCCAGAGACCCCCTCTAGGGCCTCACCAGACTTCCTGCCCTAGGATGCCACCTGGCAGTTAAAGCGGCACAATAGCATTATAACTGTGTTGTGTGGAAGAGTCTTGTCAGCTTCCACAGGATCAGACCACCTGTATGTTTTATTTAACTTCTGGAGTTCTCCCACAGAAATGGCAGCTACCAGTTTAGAAGGCATTAAAATGGAAGGAGAGCCACTGGCTTGGAAGCCAGGATGGCTGGTGAGGATTTCATGCGCAAGGGCTCTGAAAGTAACTTACCAAAAAGTACCTGGCTGGTGACTGGGGCTGTGTGCAGCTGCGCCCCTCTTATCACTTCCCATCCACACAGCTTCCTGACCTCAACAAATGGGGACCCCTTGCTTGTGACGCGTGTCCAGCCCTCCTTGGGCTCCTGTCAGCATCCCACTCCCTGCCTGTGCCTCTCTGCCAGCAAGGGAAGGGAGGTGAGAGTACTTGCCCAAGAGAAGGCAGTGGGGAGCGTCCAGTGCAAACAAACAAGAGGAAGCCAAAAGTCCATCCAAAGGGGTCAGGGGAGCCGGACCACAAGGGTCGTGAGAGCTTGAGGAGTGATTTCCTAGAAGCAAACTGCCAGTTACATTGACAGGCTTATATAGCTGATAAGAACAGGTTTTCTTTATCACTCTTCTGTTTTCTTAGACTTGCTAAAATGGCTTCCCTCTGAGCCTCTTGTTTCTGTGATTAGGGCTTGGGAGCAGAAGTGAATCCAATTCCTCTAAAGCACTGCTGGTCCCCCCTCCCTCTGGGGCTGGCTGGGGCAACTCTGCCTCCACTTGTCTTTCCACTGATGGAGGTGTTGCAGACTAGTTGGTCTATCACTGGCTCTGTTCCTGGCACATCAGTTGCTCATCAACCTCTGAGATGTCATCTGTCACAGCTCCTGCCTGTTTTACTTCCACTTTGCCTTTTTTCCTCCTCAATTTTTAAAGTCTTTCCAGAACTTGGGCTCCGTTGCTACCACCTGTTCTGGTCTTCACGCCTTTGCTGCCTCTCTGCTGCTTTGTTCCACCCTCCCTCTTGCCCTGGTCCTCCCCTCTATAGGGCTGAGACCCCCCTGTCCCCTTCCAAAGCCTTGGGCCATGAATTAAGAAGCCGCCCCAGACAACATAGTGGTTTGGGTCTGGATGACAGCTCTAGGACACCAGGCGTGACTCTCTTTTGCTTGGCCATGGAAGTCATGGGTGGCCTTGGATGGGTCACACTTTCTCAGTCTCAGAGGAAGGCAGTGGTGGCAAGCCCCCTGTGAACAAATCTGACCAAGACAGCCCCCTGATAGGTTCAGCTTACAGTCATCGTGAGTCAGAAATGACCTGATGGTGCCCAACAGCCACAACCCAGGGAGCCACCTCTGTGTGGATTGCCTGTCTGGCTGCCCAGTTGAGCCACCCTCTGAAACCACTCTGCTTTCGCTTACAGCTTACAGCCCCCCTGAACCAGACCCCTCATGGGGTTTTCCTGGCAAGATTTCCTGAGAGGGTGCCCTCCTCTGAGGCTGAGAGAAGGATGGGACCTGCCCAGGGTCGCCCAGTGAGTTTCCATGGTTGAGTTATCTGGCTATTCCCACTTGTTCTAACAACAAGATGCGGGGGAGAGAGAATGCTGTAATATTCCAACAGTCCCCTTCTCATTCTCTTGGACCCACATCAAGGATCTTCATGCTTTCTCATAGTTTCTGGAATTGGTCTCTTGGTAGAGGCTTGGTGAGGATATCAGCAAGCATCATTTCTGTATTGCAGTATTCTCACATCTCTTGCACCTTATGGAAAGCAATGTCAATGTTCTTCTTGAGTGGCTTCTCACTTTCAGAAAGTTTGATGCAGCTTTGGTTATCTTGCATCAAAATGGTTGGCTTGGGCTCTGTTATGCCTAAGTCCAGAAGTAAATTATGCAGCCACTTTATTTCATCACATGCTGCTTTTGCAGAAACACACTCAGCACCTGTGGAAGAATCTACAATTGTGGATTGCTTCTTACTTGACCAGCTTATGGCTCCTCCACCATAGAAGATCAGGTTTCCGCTGGTTGATTTTCTCTCTGCTAGGTCTGCAGCCCAGTCAGCATCCGCATAGGCAACCAGTCGCGGTTGGTCACAGGCTGGCAACATCAGCTTGTAATCTGCAGTTCCTTTCAAATATCTGGCAACTCTGTTCACTGCAATGAGATCCCTTTCAGTAGGAGAGTTAACCATTCTGCATAAGATACCAACAGCATTTGCAATATCAGGTCTGGTGAAATTAGTGATGTATAGGAGTTTTCCAACTGCAGTCCTATACTTGTCTCCATTTCTCAAGGGTTCACATTTCTTAGTGTCCTTTAAGAAACCCACTTCCATTGGGGTTACCACAATATTGGCATCCTTTAGTCCAAGGCAGTCCAGAAGATCTATTATCTTCTGTTTCTGGTTAAGATAGAAGCTTCCATCACTGCTTCTTTCTATTTGTACTCCAAGATAGTGTGAGCTGTCTCTCAAATTCTTGATATATATCTCTTTCTTGAGATTGTTGACTATCTCCTCACTATCTGCTTTATCTTGACTGCACAGGATCAAATCATCAACATAACATGCAATATAAGTCCATTTATTGTTTCTGAATCTTTTGTAAACACACTTGTCAACAGTGCTTGAAGTGAAGCCTTCTTTGACAAGAAGCTGGTTTAGCTTCTCACTCCATGCTCTGGCAGCCTGTTTCAAGCCATAAATGCTCTTGTTCAATTTGCATACAAGATGCTCTTTCCCAGGAACTTGAATCCCGGAGGCTGTTCCATGTACAGTTCCTCATCTAATTGTCCATAAAGAAAAGCTGTTTTAACATCAAGATGTTGAGCATGCATTTTCTTAGAGGCTGCAACAGCTAGGAGAGTCCTGACGGTTGTGTTTCTGGGGCAAAAATTTTGTTGTAGTCTTCACCAAATTGTTGGGTGTATCCCTTTGCCACTAGCCTCGCTTTGTACCTCTGAACCTCCCCTTCTGCATCTTGCTTTGTGGTAAAGACCCATTTACAGCCAATTGCCCTTTTTCCTTTTGGCAATTCTGACAAAGTCCATGTTTTATTTTTATATAAAGATTGCATCTCCTCAACAGCAGCTTCCACCCACTTCTGAGAATCTGACTGTGGTAGTCCCTTGATCTTTTGCCAGTCAGAGGGTTATGGAATCTTCTCCTCTGTGGCTAGATAAGAGAACCTGTCAGGTGGTACTCCCTTGTTACTACGTTCAGATCTTCTTACTTGGACTTGGATACCTGGCTCTGCTCCTTGAGCACCGTCCAGTTCCGCTTCCTCTGGCTGGTTCACCACATCTGTAGCCCCTTCTGGATGCAAGACATCTGGAGGATGGTAGTGTGTCACATACTCTGGTTGCTGGTGGGAGTCTCCTTCCACTGCAAACAAATCTGGATAGACATCTTGGTTTGGATTAGATTTGGGCTGTGGTCTTTCATCAACATAAACAGCACTTGTTACTTTTATTGTACGTCCATCTGGATTCAGAATTTGGTAACCATTTCCAGCATAACCAACAAAAATTCCCTCTTCACTTCTACAGTCAAGTTTGTCTCTTTTCTGCTTGGGAATGTAGGTATATGCCTTACTTCCAAAGACTTTGAGATGATTCAATTTGAGCTTAGTTCCATTCCATAACTGAAATGGAGTTACATCTCTGGATTTGGTTGGCAGACGGTTGCACAAATATGTAGCAGTCATAATAGCTTCAGACCAATAGCGTTTAGGCATGTTAGCCTCTAAAAGCATTGTGACTGCCATCTCTTTGAGAGTTCTGTTCATTCGTTCTGCCACTCCATTTTGTTCTGGAGTGTAAACTTGTGTAGTTTGATGCTAATGCCATGTTCCTTTAAAAACTCATCAAACTCTGCATTAAGAAATTCGCTGCCACTGTCAGAGCGTAGGCTTTTAGGTTTGTAGCCAAATTTATTAGAGACAAGATTAAAGTATTCCTTGAATTTTTCAAAAGCTTGACTTTTCTCTTTGAGAAGGTAAGTGTATGTATATCTGCTGAAATCATCAATAATAGTTATAAAGTAAGAATTTCCACCTGCAGACTTATGGCTGAATGGACCACAAAGATCAGTATATAAAAGGTCCAGTGGCTTAGTGGATTGTCTCTCAGCAATTGACAGATGTGATGCTCTGACAGCTTTTCCCTCTAAGCGTTCTATGCATTTCTCATTGTTAGAGCATGGTTTGAAATTAAAGTCTATAGCAAGCTCTTGATTAGCCAGTCGCTTAATGCATTCTACATTTCTGTGCCCAAATCGGCGATGCCATAAATTTAAGCAGTCTTTGTGATTACACTGGATCACACTATTTGCATATGAATCCAAAATTTGCATTTGGTAACAGTCACCATTTAGGATTCCTCGAAAAATTAAATTTTTGCCATGAAGACCAAAACAAGTTTCCTTTTTGAAAATAACTCTGTTTCCTCTCGCTGTAGTTGTTCTGACACTATAAAGAGACACCTTCAAATCTGGGACAAAATAAGCATCATTAATTCTTAAAGTTTCTATCCTGTTGGGGCCAAGTTCTGTTTGCAAAAGGACTGTGCCTTTCCCTTTAGCAAACACTGATTGTCCATTAGCAAGGTAATGTATCAAGATCCACAAACAATTCTTTGCGATTAAAGTAATGCCTGGTAGCACCACTGTCAATAACAATCGTGTTGTGATTTTGACTTTCAATAGATCGTAGTGACTGTTCCTTAATTAGACCAACATTAAAATTTGTAGAAGATTTCTTCTTAGAGTTAAAACCACCTTTATCATTCGGTTTGTGTTGCTGTTGTTGCTGCCCCTTTGGCTTTGATTTGTTAATTTGGTTGCCATTTGTCCTCTGTGAAGAAGACTCTTTGATATGCAAATTCTCCTCAGCGAGGTGAGCCAACGCTGTGCCAGGAGATGATTTCGCTCCAAATTTACAATTCATCAAATTTTTCCTATTTTGATACTCCGTAACTTCAGCAACAGCAGTTTCTAAATTTATATTTCCCTTAATTTGTAGAGCATCAATTATTGGCTGAAAAAATTCAGGCAGACTCCCCAAAAATAGTCCAGGTCTCACAGATTCTGGAAGATTTTCCCCAGAACTTTGAAATTCAGAGAGCATAGTCATGAATTTATTAAGATGCTCATTCAAAAATCTAGGATTGGACAGTTTTGTATTTGCAAGATTTATTATAATACCACTTTGCTTTGCAATACCAGGAGAATCAAATAATTTCTTCAGTTTTTCCCATATTTAGCACTTTTCAAATCTCTGATATGGTAAATAATGCTTGAATCAATGGCTAGGCAGATATAAGCAGTTGCTTTCTCATCATCTTCATCAAATTTCTGCTTTGCCCTATCTTCTATGGGCCGCTGTCCTTTCACAACCTTAAATAGTCCCATTGTAGTTAATTGCATTTGCATATTCCAAGACCAATTTCAGTAACTGCTACCAGTTAACTTTTCAATAGTAAGCAATGGATTAGAAGCCATTGTTCAAGGGTTAGTCTCTGCCGGCCGGGTGCCACATGGTCATCAAACAAAGAACTTCTCTTTTGGGCCCATAACCCTAATATGTGGGAAAATGAGACTGAAACTGTCAGGAATCCAGCCTTCATTTAGCAGAGTCACACAGGGAACGGTTAGAAGTTTTTATCTAACGACTTGTGGCTTCAAACTGGTACTTGGAATAAACACAGATGCAGGTAGTTTTGAATAAAAGACTAAATACTTTACTAATGACTCTTCATTTACATCTGTATTGAGAGAGCCTGCTACCTGTCTAATCTAGTGAATAGGAGATTCTTCAGTTTAACTCACCATCCTCCTTGATGGGACTCAAACTCGGAGCATGCGAAGAGTTCAGGGAAAGCAGCCATTGAGAACAAAGAGAGGGGGGGGGTCTTAACTTTTATAAGACCGATGACCCAAGCAACTGTCCTGGGTCACACAATTTGAGCACCAACGGTATTTATGATCATGCAATAAAAGACAGAGAAAGGCAAACGGAGAAGATCTGGCGTGCAACAGAAAGGGAGGCCCTATCTGGCTATTGCCCATCTGTTCTAACAACAAGATGTGGCGGGGGAGAGAGAATGCTGAGATTTCCAACAGATTTGCTTGTTGCCAAGGAGGAAGAAAGTCCCCCTGTTGCAGCTGAATCTGAGGCTTCAGGATCTCAAATTTTCTTCATTATGGCTTCAGAGCTCCCTTCCCTCCTCCTTTCCAAGTTTAGCCCCAGAAAGCAAATTTGTTTCTGGAGCAAATTCAGTTCTGGGCTATTCTCTTGCCTTTGCTCTGGGCCTGCGATGACGCAAAGGGGTCTTTACCCAAAGCCATGTGCCTTCCCTCTACCCTGGTCTTGGCAGAAGATCCTGAGAACTGCTGGGAGTCACGGACTCCGTCCTGGTGAAAGGTGGCACCAGGACTGGCAGGGCTGATGCTCCTATGGAAGTGTATCCCGCCAACACGCCCCCCGCCCCGCCCCACAGTTGGAGTTGCTCTTGCTAAGGAGGGGAAGGCAGAACAGCTGCATGAGGCTGCCACCGCCGCAGCTCCACAAGGCAGGGCCTCAACAAAGTGCCAGGCCGCACCATTTGTGACCCCAGTCTGGCCCCATGTAAGCCTCCTGATCAGCTTTGCTTCTGGTTCCAAGGGAAGGCCACCTCCTTTGAGGCCAGCATGGTCTCTGAGTGGCAGAGAGGGACTGAGAGAGAGGAAGGGAATGAGAAAGAGAGAGAAGGTTTCGTTTCCGGACAGCCAGGAACATAAATGGGAGAGGGAGAGGAAGGGACCCTCCTTAGCCTACCAGGCATCTCCTCCACAGGTTAGAGTTCCCACTTTGGCATTGCACTGCTGGGCTGGGTACGCAGCTTGTAGCCCACTAACCAAGGCCGCCTGCCAACTGTATGCTGGGCTGGGCCTGGCACTTGCCAGTCGTCATGCTGGCAGACCACTATGCAAGCACAATGTGGGCTTAGTTGTGACAGGAGAGAAGTGCTTGTTTTACATGTGACAGCGTTAACGTTTCTTCTGCACAGGGAGGCCATTAATGTGTGGCTATTACCTGTGCGGTGGGGGTGGGTGATGGTAGCCAAGTGGCCTGGCATTGGTCCTTGTGCCGTCTGAGGCAGAACGCCCTGTGGGATAAACCGTGATGCCAGAGCGGAGCTGTCTGTCCCAGGAGCCCTTTTGGCAGCTGTGGGGGAGGGGGAATGGAGCCCCACCTTGTTCAATGGCTTTGGCAAAAGTCTGGGAGCTTCAACTGGTGACAGTCAGACCTTCACTGAACAATGTCGGAGGAAGAGAGGAAAGAAGGACTCCGCCACCTACCTCCAAGCCCTGGGCTGGGTGGCCCATGTTGGCCTTTACGGCTCTGGGCTCTGCTGGCCCCGGGTTGGCTGCAGAAAGGGTCCATCAGCCAAGGATGCTGCCCGCGGCTGCCCCCTCTGTGTCAGGACAGCGGGAGACAGGGACTTTTCAGCTGCAGCCCCACTCATGTCTGGTCCTGGGGAGGGCGGGGAAGGCAATGCCAGCACCAACTCATGCTCTTTTAGGTGCCAGTGGAAAACCTTACTTATTTATTAAAACTGTTGGAGTTTTGAAATACTGTAGTGGTATAAACTTCTTGCAGACTGCTTTGTTTTTACCCGCTTACGTGGCTATCCTGGGACCCAGTCCGGTGCCATGTGGTAGATCCGTCTTCCTCACCTACAACGACACGGCCACCAATTGTGCCACTTGAGTTCGGCTTGTGCAGAGAAGCTGCACATTAACGCAGGCGTCTCTGGATTCAGATGGGAGCCCAAGGCTGCCTGAATGGAAAGCCAGTGAGGGGGAAGCAGGGTGAGGGGCTGGAGAGCACTTGGCAGAGCAACCCTCTCCCGCAGCGCTGGCGTGCCTTTGCTCCCTCTTTTTCAGTCCTGTGCTCCCATCTACTTCTTTGAGTATCAGCACCAGCCAAGTTTGTACCATGGTACAAAACCACCTTTTGTGAAGGCTGATCATGCAGATGAGATCAGCTTTGTCTTCGGGGACCCTTTCTCATGGGGGACATTCACCTGCATGGTAAGGAAACAGCATCCCATAATATCCCCAACTCCAGGCAGGATAAAAGGTGAGTAGCCAGAGGTCCTGCATAAATACATTGATGATGCCTGACCAAAACAAGCGTGGTTCCCGCCCCATCTCGTTAGACTGAGGGATGAAAGGTGACCTTGAGCAAGTCACACTTTCTCAGACTCGGAGTAAGGCAGAGGCAAATGCGCTCTGTACAAACTCTGACCCCGTCCCCCAAAAAGCCACCCTTGTGGTAGGTTCTCCTTCGAACCACCACAAGCCAGAAATGACTTGAAGACCCACAAGAACAGTTGCTCTTCCTCCTCCCTCCTTTCCTTTGCTCTCCAGAGGAGCCACAGAAGAGGAGAAATGCCTCACCAGGACCAGGATGAACTGCTGGGCTAACTTTGCGCGCAATGGGTGAGAGAACTGGAGGAAGCCGAGGGTGTGACTGTGTGACCCCGTGTGTGCCAGTGAACCTGTGTCCTGCTGCCATGGCCAGCCGGGTGGGATGCTGGCATGTTGGTTCCCTTTTCTAGAAACCCGAACGGAGACGGCCTGGTTGAGTGGCCCACTTACAACCCCGAGGGACATTACCTGGAGCTCAGTCTGGCACAGAAAACAACAGGGAAGCTGAAAGGGAAGAGGATGGAGTTTTGGATGAAGTGCATCCCTGAGAAGGTTAAAGAGATGAAGGGAAAACATACTGAATTGTAACTCTCTTGGAGTATTTGTTTGGGGGAAGGCGCCGAACATATTTGCTGAAGTCTCTTTCTTCTAGTACATCTTTAAATGAAAGAACAGACAACAGGTTGTTCATTTAGTGGAGGAATGAATTTCCTGCAGGATGTACCAGAACCTGCCCAGTTCCAGCAAGGGAGAAAAACTTCAGGTTGGGTCTCAGTGTTTCCTTTTCTTCTGGTTACTCTGAGCTGTTCCCTCAGGGGCTCACGAAGAGCTTGCTGCCACCAACAGAAACTGGACGGATGTGCAGATTCCAGGGAAAGCTCATCTGACTGCTTCTTCCTCAGGAGCCCACGGTGTCCCCAAGCAGGGAATCTGCCTCCCCCGCACCGGCCTCCCTGCCCTTGTCTGACTCAGGGCCAACAAGCCACCTCCTGGGAGTCTACCTTAACCCAGAAGCGTTTCCCTTCTGTCCTTCTGGTAGCCCAGCAAGCAGGAAAACACCTCTGACGCCCTGTGCTGCTGCCAGAAGCACCCCAACCTCACCACCAAACCCCTCAGCTGGCAGTGACCTCTGCCACCGCCTCCGCCTCCCCCTCCTCGCTGGCAAAAGCAGAAAGTTCGAGAGGAGGCATCCCTCACCTGTTAATGAGAAACAAGTGATTCTCCCTTTGGGGCTCTTGGCTGAAAGGCTTCGCTTGGAGAACACACTGGTACACTGAAGAAAAAATAGCTCCAGACAAACCAACATGAGAATACCTTCCTTTATTACAATTAAACACTAAATTAAAAAATTCAAGAATACACAGGGTTTGACCCTTTACCACTCAATGAACAGAACATTGGCAAACCAGCTGTGGGGTGGCAGGGGTGTCTACTCTAGATGGGACAAAGAACAGCATTCGGGACACAAATGGAAGGTTCTGGCTTCACAAAATGCAAACTACAGGCTTGGAAAACAGTGATAGTAATCAACAGAGTGCTTTAGATTTCCCAAAGAAATACTTGCCATCTTTCCAGGTATCTGTCCGGGGTTTCTTTTTCTCCGTTTTCTTCACTGGTAAGTTCTAGCATTTTCTGAAGGGTGCAGCTAGGTTACGGGGCAGATCGCGGGTCCATCGGGGGAGGGCCTTCTGGGCAGGGGTGATGGGGAGGCTTCTCTTTACCCTCCCCCCGCCCCGGTCCCGTCTCAGTCGGTCGCGTGCGAGATACCTACGACAGGCTCGGTCTGACCAGCTTATCAGGGTCCACCAGTTTACGCCCTCGACTCCCTCCCTAAGCAAACAGCGGTGGCCGCCGCCTTCCCGGAGGAAGGGGGAACTGCGGGTGGAAGCTGGCCCCGAGTCCGCGCGCGCCTGCCTTCCCACGTACCCACAGACGGGCGTAGTCCTCGTGGGGGTGGGCGGCAGCGGCGGCAGGGCCCCCCGCCTTTCCCCAGCGCCCGGACCCCCTCAGCCCCCTGCGCGGAGCCCTGCAGCGCTGGCCCCACTGGCGGCGGCGAGCGCGGGGGGATCTGGCTGCCTGGCTGGTGCCAACGGCGCCCACGGACCTCACCGCGCGGGGGCCCCCTGCGCCAGGGCGCCCACGGGCCCTCCCTCCGCCGCTTCCCCGCCGTGCCAGCGGCAGGGCAGCCGGGCTCTCCGGGCCCCCCTCTGTCCTGCGGGGCTCCCACGGTCGGGGGCGAGGCCAAGGCCAAGGGCTGCCCGGGGCGGCCCGGGAGGGATTTCGGGGCGGGGGCAGAGGCGGGAGGGCTCAGCTTTCAGGCGTCCTTTGCCCTCCTCTCTCCCAGCCTTATCTCGGGGCTCGTCGCGCCCGTCGCCGGCAGGCAGGCAGGGAAGCGGGGCGACGGCCGGGCGCCGCTTCTTCCACGACAGAGAGCGAGCCAGCGAGCGAGCGAGCGGAGGAGGAGAAGGACGAGGACGAGGAGGAGAAGCCGGAGCCGGAGCGCCCTCAGCTGAGCCACCGCCTTCGCCGCCCTCGCCGCCGCGCAGGGAGCGAGATGCGCCGGCGGACTCCCTCTGCGCTCCGGGGGCGCGGCCGGCCCCTCGGCGTTGCCCTGGCCTGGGCTCTGTTGGTCGCCGGGGTCTCCGGGGCCGAGGGTAAAGTGGCCGCCCCACCCCTCCCCAACGCCCACCCCTTTCTGCTTGGCCCCGGTCTCGGTCCGGACCCCCGCGCTCCCTTCCTCGGGCTCTGGGTCAGTGGCCTCCCGCTGCCTTCTGGGTCTTGGAGCGTTTTTACTGCCACACAGAACTCAACTGTGGGGTTTGTTTTGCTGCGCTCGGACGCTGCCATGCGAAGCTTCTTGTCCTGTGCCTTCACATCGGTTCTGACTTAGAGCGCCCCTAAGGCGACCCTCTCTCGTTTTTTGGGGGGTGCAGAATTTGTTCTGGGGAGAGGTTGCCTTTGCCTTCCTCTGAGGCTGAGTGTGACTTGCCCAAGGCCGGCCCGGGAGTTTCCATGGCCGAGCAAAGGGGATTCGAACCCGCAGCCAAACCACGGCACTGGGCTTTCTTGCAGAACCGGGTTTCCTTTATTCCTCTCTCAGCTAAAAGTTTCTCCTCCATGAGCTGCGTTTTCACTGGACGTCTGCTTTTTGGGAGGACCGGGACCTCTGCAGAAACATCGCCCAGCCATGCCTCACGGGGCGGGCAGGGGCAGGGCAGAACCGAGAGGAAGCACAGAGGCATGGCCAGAGCTGCCCTACCTCACAGGGCTGGTGGGGGATCCATGGGTCTCAAGAGGCGGCCTCCTCTCCAGGAAGGCCCTCTTGGACTGGGTACGCCTGCCGCGGCTGCTGCCCAAGCGCTCCTCCCGGTCAGGAGGGAACGGCGGCAGCCGTGGGCCCTTCCACTCGGTGGGTGCGTGTCTGCCTCCGAAACGCACACGAGCACTCGGTTCGCGGCGTGGGGCGACAGGTCGTGATGTCTCTGGGAGCTGGGAAAGGCCCACCGCTGTGGGCGTGCGGACACCCTTCCCTTCTTCCTCCGGAGGGGGAGGTGGCAGGTGGCAGGGCCATCTGTGGCAGATTCTCGGTTCAAATCCCTCACTGCCCTCCTGTTTCCGTTTCCCAGCTGAAAGAAGTGGCCGCCCGGAAGTGACCACTCCGTACGGGCGCCTGCGGGGCACGGTAGCCCGCGTGGAAGGCACCGACCAGCCCGTCAGCGTCTTCCGCGGCGTCCCCTTCGCCAAGCCTCCGGTTGGAGCCCTCCGGTTCTCCGCGCCCCGGCCGGCGGAGCCGTGGCGCCGCCTGCGCGAGGCAACCTCCCACCCGCCCGTGTAAGAAGAGTTCAGCGCCCGCTCCTCCTGCCTCCCGGGCGGGCGGCTGCCCTCCTGCCGCCTTGCCTCTCGGGCACACGCGGCTCAAGGCGCGCGGCCCCTGACGGGCGCTGGTCACATCTGGGGGGTAACGAGGGCGGCGTGGAGGGGCGCAACGAGCGGAAAAGTGGCGGGAAGCAGCAGGAGAGCGGCACCGAGAGCCCCCGCAGCCCAGCGAGTCACGCTATTAGGACGGCAATGAGATAGGGCAGGGGATTGCTTTTTAAAAGTAACTTCCCAAGTTCTGCAGAGGTGCGATTGTATGCTTAGCCATGATATACAAAATTCCAGTTGCATCCATAAGTATCCATTTCCGAGAACGTTTGTGCTGAACTGGGACAGAGTGTGACACAAATTCAGCTGTAAATAAGTAACTAAGCGGGGTCAGTGTGACCCTAATGACAGCCGGAGTGGCGGGGGCTTGAGTTCTGGGCTACCACCCTGGGGGCCAGGGTTCGATTCACTGCTTGGCCATGGAGACCCACCGGGTGACCCTGGCCACATCACACACTCTCGGCCCCAGAAAAACCCATCATAGGTTCACCATTAATCACAAGGCACACAACAACAACAACAACAAAATTACACTCCTAATTCTCATTTTACTGAAGGTAATGAGGTTAGCTTTGGGAAACGATTGCAGTATGTGTTAGTTTTGTTTTTGTTCATTTCAAAAATGAGGAAATACTCCAATATGCTGAAATCTTTTCACTTGGTAAGAGGCCAAACTTGAAACGGGAGACTCTTGAGGGGAGTGCTAGACCAGCTAATGCTGGCGGGGCCTCTGCCTGCCTGCCTGTATGCCTACCTAATAGGGTTGCTGTGTGGAAACTCAGGAATATTGAGATGAGCCCGCAGGAATTATCTGACATGCAACTTAGTATTCACATGTTTTATAAGTGTTTTGTTTGGTTAATTGGAATAATTTTGGGAGGCAGTTTGTGCCCCTGAAATGGAGATGCAGGAGGAGGAGAGGAGGTTGAGGCCAGGTGCTGAGCCGGCCGGGCGTCATCTGGAGTCCTGCGTCCAGCTCTGGGTGACCCATTTTAGGAAAGATAATAAAGACAAGCTGGAGTGGGCTCAGAGGAGGCCCACAGGTAGGGAAAGAGATGTGGAGAGCAAAACCTATGGGGAGAGGTTGAGGCTGGTGGGCACACTCAGCCCGGTGAGGAGAAGATGGAGGGGTGACACGGTGGCCCCCTTTAAATGCCTCAAGGGCTGCAGGGGGCTGGCCTGTTCTCTGCTGCCCCAGAGGGTGCGAGCAGGTCTAATGGGCTTAGGTTACAGGAGGGAGGATTTCGACTGAGCATTAGAAGAGCCTTCTTGACAGAGCGGTTTGTCAATGGAACCAGCTGCCTGAAGAGGGGATGAGGTCTGCTTCTTTGGACGTCTCCAAAAAGAGGCTGGGCAGTTACTTCCTGGGGGTGCTCTTGGTGGAGAGCACCCCCGAGCAGGGGAGGAGTTGGGCTGGGTGGGACCCCTTCCAACCCTCTGAGATTGGCGGGGGGGGCCATGCCTCCTGGCTCTCTGTCTGCTGGCCTTCTGCCCCACACACTCTCTGTTTCTCAGCCTGGCCCTCCTCCTCTGCTTGTCAGGTGCCTGCAGCTTCTGGACTGGATGGGTGAACTGAGCAAAATGACGAAGGCAGAATTTCCCAACCTGACAGTATCTGAGGATTGTCTCTACCTCAATGTTTTCACACCGGACATGGCGGCTAAACTGCCGGTAAGGCAAATGCTACTTCCCTGACCTTCTGGGGCTGTCTGGCTTCGGCCTTCTTGACAACTGATTGGGGGCCCCTTGAGATCGGCAGTGCTGAACCCTGAGGTGCCTCAAGGGGGATTCCAGGGGTCAGCAGCAGCGATTCTCATGCGGCAAAGAGCAGAAACCGTTTCTGGGGTTGCATTTTCCACATTGGACCCTATAGGCAGGGACCCTGATTGAGCTACCCTGGGACCAGCAGGAAGAGCAAGAGAGAAGGAGGGGGACGGAGGGGCAGAAGCCCCCAGCTGCACTCCCAGGTACCCCCCCACTTGGAGAATGGGGCCTCTGTTTCATGTGGCCCCTTGGACAAGGTAACCTTCTCCAGGGACTGACAGCGTCTTCCCAGGTAGATGAGAAATGTTTCAGCACCTCGTGATGGGAATGAGGCCAGAGCAGCCAGCCACTCCTTCCCCCTGTGCTTTGGTGTCTTCTCAGGTGATGGTCTGGATCCACGGCGGGGCCCTGACGGTGGGCGGCGCCTTCCTGTACGACGGATCCGCTTTGTCTGCCTACGAGAAGGTGGTGGTGGTGGCCATTCAGTACCGGCTGGGGATTCCTGGGTTCTTCAGGTGAAACAGTTTAGAAGGCGCCAACAAAAAGCCATCGTAGCTGAAACCACATACACACAGAGACTGTATCTGACCTCTCTAAACCGCCCCCAAATTCCCCTTCCCTTTTCTCTGGCTGGACTGTGGCAAGGCAGCCCAGGAGTCAGGTTTCCTAGGTCAGCCGGGCAGCAGAGGACCTTGGCCGGCCGGGAAGGGTTGAAGTTCCCTCCTTGGTGTATCCTCACTAGACCCAAGAATGAGGACCCCCACCCGCCACAACAAGGGGAACACAGGCAAGCCTCCACCCCCTCCAGAGTGGCAGCAGCTCTCCTTCTGGGAGGGGTCCCTGGATATTGAATGCTCCCCCTAAAGAGGCTACCCCAAGCCTCCCGCAGTCTTTTTCCACATGGGTTTATTTGTTTCACTTGTGTGCTGATTTCATAATGTCTGGGATTTAGCTTATTTCATTTACTTTAATTTTTATTTTATTTTTATTTTTTAAATAATATATTTACAATAATATAGTTTAAGGGGAGAGATCACACACACTTTAAAATTAATTTTTTAAAGTTTCATTTTACACTAATCCAACAAAAAAGAAATAGTTACGCCACATTTCAAACTGAATTAAACTAGACTAAATTAAGCAACAAAGGCAGAAACAAAAACAAAAAACACAAACACAAAGCACAACCAAACAAAACATTGTGGTGTTGCTCTCTGTATCTGTATCTCTATATTAAAAAAATCCATTTATTATAGTTTGCCATTCCCTTGCTTTCCTAGATCTTATTTTTTTTCTCTAGCTCTCATTCACATTACAACTATATCTATCTGTTTCAAAAAATATCTTGCCAAAAATGAGTACTTTGACTTGGGGTCCTAATCTATTCATGTTTGTATTTGCATGCTGAATAAATGAATACAAAATTGTCCAAAATTTATCATCCCTCCTATTTTCTCTCACTGGTTTAACAGTACGTGCTGACTTCTCCATTCAGGCAATGTGCCAAGCTCGACTTAAACATTTATTGACTCTTCAGTCCTCTGAAGTTTTTCAAACAATGTGCACTTTCTTTTCTCACTGCTACCAACATTGTATTTATAAGCTCTTTATATTTTAAATATTCGTTATCCAGTTGCATGGAAACTCACAGTTCCTTTTTTGGGGGAGAAAACTAAAGCAAAATAGGTACCTTGAATGTATCTGAAAAGTGTCTTTTTGTTGCTCCTTACTTGCCTCACCTGTCCCAGCTCATCCTGACCTTTAGCTTTCCTTATACTATTTCAACAAACTTGCATTTTATGATTTGCAGAGAGAGCTTTTTTTTATCAAAAAAAATTCTCCAAATGTTTAATTTCAGGGTGTTGGTAGAACATCTGGACTTCTCGATTTATTTCCCATTAACTTTTAATGAACCATCTTTTGACTTTATTGCAATAATAATAACAATGTGCTTTGTCAGTCTTTTTCCTTACCCCTCTAACAAGCAATTTAGAACATGTCCCCTCAGCTTCATAATGCTTCTGCTTAAGATACTTAGGTGAAGTACCAGTCACCTTTACACCAAATGCTTGCAGCTCAGATCTAACTAGTTTAAATGTTATACTACTCTGCTGTTCCCTGTATTTTCACACTCTTTCTCTAAATCTGATATTTGCATCAGTAATGAAGTCTCCATTTTATCTTTTTCATTTTTCCTTCTTGTATAAGTAAACTCCATAGTACTGATTTTAATGTTTCCCACAATAAGGCTTCTGATGTAGCGCCTGATCTATTTTCTATGTAGAAGTTTTTAACTGCATTTTGAGTTTTCTCCTTAATTGGCTTTTGTGATAAAAGAATTGAATTACATCTCCAGATTCTGTAGCATCATATTCCCTTTCCTCTCCCCATTTCAGTACTGTAGGGGAGTGACCTGAACACGTACCTCTGTCCTGATACTCCTTATACCTGTATGAAACAAAAATATGATCTAGGCATGAGTAGGTCTTCTGCCACCCCAAATAAGGCTGGGGTGGTAATGTAAATAGGACCTAAGTACACTACTACAGAGAAGGATGTGAAGGGGGAAACACGGGGGTCCTGAGCAGGGAGGAAGGCTAGACTGGCTGCAGAGAAATCCAGGAGTCCAGTCTGTCCTAAGAAAGAAGGACCTGAAGGAAGGAAAATGTGGAGAAGAAGGCTGGAGAAGAGGGAAGGAGGGTGGAGGGAGGAGGGAGAAAGGGTGAAACAGGGCGGGGAAGAAAGGACAGCATGGAAGGAGAGGTACAGAACTTCTTGCGTTGGGGCTGGGGACATGAGATCCTCCGACCTCTTCTGAATAAGAAGTGGGGCTGAAAGTCTGGAGCGTTGGGCTGGAAGGCCTTCAGCTCTTCCCTGGACAAAGATGGACGGCAGCCGGCGAGTGACATACATGTTAACAGCCTCTGGCAGATTCTTCACTGCTTGACGGGCTCTCCTGCTGTGCCTCGTTTCTTTCAGCACTGGTTCCGAAGAAGCACGTGGGAACTGGGGATTACTGGACCAGGTAGCAGCTCTTAAGTGGGTTCAGGAAAACATCGAGCTCTTTGGAGGAGATCCCAGTTCAGTGACTATATTTGGAGAGTCTGCTGGAGGGTTCAGCGTGGGTGCTCAGGTAGGTCAGATGCTCTAGACCCATGGCAATTGCAGTGGGCCCAGAGTCTTCCTCAGAGGCTCTCAGAGGCCATTTCTGAAGGTACTTGTAGGCCCAGCACCTCTCTGTAAGAGAAGAGAGGCTGAGCCAGGCAGACCTCAGGGTTGTGACCTGTTGAGGGACAGCGAGAAGAGGGGGATGCAGCCTGGGCTTCTGCCACTTCCTCCTCTCGTCCTCCTCCTCCTCCTCCTCCTCTTTCTTCAACCTCATTTTAGTCCAAGGAGAGAGTGACAACTCAGATCCCTTCCAGGAAAGCCAAAACATAACCATGTCTCAGCAACTGCAACAGAGAACTTTATGGCGCCTTAATGACTAAAAAATTCATTCTGGCATGATTAAACTTTCAAAACCCACCAGGTTACGTGTACTCAGAATGGAAGGTGTTCTGGGTGCAAAACATCTGGGCCCAGATCCCATGGTGAGTCTGATGAGAGCAAACCCACTGGATCCACAGGATGTCCAGATTGCTAGCTCACCATCTAACTGTTGATCCGATGGATCTACTCTAGGATGGAGGCCATTATTTCTGAAAGAACTCTTTAAACTTTCTGTTCAGACATGAAAACTTTACCTTCATTGCAGAGGTTTACATGCGCTTTAGAAGGGGAAATCTACAAATAATAGCATTATTCATGAAAATAACAGAAACAGCAAAACAGTCAAGCTCCGGCTATGACTTCAAGACAAAGATAGTTACATTCTCTGCTGGAACACACTGTGGACAGCTGTTATGTTATGTTGTTGAAGTAGGCAGAGAATGTTCTCAAGGCTGGAAGGAGAAACCAAGGAGCTCTGTGGAATGCGTTTCAGAATTGCTGAAACTAGCGGACAGGATAAACTGAATGCACTTGACATTTTCGCGTTCTGTTTTCCGTCCTCTTTTTGGTGCAGATTTTATCCCCCTTGTCCAAAGGCCTCTTTCACAGAGCAATCTCGGAGAGTGGAGTCGTCAACCTGCCCGGCCTCTTCAAAAGCAACCCAGAAGTCATCGTGCAGGTGAGTTGGCGGCTGTTCTGGGCCAGCCTCGTGCTCTTCCCGCTCTGTTCCTCTGTCACGTTGCTCACACTCCCCAAGCAGGGCAGAGAATCGCCTCACTGAGTTCGGGAATTCACGGCACCTGAGCAGCAGAATCTCCTTGCTGCTTGGCCACACGACAGAGGGGAAGGGGCCTTTGATTAAGGGTGTACGGGGGGAGAGGTAGGGGACATAGAACCTGTGGTACTAACACCAGCGTGGGATGGATTTTAGAAACTATGGGTCCTCGCAGGTGGGCCCTGCCCGTTAGCTAAGACTCAAATTCCTGATTGGTGTCGTTTGTTGTTGCTTTTCACCATAACACTCGAAGAAAGTTGCCAGTATCTCTGGCTGTGAGGCCAGCAGTTTGGCTGCCATGATGCTTTGCTTGAGGAGCAAAACAGAAGAGGAACTAAGCGTCCTGAATGCCAGGTTGACTCAGGTAAGCAGGAGCGGTGGGTTTGGAGCCCTGAGAGCCAAGCGGAGCCACTCCCCTTGTAGGGCCAGCCGTCTCTGAACGTGTTGGCTCTTATCCTGTTCTCTGTTGTTTCTTTGGCAACGGGTGGGGTGCTGGCCGGGCCCCAACTTTGAAGTCACTCCAGGGGAAAAGGTTAAGAGACTGCAGAGGAACTTCTGTGCACCTAATTGCTTATTTCTTTCTTCCTGCCCCAAACCTTTGGCACCCCCAATTCCTCCACTGGACTCCAGAGAGCCTGCGTATTTTGGATGCAGCCCCCCACATTCAAGTGATCCTAAGTTGACGAGTGGGCTCTCGCCCGGCAGAGCTCCCCAGAGCAGCCTAAGGGAAGGGCTACTTGAGGGAAGGGCTACGCCTCCTGCCGAGCTGCTGGTCCAAAGCCGCTGCTTTTTGGGGCAAAGGGGGAGAGCGCTGGCTGGAGGCCCCTTGCTTGCATGAGAAGGGCAGGGGTAAAAATGTTGTATCTCAGTTATTTACCTCACCCTTCTTTGTTGAGTTTCAGAGTTATCAGTGTTTCTGAACTTCCCAGCTTTGCTCCTTTCCAGATGTGACTACCCTGTAATTTACGGTATTTTAGAAGGAAAACACAAGTTGAAGATATCTTTTTTCTTTAAAAAAAACAACCAAACAGGAACTTGGAGTTTTTCCTGCTGTGGTTGATGGAGAATTCATCCCAAAGGCACCCGAGGAGCTGCTGGCCGCGAAAGAATTCAGTGCTGTCCCATATATAACTGGAGTGAATAACAATGAATACGGATGGGCTATCCCTCATGTGAGATATCTACAGTTTACATTATGCTTACATATCTTTTTGCTGCCTAATATGTCCCAAACATCTTTGTGCGTTGGACTAGAACACTGGGAGAGCAGGGTTTAAATCCCTGCTCAGCTGTGGAAACCCACGGGGTGACTTTGGGCAAGTCACACTCTCCCAGCCTCCGTGGAAGACAATGGGAAACCCCTTCTGGACAAACTTGTCCAACAGAACCCCATTGCATGTTTGCGTGAGGGTCACCACAAGCCAGAAATGAGCAGAAGGCCCACAACAATAACATAGCTCTGATCTGCTTATGACGCAACATGGTTCTGCCGCTGTGGTGGAAGATTAATTCTGCCTTTGCCTCAGCCTTACCATACAACATCATGGCACTCCCAGAGTTGAGCTGCAGAGTTGTTGGGGATTTGATTTTTCCCATGTTGGAGACAACCCATTAATAGCCCCTTTCCTGCAGTGGTTCAGTCACAGTCTGGGTGTGAATGTCTCCTTCATCTCAATATGAGAACGATTGTATAGCGGGCTCAGTGCGGACGTGGGCGGATGGTCCCTCCCTCAGGGATTCCCAAGGAAATACCTCAGACTACTCACTTGGGACTTCCCAAGGAAAGAGCTGTGTTTTCTGGTCTGTTTTCTATGCTCTGCTCTCTTGAAACTCTGTTAGATTTTTTGGGTGTTTTCTAAAAATACAGATGGCTTGCTGTGATAGTGCAGTAACGGCACAGTCTTCAGCTATTAGCCTTTGGAAGCCATCATTCAAATGCCTTTTCTGCATGCAAGAGTTTCCCAAATATCACTCCTCTGCTTTCCTGAAGTGCCATGTCCCACAGTGTAACTTTTTCAAAAAAGATTTTTGATTATTATTTTTTAACAAACTTTTTAAATGGCAGTATACTTGGGTGGGGGACTGCCAATGAATGCCAGGCGCTATGGACTATATTTCAAAGGCTGGATAGCAGTACGTGTGAAAGGGATCTAGGAGTCTTCATAGACCACAAGCTGAACATGAGTCAGTAGTGTGATGCGGCAGCCAAGAAAGCCAATGCAATTCTCGGCTGCATCAATAGGAGTATGGTGTCTAGATCGAGGGAGGTACTGGTACCACTCTACTCTGCTTTGGTTAGACCTCATCTTGAAGACTGTGTCCAGTTCTGGGCACCCCAATTCAAAAGGACATGGTCAAGCTGGAGCAAGTCCAGAGGAGGCAACCAAAATGGTGAGGGGCCTGGAAGCCATGCCCTATGAGGGGAGACTTAGAGAGCTGGGTATGTTTAGTCTGCAGAAGCGGAGGTTAAGAGGGGACATGATAGCCATGTTTAAATATTTGAAGGGATGCCATGTAGAGGAGGGGAGGGCTTGTTTTCTGCTGCTCCAGAGACCAGGGCAAGGAGCAATGGATTGAAGCTGCAGGAAAGGAGATTCCACCTGAACCTCAGGAAGAACCTCCTGACGGTCAGGGCTGTCCGGCAGTGGAATCTGCTGCCTCGGAGTGTAGTGGAGTCTCCTTCCCTGGAGGTTTTTAGGCAGAGGCTGGATGGCCATCTGTCGGGAGTGCTTTGAGGGTGTTCCTGCATGGCAGGGGGTTGGACTGGATGGCCCCTGCGGTCTCTTCCAACTCTACATTTCTATGATTCTATGATTCTATGATTCTATGAAAGGACTGAAATTGCAAAACTGCTTCTGAGCATTCCTTGCCAAAGAAAACCGTGGGAAATTCGTGGGGTTGCCATAAGTCAAGAGGTGGCTCAAAGGCGTGCCCACCCACAGAGTAAAAGCACTGTGACATCATGTTGCAATTGTGAAAGCAGTTGTGACACAGGAGAGTGGGTGAACAGGTCAGGGCAAAGAATCTGGAGAACAGAAGGAGGGATGCCGCTGCGCGCCCCCCACAGGATTCTAGCACAAAATCCAAAATCCACAAAGCAGCGATAACTTTATTGAGCCAACCAGAAAGCACAAATTAAATCATGCCAGCTTTCAAAGGTGTACTGGTTTCTTCGTCGAGCAAAGCTGTTAAAAATCATATAGGAGAAGAAAAGTGACAATGGTAGAGTCACTGGTCTACATTTTGTCGCAGATGTTACATTTGTCGCCAGTTAGGATGGTCCAAAGGGATCTCAGTGCAGGGAGAGGTCATTCCCCTTCTTGGCCTGTGGAGATTGGGGACCAAGGGCGGGAAAAAGCAGATAATGACATTCCAGCCCCATTAGCAACAGCAAAGTAACTTGCCATAAGATCCAGAATACCTCTGTCCTGTGGTTGGTTGGCTGCTGGTCCCTTTCTTAGGCAGAGAACATTGAATTTCTTAAGAAGTCTCTGTACTGCTACATCTGGAAAATCTTTTAGGGGCTGAATGGGTAAAACTTGCCAATTGTAGTCCAAGAGTTTTATTTTGTTGCGGGGGAGTCCCAGTTCCTTGGCTGCCTATTGTTTAGGATTCCTCTGTTGTGGCTAAATTTGGTGTCTTCAAATCCAGGAAACATATTTGGGGCAGCTGTGTTGGCCATGCAGCCAAATACAACAAAAGCTCTTATCTCAGGACCTCTTCCTGTAAGCTTTGAGAATGCCTGGAGAACAGGCGAGGTCCCCACAAACAGGGGGCAGGCAAATGTTGTCCCCATCTTCAAAGGCTCAAGTACTTCTGACCCCTCAGGTTGATGTCAATACCTGGGAAAGTTCTGAAAAAAATTGTGGAACAATCACTCAGTTAAGACTTAAAGAAAAAAAACCCACACTGATTACTTAGCGTGTCGTAGAAAGCAAGAGACGTTAGTCCACCACTGTAGGTCTGGCAAGAACGGGAGGAGCTCCCTGAGGTGAAGGAGATGCTGATCCCATCCAACGGCAGCATGTTGGGCATGTGGCAGGGACGCCCCTGGTGAACTGTGTACAAAAGGCATTTCGTGGAAACACTGGGTGGAGGATTTCAAACTCTATGACCAACATGTAACAGGAAAATTGTATTTTAACTATGCAGGTACTGAATTTCGCTTCTATAGCAGAGGACATGGACAGACAGGCAGTGAGGGGGGCATTCCACCAAGGAGCCTCCATGGCGGTAAGAGAGCAGAGGCCTTGTTTTTGTACCCTACCTCCTTGGCTCAGGAAACAGCAATCCTGATAGGAATTAGAGAAGGAATACAAGGTGGTAAAAACGGGACAGAATCTGCCAAAAAAGGTGGGCTTTCTCCCCCATCCCCTTTCTCTTTGGGATTTCCTTCTCTGTAGCCATGGCAGTGGGAGCCCCCATGCTCATGTGCCACCAGGGAGGCGCTGCTGAGCCTGGGAAACCCACCCACCATCTGAGATGCACCCACTACTCCATGTCCTGCTAGGTGGGAAGACCACAGCGCCACTCTGCCATCTTGCTTTTGACAGTCCGTGGGCTGGGAAATCAGGTGCTGGGATTCTGTGATGCAGCCAGCTAGACACATAGTGGCATAGTGGCACGGGGGTACCACCACCAGGGATGGAGAGTGCTGGATCATCCTGAAGGCCCGAAGGAGGCGACTGGACTCGAAGGAAGGCAAGGTGACCTCAGCTCTATTCCTGCAGCTGATGCGTAAAGGGCACCCAGGATCACAGGGCAAAACAACCTCTAAGGCAGAACAATGCACGAGGGAGGCATTTTGGTTGTGGGCTGCAGGGGGGAAACTGTGCTGGTCTCAAATGTTTCATAAGCAATCTCAGAAGCACTGCATTACTGGGTCCGCAAAGGGGGTCGGCAAAGTCAGTCCTGTGAAGCTCTCCAGGGTAACTAAATGGTGGGTTCTTTATCCAAGGGAGATGCTTTCTTGACTAAGGTTACACTGGCAGTAAAATTCCTTTGATTTCGTAGAGCTTTTTGTCATTAAAGGGAGCAACGCACTTCCCGTTTTAGACCCTGGAAATCTGCCCCCCAGCGGGATTTCCAAAAGGGAAACAAGTACCCATGGTAGGAACAGAGCAGCTCAAGTTTCAAAACTCAAAAGCTGCCAAAGCTGAACATCGGTGTCCTGTCGGTCCCTTCCAGGGTGTGGTGGTGGTGTTGGTCTTTCCCTGTCCTGCTTCCCCTTCCAGGTTCCCTCCTCTCCCTTCCCACTTGGCATTTTTCTCCCCCTTTGGGGTGAAGGTGTCTCACTCTTTTCTTCCCCCCTCCCAGTTTCTTATTTCTCTCCCTCCCCGGCCCCTGATCAACCCTTGGGAAATGCCCCCTTCTGTGGTGGTAGCTTGAGCCCACTGCCCACCCACCCCTTGCACCCCATCCAAGAAATGCTTGAACAGCGATGAACATCAGGGACCCCCTCCCTTGATCTGCCTCCCAAATAGGCTTCTGAACCAAAGCTTAGTTGCCCCCTATCATGAAGGTGGCTTCCATTCCTCTGCAGTCGTCTGCTAGCAGAGAGACCAAAAGCAAAGTGGAGACGGTGGGGCGGCTGGTGAGGCCTCTTGCTGCTCCCCTTCTCTTCCCCACAGAGGTTGCCACCGGAGGCTGTGCAGTTGGTGCTGGACGAGTATTTGGAAGACACGGAAGACCCCGTGGAGTTACAAAGGCGCTTTCAGGATTTCATGGGAGATGCCCTCTTTGTCATGCCAGCTCTTCAGGCAGCTAGATATCACAGAGGTGAGTTCCCACACCAAGTAGTAAATGTTGCTAACCTTTGACGTTCAGGGGGAAATCTAAGAGATTCCACAGCTGACTGCACCTGCCAAATTCCAGTTCCAAACTGAACCTGGTAGAAAAATTGTGGGGGGAAGGTGCTGTGGGAAGACAAGTACCTGAGTTGTTCAAACATGCTGCAGTGACAGCTACTGAGCAATTTACGGCAGGGAGGCAACGCTGAGGCTGGAGAAGAGGTTAAGGTGCCTTCTGCAGCACAGATGTTGTGGTCCAGCATCTTCCTTGTGTGTGGACCTCCTGCATCTGCTGTCTGTTTCATCTTCTGCATGTGGACATCATCACCTGGTATGGAGCCCCAGTGGTCTGGTCCAAGGATCTAGTCATGGAAAGCTTACAGCTCCTTGTTTGTTTGATTTTGTTCACAACTATAAACAATGATCCTCTCTCTCTCTCTCTCCCGCTCCTCATTTATGAAAAAGAGTCTGGTGCTCCCGTCTACTTCTATGAATTCCAGCACCGTCCTTCTGCATTCAAAGACACAAAACCGGCTTTTGTGGAGGCAGACCATGGAGACGAAATCTTCTTTGTTTTGGGAGCACCATTCTTAACCAGCAAGGCCAGCAGACTTCGTAAGGCCACTGCACCCCATTGCATGCGGGGTGGACGTGGACATGGGAAGAGCGGGAGACCTCCCTTTGTTTTTTCCAGTGGGAGGAGGAGGCAGCTGCCACATAATTTCATTTGGTTGTTTTTTAAAAATTAAAATACTGCTCCAGCTGATGCAGGAATATTCAAGGATTTATTAAATGCAGTCAAGGGCACAATAAATGCAACAACTAGTCCCTGGAAAAATTATGTGCTGGAAACACCGTGCCAAATAATGGGAATGGAACCACTGTGGCATACTGGCTGCCAGCCCCACACTGGCCAAGTGTCCCAGAGAGTTCCCCGGGATTAGGGAGGCTGAGAGTTGCTGAGGGGCCCAGCAGGACCAAAACTCAGTTTGTTGCTTCCCCAAGTCTGCTGGGTCCCGGTTTCAAAGCTTTGCAATGCTGACTTGGCCGTGGAGCCCAGGTGAAGAGGGCACACTGTGGCTCAGTGTTTTCTTTTGCCTGGCCTTTGCAGCTGACTGTACAGAGGAGGAGAAGCAGCTCAGCAAGACAATGATGAGATACTGGGGGAACTTTGCCCGGAACGGGTGAGTTTTGCTTTGGCTGTTCAAGACACTCAGCACTGCTGGGATGTTGTAATTAGCACTAGTCCTGTAAGTTGCATGAGAACTCAATTCTCAATGGCTCTGATGCTTCCAGAAACCCAAATGGAAAAGGGCTGGTGGAGTGGCCACGCTATGACCAGAAGGAAGCGTACCTGGAGTTGAACTTGGAGCAAAGGAAGGCTGAGAAGCTGAAGGAGGGCAAAGCAAACTTCTGGCTGAAGACCCTGCCAGAAAAAATGAAGAAAATAATGGAGGAGCAGAAAACGCACGTGGAGTTGTAAGGGCCAAAGTCGTGCAGAGGCTGCGCACGTCCTCCACAGAGCAGCCCCACCTCCAGGGACCACCAGGCAAGGCTGCTTCTGCTGGGGAAAAGAAAAGGGGGAACTTCTTTGGTGGCGGCTGCTGCCGCCGCTCGCTCTGGGGATTCCAATGGGGGAATAATCAGCAATGGTTTGAATGAGGAAGTGTCCAGGTCCCTGCTGGAGCCCTGCTAAAGTGTGGGACCAGGACTGGGGCATCCCGCTGATTAATCAGAGATCCCTTAAACTGGCTGAGAAGCCCTTCTGGTTTATCAGCTATCATGTTTTCATCGTGTATGTATTTCAACAAAGGTACACGCACACACGTGGTACTATCTGTCTTAGAGCTTCCTCCTTCTCTCTCAGCTAAGAAGGGAATGGAAGGTGTGTGCATGTGTGCATGTGTGCATGTGCACACACTTGTAGTGCCGTCTTCTCTCCCTCCCATCCTGCCATTCCAGTCATACAAATGAAGCCATTGGGTGTTATCTTCCATGGTTAAGTAGGGTTGGCAGATCAGCCAGCAGAAACCCCTATTTGCCAGGCTGCTGGCTTGACCCGGCAGCTGCCTCTGCCCCCCGCCCCCCACAGGGGACCCTTTTGTTAAGAGGTGGGGCCCAGGGGATGGAAGGAGGGAGCAGGGTGGCTGCTTCTTTCCACAGATGTTGGGAGAGGAGAGGCCCTGTCCATTCTACTACCTCAGAGAAAGAAGGTTCGGAAGAAGCTTGAAACTGCCTCCATCCCTGTTCCAGGAGAAGAAAAGAGGTTTTGAAAGTGAAGAGGACTTGCTACCTTGAAGGGCTTGACTCACTGGTGTTTCTATTGTTTTACTGGATTTTCCCCATGATTCTTTTCCCTCTCTGAATGGTTTGATCTCTTTATTACCAAAATAAACTTGATTCTTTTCCTGCAGAAAAGTCTGGGCATGCAATTGCTCTTCAGGCAGAAGAGCTCTTGTAAAAGTGAGGTGAATGCTCCCTGCCTCCTCCCGCTCTGCCACTGTGCCTCCAGAGCCAAGGTTTGCCCTTTGCTCCAAGGAAGCTGAACTGAGAGGGAGTGCTGTGGGGCAAGAGTTGAGCAATCTCCAAATAGAGATTAGATATCAGTATCATGCTGCTAACTGCCCGCTGACTGTGCCAGACTCCACCACCATTTCGTGCCAGGCTCTGCTCTGAGCACCACCATTTTAGGATGGGGTGCGGCAGGGCTTCCTGGCAGAAAGCTGGACCTCCAGTGCATTGCCCTATCCACGCTGCCCCCCCGGGGGCCCCAGCAGCAATGCTAACGGTGCAGCAGCCACAGTTTGATCTCCATGTAGGCTTGTGAGGTTTAAAAAAATAACACAACCCAAGTCTTTATCTTTTTCTTTGCCCTTCTGAGTCTACTAATTAAAACAGCAGCCTCACTCCCACCCTCTCTCATGCACACCTGCTGAGCGTTTTCTTACTGTGTGCACCTGAGCATGTGCAGAGTGTCCATCCACTGCTTCCAGACAGAAGCCAAGAACCCACAGGGGCTGTGCAACAAAAATCTCCATTTGTGGAGCAGCGTGTATCCCTTGTGCAATGTGACTGCTTCAGCTGGTGCAGACGGAGGTGTGTCTGCCGAGGGACTCCCCATGGGCAACTCAGCTTCCACAGCCAGGAACTGAACGTGGTTACGCTGCTCTTCAGACGGAGGTGTCTCACTTCTTCCGGTTGAGCGCTTGGGGGGGTGTAAGAGGGACATGAGAGCCGGCGTGGCGCAGTGGTTTGAGTCTCGGACTACAGCTCTGGAGACCAGGGTTCAGAGCCTCTTTGCTTGGCCATGGAAACGCACGAGGTGGCCTTGGGCAAGTCACGCTCTCTCAGCCTCAGACGTAGGCAAAAGCAAACCCCCCCTGAACAAATCTTGCAAAGAAAACCCATTGATAGGTTTGTCTTGGCATCGCCATAAGTCCAAAACAATTGGAAGATGCAGCACCACCATCACAATGAAGCAGCTAGCAAGACTCTGCCCAGAGGACCACACCAGGCTCAGGGGCCCACTGCCTCTCTGCTTTCCTTGGGAGCCCTGACCTCCAGCCCTCCCCTGGAAAAGACACAGAATGAAGCTCCCTTCCCCCAAAAGAAAAGGCTTCCCCCACCATATAGGTAACCCAAATTTTACAAACAGATCCTCCCACCCATCCTGAAAGTCCTTCCCTCCCTCCCTCCCCGGCTCATGCCAGCTTCCAGGTTGCCCCTGGGAGCCCCTGGCTCTGCTTGGGCGAGGAGGGGTCTTCCAGCAGCCTCTGCTTCCAGAAAGAGATTGCTCCCCAGCCCCAAAGCATGAGGGAGGCAGCCAGCCCATTGGCTCCATTCAGTTGGATGAGAAGGAGAATTGCCCCCATCACCACCCACCACCTGCCCATTCGGCTTCCTCAGGACTCCTTGCCTTCTTCCCCTCTGAAACAGGACTTCCCCACCACTAAGAAATTGCAGTTGGCCCAGTGGATGCTCTGAGAAAGGCACAGCTGGATGAAGAACTCCCAGTGCCTCCAAAACGCCTGACATGCGTGATGTTGTTCCAGTCCTCACAACAGTCCTGCAAGGTCAGGAAGACCCAGCGTTTGCACAATGGCAGTTGGGTGGGGCTGAGGAAGAGGGGGTGGAGTCTTGCCAGAGGCACCCGAGGGGAGGCTTGGACCCTGAGGGGTCCCTGCTTGGTGATGGGTTTCCCCAGCAGCCACCCTGCTCTCTGTTCTCCCTTCTTTTTTTGGCCAGGCCCCTGGATATGAAGCCATCGCCTCCATTGGATCCACTGGGGGAGCTACTAAGGGAGGTTCTTGGACTGTGTGGGCCTCTCACAGGGTGCATGGAAGACCCTGGACATGTGCCCCCTCTTCTCTGTAGAGATCCCAACTGCACATGGGGTCCCCGAAGGTTCCCCATAGAGTCATAGATCTGGAAGAGGCCCCAGGGACCCTCCACTCCAGCCCCCTTAAACCCTCCCTTTGACAGGTGGTCACTCAGCCTCTTTAAAAAACGACAAAGAAGGCTTGGCAGCAGGGCATTCCACTAGTGAACCGTTCTTACAATGAGGAAATTCTTCCCAACGTTTAGATGGAATCCCTATTCCTGAAGCTTGAATCCACTGCTTCGTGTCCTAATCTCTGGAGTAGCAGAAACCAGGCCTGCTCTACCTTCCACATGACATCCCTTCAAAGATTTAAACATGCCTCTCATGCCATCTCTTAACCTTCTCTTCTTCAGGCTAAACATACTCAGCTCCCAAGCCTCTCCTCATTAGAGCTTCATGGTTTCTAGGCCTTCTACTATTTTGGTTGCCCTCCTCTGGACACCTTCCAGCTTGTCCATATCCCTCCTGAACTGTAGTGCCCAGAACTGGACCCAGGATTCCAGGTGGGGTCAGACCAAAGCAGAATAGACTGGTACTATTCACTTCCCTGGACCTAAACACTGTACTCCTGTTGATGCAGTCAAGAATCACATTGGCTTTTTTAGCTGCTGCATCACACTGCTGGCTCACCTTCACCCTGTGTTCTGCTTAGACTCCTAGATCCCTTTCAGATGTACTGTGGTCAAGCCAGGTGTCTCCTATCTTATATCTGCAAATTTCCTTTTTTTAGTCTCCCATTTAATTTTCACCTAGATATTTTTAACCTGGCTTCCAAGATTTAAGTCATGGTTTTCTTCACAGGTATATGCATCCCTGACATATAGTGCTACTCGTCCTCCTTCCCTGTTCGGTCTATTGCTTTGAAACAGGTTATATCCCAGTATTGCTACATTCCAGTCATGGGACTCATCCCTTCAGCTGTCAGGGATGCCTATTACATTCTATTTGCTTGGCTCATCCTGCGTATTTCCCACGCTCTCTGCATTAGTCGGAGGCATCTGAGACCAAGGGCCGTCCCTGCTCACTCCGCCAGCCGCTTGTTCACGTTTTTCCCCTCTCCTCGTTCGGCTCTTGGACTTTCTGCCCGGTGCTCCCAACAACTTTCTCGGGCCATTACCCCAGCGCCGACGAACTCCCGCCCTCGAGAACACGGAGCCCCCGGGCCCCTCCTCACCCCGCGCCCAGGGTTCAGCCCGGGTCACCGCGCGCCGGCCGGGCGACCGGTTCGCTTGTGGCAACCGCCTCCCTCCCCCGTCCCTCCCCGCCAAGGGAGGAGGGGATGGGCTTGTCGCCCCGGGCGCGGGACTCGCGGGGCGGCTCGGAGGTGGGCGGGCGGGCAGGCGGCGGCCGCCCCTCCTCCCCGAGTGCCTTTGCCGTCCCCGTCCCCGCCGCCGCCGCCGCCGCCGCCGTCTTTTTCCCGCTTCCACCGGCTGCCTCTCCCGCCCCGCCTGGCTCCCTCGCCCTCGGGCTCTCTGCACCTCCCAGCGGGCCCGCAATGCGGGCGGTGGGCGCGGGTGCCTCGTCGCCGCCCGCAGGGGCCGAGCGGGGCTTCTTCTGCCGCCGCCGCTCCTCCTCCGGCTGCTGATCCTCGGGCTCGCCGCCTCCGCCTCGGAACCAGCCCAGGCCGCCCAGGAAGGCAAGTCGGGCCCCCGCCCCTTCCAGGAGGGTCCCAAGGGGTCCCGGAGGGAATGATCCTACGGGCGGCTAAGGGTCAAGCGGCAGCGGGTGGCTCCCGCCAAACGCCGCCCCGGGGAGTCCTCTCTTTGCGCTTGCCTGTTGCCCCCTCCAGGGCTCCGAAATCGCTCCCTGGGCTTCTACTTTTGGAGCGTCGGGGGGAGGAAGGAGGATCCCGCACCCCCAGGGGGTCCCAATCCGATAGATCGGTCTCCTCGCCAGTTTTAGCGGGGGGCTTTCTTGGTCCGGGCAGGCACGGGGGGGGCAGATGCCATTCACGCAGAGCAGCAGCAGGAGCAGCAGCTTCGTCTCTGTACCCTCGCCCCCCACACCACTCCCGAGGGGCTCCAAACCTTCCCAGAGTCTGGTTCGGGGCCCCTCGAAGGAAATCGCGGACGGAGCGGGGGGATCTCTCCGACGTTCTTTGTTTAGAGCCTCATTTGCGGTTGTCTTATATACCGGGGGAGGTTCTTCCAGCCCCCCCCCCCGCAGCTCTCTGGAAGCCCCTTGCTACCCTCAGGGAGGTTGCTCGCCCCCTCCCCTCTCCTGCTTCGTGCTGCCCGCTGCGTGTGCGGGTACCCCTTGGAGAGGGGAGGGGAGGGGAGGGGGCGGGGGTGGGCCCTCCTCCTCGTCCCCCGTCTGCTGTCGGTCCGGCGGCGGCTCTTGGGGCACCTCCTGCCGGCGGCCATTCCGTCCAGATGAAAGGGGGGCGCTCCCAAAGGCCCCCCCGGGGAGCTTAGCCGGAAGTTGGCTTCCCCGGAGATAGCGGAGACCCCATGCCTCCCCCGTTGCCTCCCCCTTCCTCTCCGCAAGACGAGGGCGTCCCTTTCCTCTGGACTCCTTCTAAGGCCGGCGGGGCGTTGGGATGAGAAGGCAGAGGGGCAGGGGTTGGAGGGGTTTCGGTGCTGGATTTGAATCAGCCATGGAAATCCACTGGGCGATTCGGGGCAAATCGCCCCCTCTCTGCGCCAGAAGAGAGCGCGGTGGCGGCAGGCCTCGCCCGCGGGAGGGGGCTGCCCGGTCCCGCTAAGTCTGAAACAACCCAGAAACGCACCACAGCGCGGAGTGGGGGCTCCTTCTTCCTCGCCCCCCTCCCTCTCCCTGCCGGCCCTTCTGCCGCTGTGATCCCCTCCCTCTCCCCCTCCTCCGCCTTGGATCTTGCCCCCTGAGTCCGTCGTTTGCCCGGCCAAGAAGCCTCTCCCTCCGCGCCCGCCCCCTCGCTGTGGCTTCCCTTTGGGAGGGCCTGGGGTCTCCTCCCGCCAGCCGGGGACCCTCTAGAGAAGAGGGTCTGCCTCCGGAGGCAAAGAAGCCCTCGGCCCGCCACCGCCCCCCACTTCATTCCGGGGACAAGGGGTCCCAGGACTGAGCTCTGCCAGGAGGGCGGGGGAGCTCCTCATGCTGACTTTGGAACCAGGAAATGAAAAAAAAATAAAGCCCTCCCGCACATCAACTGTAAGGGCCGCTGAACTGTCAACTGAAAATGTCCCTGAAGCTGAACGAGAACTCTGGCTCGGAACAAGGGTTCAGCCAGACACAAACGGGGGCGCCAGAGGCTGGAATCCTGAGCCACCCACCCAGGCACCCAGGCAGTGGGCGAGACTGCCAGCTCCGCGTAACCCACCAGAGGAGCTGGAGCTTTGCAAGGCTGCTGCCCCCAATTTTTCCGCTTCGCAGCTTTCTTGGAGGGGCTGCTGGGCCTGGGGCGGGGGGGGCGGCGGGATGGAGCAGAGCTGAGGTCCGGTCAGCCTCAAGGAGAAAGCCCGGTCAACGGGGGTCTGCAGGCGCTCCCTCGCCCCCCAATTCTCATGCCTGGGCGGTTTTTCAAATGAGCCTTGGTGAAGGAAATTCCTTTTAAAAGGCATATTTAGAAGGGGGGAAAAGGAGCGGATGGGCTGGGGCTGATGTCCCGCCTGCCTCTTGCCTGCCCCCCCAAAGAGGAACGCCTGAGCTGCCTGGTGGGAAGGACCCCTGGGGGGATCTGTTTCCAGGCTTCGGCATAAACGGCGCCCGCTCACCCCCGACGGCTTCCAGCCCGGCGCTCCCGCTTCAGCCGCGGGCAGACCTCGGCCGTCTTTCCTCCTCCTCCTCCTCCTCCTCCTCCACCTCACGGCGGCCGCGTTTCTCTGCCAGGACGGGCTCCCGCTCCTCCGGAGGTCGTCACTGGGAACGGGGGTCTCCGAGGGCGGCGGATCCAGGTCGGCGGCGCGGAGCGGAGGGTGGACGTCTTCCTCGGCGTGCCCTACGCGAAACCCCCGGTGGGAGCGCTGCGCTTCGCCCAGCCCCAGCCGGCGGAGTCCTGGGGCCACCTCAGAGATGCGACGTCCTACCCGCCCATGTAAGTCAAGGGCTGGAACTGTTGGGACTCCAGGAAAAGACCCCCTGCGGCCGTGAGTCAGTAGCACTGAGCCAGCCCTGCCCCTCCTGGGGCGCCTCTCTTGCCCCCACCAGGAGGGGAACCGGCCACTCGCCACCCTCCCTCTCACCCAAGGCGAGTTCCTGCCCGCGAACGGGGGCGTTGTGCCTCTGTCGGCTTCTGGGAGGGGCGGCTGGGCGAAAGTGTCGGAAAAGCGCTCCTGGCTCCCCGGTGCGGAGCCACCGCGCCAAGCGCTAACACTTCCAGCATCGAGGGAGAGGTCAGCGGCTGGAGAAGCACAGCCTCGGTCGCTGCTGTCCAGAAAGACCCCTCACCCATCCTCTGACTATCCGTCAGACATCAGCTTGGCTGACCTACGGAAGGAAGCCGCATTTCCTCCGCGGGAAATGCCGGCATGGGCAGAAAGACACAGCGCTCAGAGTTGACAGACAGAGCTTGATTGCTTTCGTTTCAGAGTTATGCCGCAGAGAGAGACAGGTTGGCAATTAGGGAGCAACAAAAGGCGGGGGGGGGGATCGGATACATTCAAAGGAAGAGCGTGACCAAGGAAATGGTGGGGGGTAAGGATGGAAAATTGCTGAGAGGTCACAACGAAAAGGCAGAGCTACCCGTTACTTTTTTTTTCCATGTTGGTTCTCTTTTCTTCCAAACAGGGAACCCTGTGCTCACACACATAATAGAATCATAGGGCAGAAGGACCAGCTAATCCAACCCCTGCAAGCCCACCACCAGAGCAGCCCGGGAGACAGTCACCCACCCCTCTCCCAGACACAGTCTATTCCATTGCAGAACAGCTCTTACCCTCAGGAAATTCTCCCTGATGTTTCAGCAGCATCTCCTTTCTTGCAAACCGAGTCCATTGCTTCATGTTCTAGTCTCCAAAGCAGACGAAAACAAAATTGTTCCACCTTCAAGACGGCACCGTTTCAAATATTTAAAAATGGCTATCACATCACCTCTCAGTCACTTCTCCAAGCTAAAACATTCCCAGTTCCCTAAACCATTCCTCACAGGGCTTGGTTTCCAGACCCCTTGCCATCTTGGTTGCCCATCTTTGAACACATTCCAGCTCATCAACCTGATTTTTGAACCGCAGTCCCAGAACTGAGCCTGCTCTCCAGACGGGGCCTGGCCAAAGCTAACTGGCGCAGTCCTACTGTACCCCTTGACGCCATCCTCATCTAGGTGCGGCCTAAGACTACATTGGCCTTTTAGACAGCTGCTCCGCGTTGCTGACTCATGCCGATCTACTAAGAGCTCTAGATCTTTTTCACTCATCCTAAATCTCTGCATTACATTTTTGCTGCCCCAGTACAATTTTTTGCTGCCTTAGTACAATTGTTGCTGCCTAAGTACAATATCTTACAAGCTTGTGAAAATTCATTCTGTTATTTTTTGTCCAGCTCTCCAACTTATTAAGGTCATTTTGAATACGGATCCTGTCCTCTGGGGCATAAGCTATCCCTCCCCCAATTTGGTTCTATCAGCAAACTTAATAAGTATGCCCTCTACGCCACTGTCCAAGTCATTAATAAATATGTCCAACAACAGTGGGCCTAGGACTGAGCCCTACGGCACCCACCTAGTCTCCAGGATGAAGAGGAAGCAATGATGAATATGCTTTGATCCTTCAGCCAGTTACAAATCCAACTAATAGCAGCATCGTCTAGCCTGCATTTATCCAGCATGTCTGTAAGAATATCATGGGGGACTTTACTTCAGCTTTACTGAAACAAAGACGGGCTTCATCCACATCATTCCACAGATCCAAGCTTGTAACTGTCAGACAAGAGAAAGCAATTAGTCTGGCATGACTTGCCTTTGAGAAACCCACTGACATTGACTTCTAGCAATCACAACATTCTTTTCTAAGTGTTCACAGACTGTATGTTCAATGACCTGCTCTAGAAAATACCCTTATACTGAAGTCAGGCTGACTGGGTGATAGTTGTTTGGGTCCCATTTCTGTCTCCTTTTTGGAAGACGGGGACATCAGCAGAGACCTTGGCAAGGGATCTGGACTGCAAATCAAAACTGCCAGGGAGATGGTTGTGAGTCACCAAGAAGGTACTTTTTAGCATGTTTGGTGGACTTGTGAAAAGTGAAAATTTTTTGGATACAGATACTTATATTGTTGCAAAGGGTTTTGAAAAGAAATTTTCAAATGAAGACTGAGGTGTTTGTTTTTAATTTTGGGACCAAGGGTCATACAGTTAGAAAACAATCATGGTAGGCTATTGCAGTGTACGATCACCACAGTGAGATTGTCATATGCAGAGAAATGGGAAGATTTGGCAACACCAACCACAGATGAGTGGACGTCAAAGGTGATGGCCTCAGCTGAGATGGAAAAAATTACTGTTTTAATTCAAGATGGCTCTTCAGGAATATTTCTTGAAAAAGAGGAGACCCCTTACGGACTTTTTGAGAAAAGATAAGGGTGGTCTGATTGTTGTTCTGTTTGAAAGAGCCAGGCAAATTGAAGCTGATCCAAAGAAGGACAATGAGAAAAAAATCTGGAGAGTGTCCAGAGAGCAAAATGTATGAGGAGAGGTTGAGGGAGCTGGGCCAGCTCTGCTTGGTGAAGAGAAGACTGGGGGTGACGTGATTGTCGAGGGTAAGACCAGGTCTAATGGTTTTAAGTTACAAGAGGGTAGATTTTAACTGAAGTTTCGAAGAGGGGACTTCCTGGCAGTGAGAGTGTTCAGCAATTAAACCAATGGCCTGGAGAGGCGGCGGGTGTGTATGCGTCTCTTTCTCTGGATGTCTTCAGAAAGGGGCTGGGCAGCTCTCTGCACCGAGCAGGGGGTTGGACACAACGGCCCTTTCAACTGTTCATGGTTATGTGTTTACTCCACTGATAGGTATTTTTACTGTGGGTTTGCCACTCTCCTTGCACTGAATAAATACGTTTGCTGTTCTGATTCGTTTTGCTTTGTGAAGGTGTTTGCAAGATCCCGTGGTGGGACAAACCCTGTCAGATGATTTCACTAACAAAAAGGAGAAGGTCTCTTTGAGTATTTCTGAGGATTGTTTGTACTTAAACATCTTTGCACCAGTCCATGAAGACAAGAAGGCAAAGCAGCCGGTAAGGCATAGTTATTGCATGCTGTTGACCACGTTTAATGGTGTTATCGTATATGCTGTGTTTAAAGGCTTCCATATTGCACCACACGCATGTATCGCTGTTTGCATGTAATGTGTTTAGTGCCTTGCTGTATCATAGGAAGGGTGTTGAGTTTTCATACTCTATAATTTACATGTAATGCTTTGTAGTTTTGCCTGGAAAATCATGGCTGAGCAGGGAAGGATTATGGCAGAAGGCTATGCTGTAAAAAGATGATGGGATAGGCTGGGAATCCAGGTGTGAGAACAGAAAAAGTTATCTGACAGTTTTGAGGTGAAGCCAGAGGCTAAGCTAACCTTCAAGAGTTCTTTGTTCTAAAAGCCCCGGGATCAGGGATGCCCAGGTTGTCTGGTGGGGCGTCACGAATCAACAGAGAACGGGGGGGGGGCGTATGATAAGGTATGTGAGAAGTCTTTACGGCGCTGCTTCAGTCTTCAAAGTTCATGGTTGCCCTGACAATGAAAAGGCGGGGAAAATTTTATTGGTATTCTCAGTAGCCAATGACAAAAATAGCAGAAGCTTAATTAGAATGAATTATGCGGAAGGCCTTTATAAGCCGGAGCAGTGCTATGGACTCCAGTCCTGGCAACACCAGAGCTTTTTTGCTTCAAAGGCCATGTTACAGTTGGGGGTGGTGGTGGTGTGAAATAAAGCTACCGTAATATTTCAAAAAATATTCAGAAGGACTCCCTGCAGGGTTTGTTGTGGCAGGGCCAAGGGGTGAGCACATGCTGCTTCCAGGTCGCACGATTTGGCTTGTCTGGGAGAAGGGCCAAGCCACGCTTGTGAGTCGGGGATCTTCTGTTTCTCCTACAGGTGATGGTTTGGATCCACGGAGGAGGGTTACTGTTGGGTGCAGCCTCCACCTATGACGGGTCCGTGTTAGCGGCTTATGAGGATGTGGTGGTGGTGGCCATCCAGTACCGGCTGGGCATCCTCGGGTTTTACAGGTAAGGCTTTTCAGCCTGGTTGGTGGCAGTGGCCAGCCTCTCAGACCCAGAGCCTGTCCAACTCTGTCCATGGATCGGCTCCTGCAGGGATCCAGCCAAAGCAGATCACAGAAGGCAGGTTTAGAGCAACAGTGGCATTTTAAAGGAAATCAGAAAGTCAAAAGAATGAGAATCACAGTTTATCCTTTCCAGATTGCTTTTTGGAAAATATCACTAATGGTGAGAAAAACAATGGTGCTCACCACTGAATCTCCAAAGCAAACTTGTGCTTCAGCCCCTCTTGTTCTGAAGGAACCTTGTGCTTCTCCTCCTTCCCTCTCTCTCTCTCCCCCCAGTACTGGTGATGAACATGCACGTGGAAACTATGGCTTCCTAGATCAAGTGGCAGCTCTCAAGTGGATCCAAGAGAACATCGAATACTTTGGTGGAGATCCGGCATCTGTGACTTTATTTGGAGAGTCTGCAGGTGCATTCAGCACTTCTGCCCACGTAGGTTCATGGCGACCTTTAAATATCTCATTTAATTGATTATTGTTTGCATGGATTTTAATTCACTGTGAGAAATTCTAGGCACATTGGTCCAAATGCTACCTTGACCATTTCTTGGCCAAGGAAGGGCCAAGACTGGAGGCATGGGATGCTTCTATTACAAAAAATCCTCCTTCAAAGTAGGTTAATTTGAGAATGATCCCCTTTCTGGCTGCTAGAATAGTCTAATGCAGCAAAACCAAGGGAGATCCATTTGGGCGCTTGCCAAGAAAAAGGTAAAGGGAGCTCTTGTTTGTTGGTGGAACTTACTTTCCTGTAACTGTGGCCATTTCTGCACTACACTCTTATAGCGCGATTATTCCACTTTCAACATCCTATGCAGTCCTGGGGGCAGCCAGTCCCTCTCTAAACTGCAAACCCCAGGATTCCATAGGATGTTGAAAGTGGAATAATTGTGCTATATGAGTGTAGTGTGGAAATGGCCTGTGCCCAGCACGCGGTCTTGAAGAGGGTGCGGAAGGGCCAGACCTTACCATCAGGTTAATTGAGTTTTGAGCCATCTGACACCACAGTATGAAGGTCTTGTAAAAATTAATACTTTAGCGGGGTGATGTTCCAACAGAGGTGTTTCTCTGCCAGATATCCTCTAGCAGGGGACAGTGCAGCCAACCAGGGAGTAAATCTGGCCAAAAAGAGGGTCTGCCAACCTGTGGCAGCCAGGCCCTGACTCCTTCCCCTCCCCAGACTCTTCCACTGCCTTTATTTGTGAGATTGTTTCCACCAATGCAGCCCCAGACTTTAATTCCACAAATGAACCCTCCACCCTTTTTGGTAGAGTAATGAGGCAACCTCAAGCCACACGGTAATAACTTTCTAAAAAGGTTTATTTGTCTACTATAAAAACAATAGCCCCACTTCTCTTTTGATAGAGCTCACAATGACATCCTAAAATGGCTAATAAAAAAAAGATTCTTTCAGTTGACAGTACTACCCAAATAAGCAATAGATGAATAATGAGCAAATAAAGAATGAACAGATTCCTCAAAGCCTCTCTAATCACTGCCTGGAAGAAATGCAGGTCTCACTCTTTTCCCCTTCTTTTCCGCTCATGTTCCGGGCAAGCGGTGCTTGGCAGAGGCCGCCAGGCTTGCTGTTCTCCCTCGGAACACCCTCCGGCTCTTTCTCGCCTCTGACCCCTTTTTTGGATTCCTTCTGGCCGGCCTCTCTGCTTTCCCTTTCACCTTCTTCCCTTTTCTTCAATTCTAATTGTACAATTGGCTCCCCACAGTTGTAGGTTTCACTTTCATGGGTCTGATTATTGACTGATTATATACTGATTATAGTTGGAGAAACTCATCTCCAACCCCTGCCTCCCCACCCCAGGTGCTTCTTTTCTGGGGGAACTTTCCCTCCCAGTCACTCTGATTAACCTGCGCAGTCCTTTAAAAACCCGCCTCCGGTCTTCCTCTCCTCCTCCACCACCAGCCAAGGACTGCTAGCAGCCCAATTTCTCAGCACCACAAATTCTCTTCAGAAGCCCCACACACCCTAGGAAACAAGGAGGGCAAGAGAGGGGAAGCACTGAGTCACCCTGCCGACCGGTTCCTGCTCTCCCCATCACATTTTGATATTTGTGGTTTTTCCACTTTTGAGGGGGTTCTGTCCCCCTAACTCTAATGAACATGGAGGACTAACTGTACTTCCAGCTGTCTTCCCATAGTTTCAACTCGGTTTCCATTTTCAGCTTTCTTCCAGCTCTCACATTCACACACAAAGCAACATAAAATCCCTATTAAGCCCATACGTATCAATAAAACAGCATCATGCTTCACAGTAGCAAAGAGCTTCAGGAAACTCTCCCAGCACCAGATGCCCCCATTCCTGCCGGAGCAGTTAGGACATGCACACCAGAGTGTATATCCAGACAAATGTGGCTCACTCTTGGTGGGATCAGCCAGTGTGTGAGCATCGCAGGGAATCACAGTCTCTGCTGACCATGTGGCCACAATCTCCTGAGGCTGCCTGGCTTTGGGCCGTGAGCAGCCCTTGCTTGAGGGGGACCAAGGCTGCTTCCCAGAGGTTTCCTCATGTGCAGAGCGCACTGGAAGGAGGGAAGGAAACCAGCTGGGGGAGAGGGGACCCAGCCTTCCTTCCAGGTAGCTTGCCTACTGGGGCAGTTTTTCCAGATTTCCTTACTTATGCGTCCTACCCCTCAGACAGAAAAGCTTCCACAGGAGCTTACAAATACTTCATAGAATCACAGAGTTGGAAGAGACCCCACGGTCACCTAGTCCAACCCCACTCTTGCATGCAGAAAGACACAACTCAAGCACTCTGGAGAGATGGTCGTCCAGCTGCTGTTGAGATGTTGCTCTGACTGCTCCTTGCTCTCTGGCTTACAACCCAGGACATGTGGGGAAGGGAGACAGCAGTGGGGCAGACACTGCTCTACTCCTCCAGAGTCCAGAGCAATGGCAGTTGGACTATGGGGTGGGTGAGTTGGGGGTCTCACCAGCCACTGGGGGCCAGGCACAGTGGACCCCCGGAGGTGTGAGTGAGGAACGCCAGTGCTGGCCAGAGCACTCTTTGATGATGGCCATGCTCTGGTGGTGGATTTAATGTGGGAGGTCCCTTCCTGATCTTCCTCTCCCGCTTCCGGCACTCTTTCCCCAGGTTTTATCTCCTCTGTCAAAGGGCTTGTTCCACAAGGCCATCTCTGAAAGCGGTGCTGCTGCCATGGGAATACTCATAGATGCTCATCCAGAAAGGCTTGCAAAGGTGAGTGTCTGGAGATACCCTTCTGGCTGGGAGCTGGTCTTGGAATTGGCACATTCACAGAAGGCAGTGGGAGACTCAGCAAGGCTGACCGGCCAGGGGAACAGGAAGACGGAGGGAGTCAGCAGAGGGCTTGGGGGGGGAGGGGTGGTCTACAGAGAGACCCCCCCCCCGGAGTCCTCTTCTCTGTCCCTGCCTCCTCCTCTTCACCATCTGAAAAGAAGAGAAAAGATTGCTTAGCCCAGACAATTCTGACTGTCAAAATTGGGGCAAAAATACTAAGACCATTTTGGTCTTTATGGGGTTTGTGTTTCTAAACCTTTGTAGATTGCCATTCCTTGAATAAGTTATGCTCTCTTGTTACTGTTCTTGTGTGCCTTCAAGTCATTCCCAATTTATGGTGACCCTAAGGTGAACCTATGATGGGGTTTTCTTGGCAGAATTTGTTCAGAGGGAGTTTGCCCTTGCCTTCCCCTGAGGCCAAGAGGGTGTGACTTGCCTGAGGCCACCCAGTGACCTTGTCATGCAGGGTAACAATTTATTTTATTTGCTTTTTCCAGAAAGTAGCAAGAGCTGCTGGATGCCAGACGTTCAGCTCTGCTGAGATGGTTCAGTGTCTGAAGGGAAAGACAGAGGAAGAGATCCTACAGACGACTCTCAAGATGGTAAACGTGCAGCAGAAAAGGCAGAACACAATGTGGACAGGGGGTCAATGGGGAGAGGCTGCCCAAACTGGCCTCCATAGGCTGAAACCTCCCTGATCTGAAGTATTCCTGCACAGAATTGCTGCTGCAGAATTGCTCCTTGCCTGCCCCGTGCTTTCCACCGGATCCTCTGGGCAGTTTTGCAAGGAAGGGTGCTCTCTTTCTAAGGGGGTGGTGGATTTAGGAAGATGTTTTTAAAGAAGAAAATCTACTAGCTAGCCAGTTCATAGAGGCCAGGACATCTAGATGGTTTGTTATCTCCAAAGTTTGGTCTTATCCCTTTTTAGAAAATTATAATTATCCCAATCAGGAAATTCAAGATACAGGCGCTTAATTTCCCTAATTAGTTTGAATTTGTTTAATAGGAAAGGTAGGAGTGGCAGCTACACAACTTCATTGGAGCTGTTGTGAGCCACTTCAACCCTGGGATCCAAGCAAGAAAGGAAATGAGGGAGGCTTAGCATGGTGGGGAACCCACCAGTTTGCAGAAGGACAACCAAAATATCCCCAGTGTGGGTTAGTAGCATGCTTAGAAAGTAGCTAGTGCCAGAATATTGGTAATGGGTTGGAAAATAGAAAACGTGAATCGGAGGGCAGGATGCAGAGGGCAAACTGTGGGAGATGGGAGCCACTCCTCCCTTGCCACTCTCACCAAGGTGGCCACGGCAGGGAGGAGGCTGAAGGAGGGAAGACCCGCCACAGACAGGACAGCTTCTGTGCCTCTTTCCAAGGTCCAGTCCACTGGGCATCACCCTTGAGCTCTCTCTTACTGTTGGCCATGCTGTCCTCTGTGATGTTGGGCCAAAGTTAATGGCACACTGGAATTCTTTCCAGTAGAGGAAGCTGAGTGAGACCCTCCCAATCTCTCTCTCTCCCCCCATCCATTCCCACTTCTGTGACTGCAGGATTTCACCCAGCTGCATATCAACAGAGATGAAAAAGTGAGTGGCGCCAACATCTGTGAGGAAGAATCTGCTCAGTGGAGGGAACTGGGGCTGGAGGCTGGATGCCCTTGGTCCTCAGCATCTCCCATGTGAGGGGTGCCATCAGGGCAGTCGGGGCAGTGGGCCAGCTAAGAGCAGCACGTCTGGGGGCATGTTACTTTCCAAAAGGACAGGTGGGCATCAATGGGTCAGCTCCAGCCCTGAAAGGAGTCGCATGCCAGTCTGATTGGAAGGAGCTTTGTGTCCCCATGCGCCCGCTGCCCCCTGTTCCCTGCCCCCCCGGCTGCCCTTTGGAACAGGCAGGGAAGGATAGGTGGCAGTCTGAGTGGGTCGCCTTAGGGCGAATTTCCCCAGGAGTCCTCTGACCAGATTGGGGCAGGTGCTCACCAGGGCTAAAGCAATCCCCCTTCCTCTTTCTTTGCCCCCCCCCATATCTGCATATTAAGAATATCAGCCCAGTTGCGTGAGGCTGGATCAGGCCAAGGGGTTCCTCTCTAATCCCACATTCTGCTCTTCCCAGACCACCACCCACCCACAAGCCTCCTCCCACCGCAAAGCAGGGGGACTCCCAATGGGGGCAGCAGCCCCTCCTGCCCTTCTCCCCCACCCTGCCAGCAGATGGGCAGGCAGAAGTACAGTGCCACTCGGTTGTTTCTGCTCTCTCCCCCCTGCAGCAAACACTGTTTTTCCCTGCCGTTGTGGACGGTGCATTTCTTCCAAAAAGCCCCAGGGACCTGCTGACAGAGAAGGGCTTCGACGGCGTTCCTTACATCGTGGGCTTCAATAACCATGAAATGGGATGGATCATTCCCACCGTAAGGCATCTGGGCGTTTCCCTTGCTGTCCTCAACGTGCCGCGGCCGCTTGCTTGTTTGCCCCTCACCCTGCCACTGACCACCCTCTCTCTCCTCGGCACCTCTAGGTGCTGCAGTTCCCGGAGCTCTCCAGGGGCTTTGACAGGGAGACGGCCACTCGCATCCTGCACCATGCTGAGCCCTTGACGGTAAGAGGCTCTCGGGCCCTCTCTCTCTGATTCACTTTTGCACATGATGTGACCCTGCGAGGCCGCGTTATGGCCTAACGAGCAGATCCCGAGTTGGCCGTGCTAAGCGTTATTGACACAGAGAGAGACTGGCTTCTGTGTCCCAAGATCTGCGGTTTTCTGTGCCAGTCCTGCCCAAGAGTTGCCTGGTGCTGAGCACTGGCACTCTTTCCTGCTATAAGGTAAACGTTATTGCTGGTACGGCGTGCACGGAAGCAAGCCGCCCCTTTGTTGGTGAGTCCAGCACGCACGCACACCCGCCCCTGCCCAGAGCTCACGCAAGCCCTAGACCCCTGCCAAGTAACCCTTCCAGGCCATCTCTGGGCAGCAGTCCTGTCCCCCCACCACGGCTGGTTATGGGGAGCCCTCGGGCTGGGGCAGACCCTCTCAGGGTGAGGCTGTTGGAAGACGGACAGATTATGGAATCATAGGGGTTTTTTTATTCATACTTTTTTATATACAAATAAAAACTTCACAAATTCATATATCTCTTAAAAATATTTACACATAAGAAGTTAAACAAAGCCATTAACTGAGACATAATACAAGATACAACGTATTCCTTCCAAGAAAAAGAAAAGCAGAAAAGGAAGAGAAGAAGTATACTATCACCTTAACTCTGTTACATCTAAAGTTGAGAGCATTTCTTTTGATCATCTTCTTAAACATTCCTTAGTAAAAGCTTACTATTAATCCCTAATACTGTTAACTATCACAGAACAGCATACTGAAATAGAAACAAACATTTTATCACTTCATAACGTATCTTAATAGTTTAGGCTATTGTCTTTAGCAACAACAGTCATGCATCTATACTTATTACTGATATTTTACCCAATTTCTCTTCTGAATAGTTAATTAACATTTCCAACCTTGATTAAAATTGTCTAAATTCTTATCATTTAATAACATGATCAATTTATCCATTTCCAGCATATCGTATATTAAAACTATAAAATATATGATATCATAGGATCTTAGATTTGGAAAGGGCATCAATGGCCATCTAGTCCAACCCCTGGGCTACCCTGTAAGGATATAAAACTATGGCCATTTCCACATTACACTGCTATAGTGGTATTATTCCACTTTCAAGATCCTATGGAATCCTGGGGTTTGCAGTTACGGGAGGGGCCAGAGGGATTCTTATTAAATTTGCCAATGATATCAGATTAGGAGGGGTAGCTAACACCCCAGGGAACAGGATCAGAATTCAAAATGAGCTTAAGAGGTTAGAGAGCTGGTCCAAAACTACCAAATTAATTTCAACAGGGAGAAATATAAAGGCAGAAAGAATGAAATGTCCAGATATGGGATGGGGGACACCTGGCTTGATCACAGTGCATGAGAAAAGGATCTAGCATCCTTAGTAGACCATAGACTGAGCATGAGCCAGCAGTGTGATGTGGCAGCTAAAAAAGCCAATGTGATTCTAGGCTGCATCAATAAGACTCTAGTGTCTAGGTCAAGGGAAGTAATTCCAAGTACCACTCGATTCTGCTTTGGCCAGACCCCACCTGGAACACTGTGTCCAGTCCTGGACACCACAGTTCAGGAGCGATATGGACAAGCAGGAAGGTGTCCAGAGGAGGGTGACCAAAATGGTGGAAGGCCTGGAAACCATGAAGCCCTGTGAGGAGAGGCTTAGGGAGCTGAGGATGTTTAGTCTGTAGAAGAGAAGGTTGAGAGGTGACATGAAAGCCACTTTTAAATATTTGAAAGAATGTCATATGAAGGATGAGGGCAAGCGTGTTTTCTGCTTCTCCAGAGACTTGGATATGGAACAGTGTTTTGAAACTTCAGGAAAAGAGATTCCATTTAAGTACTGGGAAGAACTTCCTGATTGTAAGGGCAGCTGGACAGAGGAATACGCCGCTGCCTCCATAGAGTGTGGTGGAGTCTCCTCCTTCCTTGGAGGTTTTTATAAAGAGGCTGTGTCCCCAGGGGAGTGCTTTGACTATGTTCTCCTGCATGGCAGAATGGGGCTGGACTGGGGGCCCTAGGGCAGGGGTCTCTTCCAGCTCTGGGATTCTGTGCCTCTAAAGCACTCCTAAGAGATTCCCCTCCAACCTCTGCTTAAAGACAGCCAAGGAAAGCGGGTCCAATATGTTCCGAGGCCATTTATACAGCTGGACAACTGTTCTTACAGTAGAAAAGTTCCTCCTAATGTTTAGATGGAATCTCTTTTCTTGTAATTTGAATCCACTGGTTCCCATTTTGATCAGAAAACAACTGTGTTTCATCTTCTACATAACATCCCATACAAGTGCAGAAGTAAACAAAGAAAACCAAGGTGTGCAAGAGTGACCCATTTCTCCCATCAGCTATGAGAACTACACAAGCAATTCACTCCCCCGGTATGTTTTCAGCCTTCCTTTCCCTGCTCCCGATATCTAGACTGCAATTTTAATGCAGAAAATATCAAACAAGGTCACTAATATAAAAGAACCCTTTCGTGCTGTTCACATTTTGTCCTGATGCCAACAGTGCCCCGAAAACCCCATTTGCCTGGTGGCAGAGGAGAAAATTGTGGGATATTCAGCAGAAAGGCACTTGTGAGCGCAAGTGCAAAGTTTGATTAATGGTGCCAATCAAACAACCTTTCCTTGATCATAGGGGCGGCCCACTGATTTCCTTTTCTATTGGTTTATTTTTCTTGTGTTTGTTTCTTTGTGCGTTAGGTGCCTTGAACTCTTTTCTGACTTATGGTGACCTGAAGGTGACCTTGGGAACATCACAGACTCTCAGCCCCAGAAAAGCCCATGATAAGTTTGCCTTAGGCTCAAGATAAGGTGAAAATGCTTTGAAGGCACGCAACAACAAACTTATCACAGGGTTGTCTTGGCAAGATTTGTTTAGATGGGGTTTGCCTTGGCCTTTCTCTGAGGCTGAGAGAGTGTGACTTGACCAGGGTCACCACCCAGTGGGTTTCCATGGTCAAGCGAAGGGGGCTGGAACCTTGCTCTCCAGAGTCCTAATTCACTACTTCACGCTGGCTCATTCACATTTACAAGCAGCCTGTAAAACAGGCACTGGGCTTATGATAAATTGTATTATCATTAATATTACGATTTCATGATTTATTATAATTCACGATTTATTGTAGTACACTTTGTGTCTCTGTACATTACAGAACATTGGCCCTGAACATAATCACATCATTATCAACGAATACCTGAAGGACATCAGGGACCCAATTCAACTCAGAGACCAACTTCTGGAAATATTTGGAGACGGGGTCATTGTGGTGCCCAGCCTTCTCACGGCTAAACTCCACCGAGGTGGGTGGCAGCCAGGGCGCACTCAGTAAGCGGCCAGCGAGAAGGGTGTGTGTGTCGCTCTCACAGCAGTGCCACAGGCGCCGGCCAGGATCTCGGAAGGGGAAGCAGGCATGGTGGGATGTGGCTCTTCTCCACAAACTGGGCCAGAGGAAAGTGTGGGCACCGTGCCTGCAGAGCACCAGCTGGACCCCCCCTTTCCAGTTCTGTATTTGAAACTGCACTGGAGGCCTTCACACACTCCAGGATGGTGGTGAAGGAACCCCGCTTTGTGCAGCATTCACTTCCTTTTTTCACCCCCACCATCTCCTCTGGCCAAGCAGATTCTGGAAACAATGCAAAACCTGGTCAGATCTGTTTGGCCAGAGGCAATGAATGTCTTCAGCCCCCTGAGAAGCGATTTCTGTTTCCAGGTCTGAAAGGAAACAGCAGTCATTATTATGCCTCGGGGAACCGGGGGACCCATGTGTACCAATGCTATCCCAAAAAACTTCACTTTGTAAGCAGTGTAGCTCTCCCACGGACCTTTCTGCCCTGGCAGAGAGTAGACGAGGAGTGGGGCGCAGCCGGCTCTTCTCCTGTAGCCGGATGTGCTGCAGCAGCAGCAGGCACTGGCAGGACCCTCCGGGGCTCCCTGCAAGCAATCCCCAGATGAAGGTCCTTGCAGTGCCTCTAGTGCTGGAAGTAGCCCCGTTGTGGGGGCTTCTCTGCTTGCAAGAGGAGTTTTGGGATGAGTTCAGTCATTTCAAAGTCAGAACAGAATTCCCACCTGCCCAATGCCATGAAAGTGAATTGTAGTGCATACATCTGACTTTGCTTGGCCCAGTTCCGCTCACCCTGAACTATGGGAGAGAGCAATTAGCTCTGAGTTCTTGAGTTAGCTGCAGCCAAAGCAACAGTTGGAAATCAGCAAAGCTTAAGAGGCATTCTTGCCCATGGGAATCTGTTTGCAGAAGTGTGGTCAAATAAATGTTGGTTCCAGGAATCAGGCAGGGTCATCAGGCAGTCCAAAGTCAAGTTGCAAGCAGGCTCATCGGTACGAGAGCCAGAAGCAGATGGTTGTTTCCAGCAACAGACATGGCCACAGCTAGCAATCAAGGGTGTTCCTCCCGCTTTTTGGCAAGGAAGCCTCACCGATCCTCTCTGCCCTGCTCTCCTCCCCACTCACTGGGCCTCCAGACTTGGGGCTGCGATGCTTCCTCAGCTGACTCCCCAGAAGTTCAGCCATTGGTGGGCCCTGGCCCTGTGCCTCTGGAGGCTGCCCTTCAACAGGGAGAGTTGCAGAGCTTTCCTCAGGCTCAGACTCCAAGTCAGAATCCTGGCCCAGGACAGACTCAGGCTCCCATAATTCCCTGGAGAGGTGGCAGCCAGTGTTCCTGACAAAGGAAAACACCTTCCTGCCTTCCTCTGGAACACGCCCACCTCCCATCTGTCCACCACTCACTCAGAATGGTGTAAGCTGAACCTGATACATTGTGCATCCCATCCAGAGGTGAAAAAGGTGACCCAACATTCTTCTTGTGTCTTTTCAGATGCTGGCTACCCAGCCTATGTTTATGAATTCCAGCACCGCCCAAGTTGGCATGCAGGCCTTAAGCCAGACTTTGTTAAAGCGGATCATGGCGATGAAATCGGCTTTGTCTTTGGGAAGCCCATCTTAGCAGGTTAGTTCTTCTCCTCCTCCAAAGTGGTTTAGGAAATAATAATATTTTGGCCTAGCTTGAAGCCAGTGAGCATGTTGCTGGTAGGTAAACGGAAGGGCTGCGCTTCAGAGCAATCAGATTGGCTGGAAGGCGTGGGCTGCACATCACAAAAACCACATAGGGAGGCCGGGATGATGCCGAGCTCCACCCATTCAACGTGGTCAGATAATCTTGGACTGAGTGTAGGGCGGGAAGGAAGGAGAAATGAACAACCTTTGCTGTTCTGCTCTGGATGTCACTCTCCCCATTTCTTTCATATCATATCTCCCTCCCATTGCTTACAGACTCAAAGCATTAAGACTGCCTTGTCGGGGACGTGTGTGGACAGAGCAGATATTAACCCTTGGTACCCAAAGAATCCAAGGTCTTCCTCCTCCCCGGGCTCATCCCACCCCACAGCCGTTATTATCCCTCTCATTAGTAGTCAGATTCATGATTCACTCATTTTAGGACATTAAGGATGGAGATATTTCCATGTATCAATTAATTCATTCTCTTTTTATCATCTTGATCAAATTGATGAATTTATGGTTTCGATTTTTCTCATTTTATCCATTATGTTACCAACTGGAGGGAGCACTGGAGGGGTGTGTGAACAGTTTGCCACCTTCCATCCTCAAACCAAAGAAAAGCACAGCTTTTGGGACTGGAAGAAGTTTCCCAGGAGTGGGAATTTCCTTTTGCCACATGGGAGAGGGGACTGAACTCAGCCCACCTGCCCTGTGGAAGCTTCCATGGTCCTCGCTGCTCCAGTGTCCGCGCCTGAAATATGGGATTGTGGTCCAGATCCACAGCACTCAAGTCTGCCCTGGAGCCGGTGTGCAGTAAATCCCTCCTATTCATTTCAATGGGAGGAGATGAGTTAAAAGGGAAACAAAACAGAAGGGAGGGGCAAGAGGGAAAAAATGATGCCTCTCCTGGACAAAAAGACGTTTGCCCCATCTGTGCTCTCCGAGCAAAAGAGTCCATGTTTGTTCTGCCTCCGTGTTTTCTCAACTATCCAGAGAGAAAGGCCTGGTGAATCTCAGCTGTCACATCTGGACCCTGGAAGAAGGTGGCCCCTCTGCCCTGACTGAAGCCGCCTCTCCTCCTCCTCTGAGACTGGCCTGGCCGGGGGAGCCAGACCTCTCTTTATGGCCTTGTAGAGCCTGGTTCCTCTTGCGGGGTTAAAGTGAGGGTCGGTCCATGAAGCCTCGCGGGAAGGACTGGGGCTGGCTGACCGGGGGTGAGCTGAAAGATCCTCACAGCCAGTCGAGGGAGAAGCACACCACTGGCTTTGAAACATTTGGAGCATTGCAGAATCTTAGCTTACATCTCTAAGTTTCTGCAGATCTTGTAATTGCATGTCTTCTCTGTAGGTGATGGAACTGGAGAAGAGAAAAACCTCAGCAAAACAGTTATGAAATACTGGGCCAATTTTGCCCGCAAGGGGTGAGTTGTAACACGTTATTTACTTAATGGCATTCTGCCAAACCTGTCAACAACTCATCTTTTTTTTCTTTTTTGAGAAAAGGTGAGGGGCGTTCCTCTGGCATTCCTTAAAGTGAGGCATTGCAATATGGCTCTCATATTGGGGATGAGGAGGAAAACAACGGGGCTGGAAGCCACCAGTAAGGCAGCTTGGGAGGGTTGCTTCCTTGTTCTCCTCCCAGAGAGCTCCACCTGCTGCTGGATCCTGCCTCAAGTGCCCCTCACATGAGACACCTGAAGTAGGGGAAACATCCTGTCTGGGGCACCCGCCAGGGACTGGGTCAGACCACAGAAGAGCCTAGTGGTAGAGCTCAGGCTTTGGGTCTGACCTTGCCTGTCCCAAACCCTGGAGGCCTGCTGCCAGTTGGTGGAAGCAGTATTGAGGATGGGAAGCTGGCATGGGTCTTAAGTGTGAAAGGAGGGAAAGAAGGATATTGTCCTCTACTTCTTGTTACATCAGTCTTCACCCATTTTGATTTCAGTGCAGCTTTAATTGACAAAACAGGCTCAGTGACAAATTACCTGACCTTCTCCATTCTCTCCCTCCTCCCCAATTTCTAGGGACCCTAATGGCGCTGGGCTGGTGAATTGGCCTTCATATGATCAAAAGGAGCAATACTTGGAAATAGGTTTAAAGCAAAAGGTTGCAGTGAAACCGAAAGAGAAACAAGTTCGCTTCTGGACCAAGACCCTGCCTGAAAAAGTGGCTGAAAGTAAAGAAGGGCACATTGAATTATAAACTCCCAGTTGTGTGCGGGTTCCTCAGAATTTCCTAGGTTCTCCTCACAAGCTGTAGATTTGTGTTCGGCACTACTGTAAACCAAAACGCTTGCTTGCTGTTTCAAAGCCAGGCCTCAAGCTCTCAAGACACCCCTTGTGGGTGTGGAGGGGTGGCAGAGTCCCCAGCCCCTCCTCGGCTTCCTTTGCCAAACGTGGTTCCAAAAGCAATGGCATCAGGGAAGACGGAGATAAAAACAAAGAGAGGCTAAATTCAACTAGTCACTGAAGCTAATGCCTTTATATTAGTTCTTTCCTTTACTTCTCTGATGAAAAGTTAAAAGACATCTCTTGGAAGATTTTGGTAATACTGTAATTTCTGTTCAATATTTTCTCTATAAGCTGAAGAAGAGCTTCTGCTGTTTCTGGGTTCTGATTTCTGTGTAATTAAATCATGCCATGCTATGCACAAAGTTTCAAGTTTAGCTACTTGTACCTCAAAGCTGTTTGAATTTCTTCCCTAGCTGCCTACCTCAGTGCCTTTTACTCCAAGTTCAGTGTGAGAAGCACTTTAGTGTTCTGACATTTGGCTAAAGTCCTTGAGTCTGCCATGCAAGCCACACCCGCATGTACCATGTCACTGAGAGTGCTGCATGAAGGCTGCTGTTTCTGCAAGTATTTTGTTCAGTAGCTCGCACAACAGGCCATGGCTGCCACACAGACGTAAGAGATGTTGACACAGTTGCCTCTGCCTGAGATGTCAGTTGCCCATCCCACACCTTTTCTCCTGCTGTTATTTTCTGTTGTTGTTTATAATGCCAGGAGTGAGGGCTGGGACTGAGCCCTCTGCCCTCAGGGATCCCTCCCTCCCACCCAAGCACTCACTCTGTGAGTTCACCCCGGCTGAGGACCCCCACCAGAGAGAGGGAGCACAACCGTGCAGTCTGTGCACAGAAGACCTCAGTGCACAGCACACACAACGTGCAGGGCACAGCAAGGTCTAGGACACACAAAGCTCTGCTTTTGTGACTTTCAGCAGACTACAAATTTAGTGCATCAACCCAAAACATGAAACGGCATGCACGAGGGAACTTACTGACCAAGATGGCAGCCCTGGTTTCCAAGTAGTGGAGGCAATCGGTACTGATTTACACCCGGTTTGGTTCTTTGATCATTCACATTTGAAGCTCGAAATGGGAGTGCCACAGAACACGACCACCATCTCAAATGTGGGCTCTACACTCACTTTGGAAGGTAGTGGGGACAAAGGGCAATACAAGATGGGTAACAAAATTTTAGCCCCATCAGCAGTGGCAAAGTAACTTTCCTTGAGATCCAGGCTGTCTCTGTCCAGTGCTACCTTTCTTAGGCAGAGACTACTGAATTTCTTAAGAAGTTTCTGTACTATTACATATTACCTGTCTTTCGTTGCCCTTTGTCCCTGGCCAAGAAGGGGAAGGCCTTCTGCTGGCACTGAGATCCCTCTAGACCAGCGCAGCTGACAGTGGAGAGTAAAACCCATTGTTCTTTTATTGGGGACCCACGGGAGACAAATAGGTCCTTTGGCCACTAAAACCCATCATTCACTTCCTTTGGGGGATCCCTTGGGGGAGAAATAAGTCCTTTTGGCCAGTAAAACCCATCATTCTATCCTTTGGGGGTCCCTTTGGGGATAAATAGGTCCTTTTGGCTCATAGAACCCATCATTCTTTCATTTGGGCTCTGCCTGGAGGAGAAATAGGTCTTATTGGCCAGTAAAACCCATCATTCTTTCTTTGGGGGCTTCTTGGGGGAGAAACAGCTCTGCTTGGCCACTAAAACCCATCATTCTATCCTTGGGAGGGGGGCTCCATGGGGGGAAATAGGTCCTTTTGGCCACTAAAACCCATCATTCTTTCCTTTGGGGGCTCCCTGGCCAGGGCAAATAAGTCCTTTTGGCCACCAAAACCAATCATTCTTTCCTTTCAGGCCCCCCTGGAGAGAAATAACACCTATCAGCCAATAAAACCCATCATTCTTTTATTGGGGACCCACTGGGATACAAATTGGTCCTTTGGCCACTAAAACCCATCATTCTTTCCCTTTGTGGGGGCCCTGGGGGAGAAATAGGCTACTTTTTGGCTACTAAAACCCATCATTCTTTCCTTTGAGGCTCCCTGGCAAGTGAAAATAAGTCCTTTTGGCCACCAAAACCCATCATTCTCCCTTTGGGGGCCTCAGTGGGAGGAAAATAGGTCCTTTTGGCCAATAAAACCCATCACTCTTACATTTAACAGTTTCTAGGGGAGCCAAATAAGTCCATTTGGCCACTAACACCCATCATTCCTTCCTTTGGCAGCTTCTAGGGGAGCAAAATTAGTCTTTTTGGCCACTGAAACCCATCATTCTTTCCTTTGGGGGCCCTCTGGGGGAGAAATAGGTCCTTTTGGCTACTAAAACCCATCATTCTTTCATTTGAGGTTTGCCTGGGTGACAAATAGGTCTTTTTGGCTATTAAAACCCATCATTCTTTCCCTTTGGGCCCCCCCGGGGGAGAAAAAAGTCCTTTTGTTGCATCTAAAACCCATAATTCCATTCTTTGGGGGTCGCCCTGGGGATAAATAGGTCCTTTTGCTGCTAAAACCCATTGTTCTCCTCTTTGGGGCCTACTTGGGGAGAAATGGGTCCTATTGGCCAGTAATCTCAACTTCCTCTGAGGCTGAGAGAGTGTGACATGCCCCCTTCAGGCCACTCAGACTCCTAGAGTCCTAGTACCAACTTCCTCTGAGGCTGAGAGAGTGTGGCATGCCCCCGCTAAGGTCACTCAGACTCCTAGAGTCTTAGTACCAACTTCCTATGAGGTTGAGAGAGTATGACTCAGTTAGCCTAGGTGATGGCGTCTCCCAGAGTCCTAGTACCGACTTCCTCTGAGGCTGAGAGAGTGTGACTTAGCCCCAGCCAAGTTAACCTGGGCTCTCAGAGTCCTAGTCCAAAACTCCTCTGAGGTTAAGAGAATGTGACATGTCCCTCTGAGGTCACCCAGCATCCTCCCAGAGTCCTAGTCAACCACCTTTGAGGCTGAGAGAATGTGACTTGCTCCCCCAAGGGCATTCAGTCTCCAAAAGTTTTAGTTCAATTTCCTCTGAGGCTGAGAGAGTGTGTGATTCATCCCACCCAAGGTCACCCAGAGTCCAAATCCAATTTCTAAGGCGGAGAGAGTGTGACTTGCCTCCCCCCAAGTCACCCACTCCCCTCCCAGTGTCCCAGTGCCAACTTCCTTTGAGGCTCAGAGAGTGTGACTCACACATTCCCCCCCGATTGCCCATTCTCCCAGAGCCCTAGTCCCACCTTCTCTGGAGGCTGAGAGAGTGTGTGGCTCGCCCCGTGAGGTCATCCATAACCCCAGTCCAACTTCTAAGGCTGAGAGAGTGTGACTTGCCCTCCCTCAAGTCACCCACTCTCCTCCCAGAGTCCTAGCCCAGCTCCTTCTGAGGCTGAGAGAGCGTGACTCATACATGCGAACACACCCAGTCACCCAAGCCTCCTCCCAGAGTTCGTGTCCGATGCCTGAGCGCTCTTACCACCATGAAGGGGAACCCCATCCCTGGAAGGAAGAGTCTGGGTCAATTAATGACCCCCACGAGGATGAAGGCTGAGGGGCAGAAGGTCTGGTTGTACATCTCCACCATCACGGCGGTAGTCGCGGAGACAGAAGGATCGTTAGTTCAATTAGCAAAGACACCCCCCCGTCTCAAGTAAATCTTTCTTTTTACAAAGCAACTGATTTTCCTCCTCATTCTCTGTCTAGCTGGATGTTTTTCTAGCAGCATCAGCATTAGAACAAGTATTTTTATGCTACACCAAGTTTTTATATAGTCCATTCATGGCTCCATTTCCCTCCTCATCCTCTGTCCAGCTAGAAGTTTTTTCTTTCTAGCAGCATCAGCCTTGGGAAGACAGTGAAGGAAGGGCAGAGAAAGATAGCCTTGTGGTGTTAGACTTTTTAGCTTTATTCAAAACCCTTCAGTTTTGGAGAAAAGGTTTACTGAAACAAGCTTTTTATTTTTGCCCCCTTCTTCTTTCCATCTTACTATTTTGCCCCCTACTACCCAAATTTTATACACACACACACACACACACACGTGCGTGCGTGTGTTTGTCTGTATCTCTATATGGAGATAAAATTGCATCATCCCCAGAGAAAAGGCGGAAAAGATGGAAAAAAGAGAAACGTAGGAGGATCTTTCTATAGAAATCTATGATGGGTCTTGGTGTCCAAAAGGACCTATTTTTCCCCAATGGGGCCCTTGAGAGGGGAATGATGGGTTTTAGTGGCTAAAAGGACTATTCCGCCACCCGAGAGCCCCCAAAGAAAAGAATGATGGTTTTAGAGGTCAATAGGACCTATTTCTCCCCCAGAGGGCCCCAAATGAAGAAATGATGGGTTTCAGTGGCCAAAAGGACTTATTTTGCTCCCCTACGAGCTGCCAAAAAAAGGAATGATGGGTTTTAGTGGCCAAAAGGACTTATTTCGCTCCACTATGAGCTGCCAAAGGAAGGAATGATGGGTTTTAGTGGCCAAATGGACTTTTTTTCGCTCCCCTAGGAGACGCCAAAGGAAGGAATGATGGGTTTTAGCAGCCAAAAGGACTTATTTGGCTCCCCTAGAAACTGACAGAAGAAGGAATGATGGGTTTTAGTGGCCAAAAAGACTTATTTGGCTCCCCTAGAAACTACCAAAGGTTTA